>CM076572.1:832994257-833386696 GCA_034641835.2 Pinus albicaulis | reverse complement strand
TTTGTTTCGGGAAATAACTCCCTAGAGGTCGTTGGGTCAGAAACCTCCACAGATCGGGGCATACTATTCAAGAAGGACTCACACAACCAAACTTGTACGCTAAAAACTAGATATCATCGGTTGTAGAACTCACCCGTAGATCCTACGTCTGATGTAGATCCCATGGGGTCCAAACCCCCAACAACTCTTCTTCCTCTTCAACCTGAAAATCAAGAAGAAGCGTGTACGGGAATCTAGTTGTACAGCATATATCTTTCCTGAATGTCAGTAAAATCCATGTTAAACATCATATAAACAATAATAAATGTTTAATTAACAGTATTTTCACATATATAAGCAGATATTAACATGTGAATTCAGAAACAAGATGGTTCTTCTTCATTACGAACATCATGTACAATAATAGAAAGGTGGAGAGATCACCTTAATCCTTCCATGATCTTCGAACAGACCGTCGTCTGGATCCGTCCAGCCCTTGCCTCGCTAGGATTCTTCCAAGACTTGTGCACAAAAGATGACATATAAGCTGATGAACATCTCCAGGAAACAAGGGTTTCCTATAAATGCCTGGGAAGTCCAGGAGACATGGGAAAGCAGACTTGAATTGGGCTCCAACAGAGTATAATGTCTATAATTTTTCTCCCTCCCTTAGGCCATGCATATGAGGGGCTTTTATACTCCCTCAAAGTAGGTTTGAATTAGTTGGAAACAGTTGGCCACGGGCTGGGGTGGTTGAACTATGGGAATAACCATCAACCCATCCTCGAAAATATGGTTTTTTTATATATATTTTTAATGATTTTAATGGCATACACGGAAAAGTATCTTTGGACTCGCGTATACACGTAGAAACATCTGGGCATATCCACGTAAGGGTTTTGAAACACTGTTTTTTATGAACTTTATTCATGTCTGTGGGAAAGGGAGCCCAAGGCCAAAGAGACAATCATGAATCACATGAGGGTGAAAAATGATGCTATAACAGATGCCCCCTAATATATGAGGTCAGAAGGGGTATATGATGGCTGAAATGTATTATGTGCATAGAAAGAACTTCGCGAGGACAAGAGAGGAGTTCACCAGATTTCAGCATGCCAAAAACCAATGAAAGAAAACAGAGAGTCGGCTCATGTCTGAGGCGGGAATACCCATGCTCAGTCAAAAATATATCCATATAGAAAGTACATAATAGATCCAGAATGTATACAAGTATAGCTAAACTGAAAGTACATAATGAATCATCTGAGCACGGCCTGGAAGTACAAGTTAGAATCAATGTCCAAGTATCACATATAGAAAACTGATCAATGATGTTGAAAATAGATGTCTGATCACAAAAGTAACAGAATCTCCAGGTACCAAATCATAAGGGCTGGAACACATGGTACAATCACGCAACTAGGGAGCCAACATATAGGATGTTGTTGTACTGACACTGCAACATATAAGGGTGGACGACATCACTGGCAGAAAGTGAATGGACTGTCAAAAGTGAACCAAAACATGATGATGCAACCCGAGGTCTTCACCGATCACTATGGCACAATTCTACACAATGGGAATAAATGAGCTGAAGTCGACCATGTGAGAAATCGTTTGATTACCAGTCAATAATGTATACCATTAACAAACACGAGACGACCCACCGATAATGATAATGAGTGTCAAGGTGCCCCAGTAAAATCTAACAAGTGCGAATGAATGAGTTGAAGTCGAACACTTGGAAGAATCTACCAATCAGGAGGCAATAATGAATCCCCACTGTCGATAGCGAGGAGTCTGCCACTGATGACTACAAACCCAAAGCAATGAGTCAGAGTCCATGGGAAAAGATCTACTGGAAGGAAGGAATTAAGGCATCCCACATCAGTCCAGCATGAGTGTAACCCGCAAGCCAAGATTTGGAAGGAATCAGATGAAGCAGAGTGATGGAACCAAACCGAAGTACATTTTTGACATGCACAAGATGAAGCTAGCGCATGGAAAAAACCCTCTGAACCAACCAACAATGAAAGATGACACATAGGCGAGATATCCACCGATAGGGTCAAATGGAAATCAAGGTACTGCACGAATCCCAAGTGTGATAATGTATGCTGCCGTCGAACACAAGGAAAACCACTCAATCAAAGACCCATAATGATGATCAAATGCCGAGCACAAGGTCACCTATCAATGATGGAAATAGGGCCAGGGTGCGGCTCTAGGTTTACTCTCAGAGAAATATGTCGTAGTCGATAAGAGACAAATCCACTAGCAAGAAGTCAATGAAGACCTTCTCAAACCAGCATGAGCAAAGACCAAACATCTGATGTGATAGAACAAGATACTGACAATACCGGGAAGGTCGACTGAATAATAAGTCAAGAGACACCGTAGAATGGCCAACTCTGGTTGAACTTCCCTTGAACAAAAGCACGACTCGTGCTGACCATGGCAGTAAATAATGACACTGTATAAGTCTGTTATGCAAGAGGCAAAAACAAACTGTCCATATGATTGGAAGAGATAACCAACCGGAGGAGGACTGACCAGTGAAACAAGGTAACAGCTAAACCTAGGTCAAAACTAAAACCATCCCAAATGAAGGAAATATATAACGGTATGTGCTTTGTTCAAGGGCGACAAACAGATACTGTACTGCCATCAAATTATGAAGTAACATCCCATTCCCGCTCTTTTTGTCAAATTTAATTTTTTTTGTCTTTTTCATATAATAATCCTTAAAAAGAATAAAATAATGCTATAGTACAATGGATAGAACGAGTATCAGAAAATAGATGCCCTAGTTCCTGGAATAGGAACCATCCTATGCCTAATGCAAGGTGGTGGAAACTAGTCAATGATACTCAAAGGAATGTTCCATCCATTGGTAATAAGGGTGTCAAGTTGCGATAGCTAAGTGCATGCAATGCTTAACTTGTATAGAAAGTCAAGGTCAAAATATGGCTTAAACATCGAGTCCAAATGAAGTCGGTTGAAGGCCAGGATAAACCAGTAGCCAATATGCAATGTAGTAATAAAACTCAACAACACCAGGGATCCTCTAGTGTAATAGCCAGAAAAAATGATAGTGAATAAGAAGAATGAAGCTTCAACACATAAGTCATGGCGGGACTAAAGAGGACTCCCGAGCCTACATAAAGCGCAGCATGGGCAACAAGTTCTAGCAAGGAACTAACTAGGAAGCCCATGTAAAGGAAGGCTCTACGACCAAGTCATGATTAAATAATCAGCGAGTGAAATGGGTGAAATACTCATGACCTGATGGGGTCGACCCTACGGCAAGTGATCAGAATGGAGGCTAGTATGCAAAATGCAACGGAAAGTGGATTTCCTAACCTATATGCCAGTGAAGATCATATACCTTCCATAACAGGTCAACAGTCATGGATAAAAAAAAACCGGAAAAATCTCAACTTCATCAAAATGTACCTGAAAATATACCAATCCTGATACTTACAAGCACCCGGGTTATGCAGCTTAAGATAGATTGAAAACAAAAGGGCATAACAAATTTTTGCAAAAAATTTCAATTTCTGGGCATAAATACACATGTTACCTCATATTTAGTTCATTATTACTTGCTGATTTGGAGAAAAAAAAGCTCTCGAGAAAAAACCCTCTTTCGTCAAAACAGGAGAAATCAACGGTCAAACTTCGCCGGATTAGTCAGGTAAGCTGTTAATCCATCATTATTATCAATTTTGTCCATTAATAGAGTTAAAATTTGGAAATTTCACCGTAAAAAACATTTGTTTTGATTTATGGCTCTACGCATATGCGGGTTCGTGTGGACGAACCTGCGTATGATACACGACTATCTGCAAGGGAAGTCACATATGCGCAGTCCGTGATGTAAAAAATGAATCTAATGAACAAATAAATGAATTTTTTCAGGATGACCATCACTTGGAGGGAATGTGAGCATAGTGTAATTGATAATGAAGTGATGCAAGATCAACAATCGCTCGACATCCTCTGAAATTGCAGATTGCTAAAATTTTTCAAAATGCCAAATATGAAAAGTAACGTCCGGTTGCTTGAAATTCTGGTAAATTACTGGGAACCGGAGGAATATTGCTTCGTGATAGACCAAATTCATATACACATAGATGTGGAAGAAATCTACTTCATTACTAGACTCTCATGGTGGGGAGACCCAGTAGATTTGCACGACAAGCCTTTGGGAGGGCTTACGGTGGAGGACTATGTCCACGTCTACTATGTAGAGGGGTCCCAAAAATTAGGAACTCAAATTGCCATAAAAGATTTGAGAGATATGCACACAAAGATTATCCTGTTTACCATCGGCAGGGTAGCAGGATCTTCTTCCTTGCATCAGGCATCCAGGACCCAGATGAGCATAGCTGTGGAATGCCTAGTTCGCCTGTATGATTGGTGTACAAATCTGTTAATCAACATGAAGAAACAACTGACCTCCATCCGGAAAACTAAAACAAAGCATTTCGGGTATGGAACCATTTTGATGACATTCTTCTTTGAGAAGATTCCTGGGCTTCGACCCAAAGTGATCTCTTCCATCAACAGCCCAACAGACCTAAGAATTGCCCGATGGGCTGATCTGATGAAGAGACTGGGGCGAAGTGAAGTTCCCCGAACCACCTGGGACGACGAGTTCTTCCAATGGTGGGAGGAACAAATCATCGTAGTGGAGGACTACCCCTATGCCGGGATGGATTTTCGCGGTGATCCAGACCTCGTCTTTCCACCTAGCGTGGCATGGGGCACAATCGGTGAGATTGTAATTTTTTAATTATATGATTTTTTGATGATTTTTTCAATATATGTGAAAAAATGTGAAAGAAAAACATGTTTTTTGATTGGATTCAAAATGACTGACAATATTATGATGACCATGCTACAGATACTGGACCAGTCCGTCCTGAGGGATACCCACGGCACAAGCGCCGCAGAGGCAAGGCAGATACTGAAGACCCAGGCAAGACCCTCCATGCTATTCAGAGGAACTTGGAGGGTTTGACTCACCAAGTGCCTATGGATGTTGTGGAAGATTTACCTGAGGCTATCCAGAGATGGGTAGTGGGAGTACCACGTGACTAGGTGTGATTATTTCACTGTGTCGCTACTGCCATCATGTTCTATAAGAACACAAATATTGGGCAGGGGCCACAGGAGTAGATAGACATGATTACTGGATGACTGTATATTTTTGATACTGAACATGATCGGGCATAAGCCCTGATTTTGTATGACATATGGATCCAAAATTTTGTATAGTTTTTGAACACTTTGATGATATATATATATACAGCGGTTTATTATGAGATGTGAAAAATGTAAAAAAAATGCATGATGTGTTTGATGATTAAATTGAATGATTAATATGCCAATAAATTGATTGATTAGCTAATGAGTCTGCCATCTAATTGTCTGTACGAGGAATATGAATGAATGTTAAAAATTGAAATGATTGTTGTAACAAACATACCCTAAAAAACAATCGGAATAAGAATGGATCTCGAACCCGATAAGTATTGTTCAACTGTAACACCACCAGCTGGGAGTCCAAGAAAACTACCAATGAATCAACACCCGAAGATATGGCCTCCAAGAGTAGATAAATAACTACAATGTACTCTGCTACATTATTGGAAGTAGGACTAATGCAGACTCCTCTTGATAATAACAGATGACCAGATGGATAATGAAGCACCCAAGCCACGGAAGCCAAGTTTTGGGTATGTCTACTCGCACCATCGACGAAACCATAATGACTCATGACATTCGACACACCCTCCCAAAGCAGATCAAAAACATCACCATCACATCAAATACCAAAAAACCAGATATGTACAAAACAAAACTAACTATATACAAAAGCAAAATGCCAGGCCGAAGCCTAGGCATAATACCTTTTCAAATAGAGCCCATCTCTAGGCTCCACCAACTCATTTCCTTCAAAATCAACCAAGGCATACGCTCCCTTTTTAAGGACTTTTTTAACAATGAAGGGGCCATACCACATAGATTTAAACTTTCCTGCGCCCAGGGCATCCTTCTCTTGGGAATAGACCAAAACGAGGTCACCTTCTGAGAAAACCCAAGGTTTGATCGTCTTATCGTACTGAACTTTGAATCGTTTCTTATGTGCCTCATTCATCGTAGCAGCATCCCGACGCTGCTCATCAAGATGTTCCAGATGAAGGAGACGTTCTTCGAGACTAGAAGTGTTAGGAAGAAGCTCTACAGCTAACTTTAGAGAAGGAATATCACATTCAATGGGGAATATGGATTCCTGCCCATAAGCTTGTTGAAATGGAGTAAAGGCAGTTGCAATTTTCACTGATGTCCAGTATGCCCAAAGTGCAGGATAAAACATGATATGCCAGTTGGATCGAGCTTTATCAATCGTCCTTTGAAGAATGGTCTTCAAGGATTTGTTCACAGCTTCCACTTGCCCATTGGCCTGAGGATGATAAGGAGACAAATTCTCCTGCCATAAACCTAATTTTAGAGCCAACTCGGCCATCATGCTGTTCTGAAAATGACTGCCATGATCAATGACAATCTCTCTAGGAATACCAAAACAAGCAATAACTTGGTTGAAAAGAAAAAGAGTTTTTGTCTCACCATCATTCCCAAAAGTAGGCATAGCCTTGACCCACTTCATAAAGTAGTCTACTGCTACAATAATGTACTTGTGACCTTTAGCCGAAGGCGGGTTACAAGTAGTATAATCAATACCCCACTTTGTAAAGGGACTGACAGTAATGACTGGAAAAATCGAAGCTGGATGAGCGTGCATTTTTCGAGTATAGAATTCACACGGATGACACTTTTTGACCGACTCCATACAATCTTTGAAAATAAAAGGCCAAAAGTATCCAGCACGCATGATTTTTTGGGCTGTAGCAAGCCCAGATAAATGACCACCACAAGCTCCACTGTGGCAATCATTCAGCACAGCCTCAACTTCTTCGAGAGTTAAGTAACGTCTCAGGATTGAATCAATCCCTCGGTGGTGTAAAGCATCACCAATAATTAAGTAATTTTTAGCCAAGTGACATAATTTATGGTGCTCATCTTTGGAAAAGGTAGAGGGAAACTTCGCAGTCTGAAGATACACAATGATATCCCCATACCAAGGATCCTGTGCAGAGATGAGAAACAAATGTTCATTCGGGAAGGACTCATCATGAACTATCTCTTCTCCACGGGGCAACTCAAAGATTAATTCTACGAAAACCAATGATTTCTTGGACTTGGCAAACATAAACTCAAGGTAAAGTTCCTGCAAAATCACAATCCATCTATTGTATTTTCCCTTAATCACTCGCCTACTGAGAACAAACTGAAATGGATTGACTGCTGCCAAAACATAAGTTTTTCGTAGAAGAATATAATGTCTGAGTCACTGTACAACATGAACAGCTGCTAAAGCCAGCTTCTCTATCGGAGTATACCGGAGTTCAGGTCCTACCAAGCCTCGGCTAAGGTAGTATATAACATGCTATGCAAGAGCATCGTCCTCCTGAGCCAGAACCATACCAATGGTAGATTCTGCTGCTGCAAGATACAAAAGGAAATCCCTACTATAATCAGGTGGACTCAATGTAGGAGCAGAGGTCATTGCTTTTTTCAAAACATCAAATGAGCACTAAGTGAAGTCATCCCAAAAGAACGGGACTCCCTTTTTCAACAATCTTATAAATCCTTTGGTAACTTCAGCATATTTTACGATAAATCTCCGAAGAAAATTAGCTTTTCCTTGTAGACTTTGAAGTTGAAGAATAGAAGATGGGGGAGGCAATAGAAGTATTGCCTCTACCTTGAAAGGATCTACCCGAATCCCTTTCATAGACACTATAAATCCCAATAACCGACCGGATGTTACCGCGAAAACATGCTTGTTCGGATTCAACCTAATCTTGTAGAAACGACATCATTCAAATACTTGACAGAGGTGAGAAAGATGATCCATTCTCTTTCGAGAACGAGTAGCTAAAGCATCCAAATACGCCTCGATAATATGTTTAATGTCATGGAAGGCATATGACATGGCCTGCTGAAAAGTAGCCCCAGCATTTTTAAGACCAAAAGGCATCTTCTTGTAAGAAAAAGTACCCCAGGGACAAATAAAGGCAGTCTTATGCTGATCTTTAGGACGGATAGTAATCTGATTATATCTGGAGAAACCATTCATGAAGGAGAAAATCTCATTACCGGCACACTCATCGATAATCTGATCTATAAATGGTGTGGGGTAATTATCTTTCAGACATGCTTTATTAAGGTCTCTGAAGTCAATGCAAACTTGAATTGTTCCTTGTTTCTTATCCACGGGAACAGGATTCGAAACCCACTCAGTCAAAGGAACAGGGAAAATAAATCCCACCTTAAGCAGCTTCTCTACCTTGGCTTTGATAGCTGCAACCTTCCTAGGGTTGACCAGACCAAGCTTTTTCCTCACAGGCTTAGCATTTTCGTAAATCTTGATCTCATGCTGGACAATAGATGGATCTATACCAGGAGTTTCGTCATAAGACCAAGAAAAAACTTCCCTAAACTCTTTAAAGAGGTCGGTGTAAAGCTGAATCTCTTCAGGGGAACATTAAGCTCTGATGCAGACATTCTCTATAACATTGGGATCTCTAGAAATGTTCACCGGGACAGTCTGAGAAATCACAGCCATGTTCCCTTTAGCATACACCTATGCCGGTGCTAAAGGGTTCAGGACTGGGTGAACAAGAATAGAAGACGAAGGACTGGGAAAACTCAATTCAACTTCGCTCAAATCAGGTAAAAAGTAAGACCGATGATGAAAATCATCCCAGGGTCTATCTACACCAGTCATAGCTTCCAGGATGGCCTCTTTAGATGGAAGAGTGGTATCAAGGCAATCCTGGGCAGAAGAAGAACTAAGTGTCCAAGTCGAAACCACATTTCCATCCAACTCCTCTAGAGAAAGAGAATCTGGAATGGAGTCTGCAGAGTCAATAATATATTGATAAGCGATCTCAGTTGTAGACATTGGAAATTCCATTCCACCCACTTGACCTTCCGCTAATGTGGAGGTAGGGGAAGGTAAGGTCCAAGGGTCCGAAAAATAATGAGTTATGAAGAACTCTCTTCGAATAGGAACCCTGGAGGATGAAATCACATTTATATGAATGGTAGGAGGTGGAATATCGAAAGTACCCATCAAAGAAGAATACATTCCAACCACTAAATTCTCGACAGGCGGCTTGGCATTATCCACCTTTGGGATAGTTGATTCAGTAGATGCATTCAGGTCTACAGGAGAACAGTCCAGTTGGTCAACTGTAACACTCCTCCCTTCGTGAGGGAAACAAATAATCCGAAGTAATGAGGATGCAATAGCATCCATCTCATAAATCCAGTTTCGCCCCAATAGAAGGTTGTAGTCCAGGCTTGCATCAACTATCTCAACCTCTATATTTACAGTTTTTCCCCCAACACATATGGGAAAAGCTGGGATAATTCCATGTGGTCTGTGAGAATGACCATCAAACGTAGTCAGAAGAGTAGCAGATGGAACAACTGCGGAATATCCAATTCCCCTCCAACATGCGAGAGACATCACACATGTGGAAGCACCCTCATCAATTACCATCCGAAAGATATTGAATTTTTGAAACGATGATTTGATATGAAAATCCATATGATACGGGAGTCTCTTTTTAAAATTAGACATATCTAATGTAATCACAAGAGATTTCTTTGGATCGACAGCCCCAATAGTAGTGAGCAAAGCACTTTGCTGAGCTAGGCAAGACTGGAGCACCTCAAGAGCAGACATAGCACAAGGGCTCTGCGCCAAATCTTCTACAACAAAGTAGTTCTGGGCAGCCCTGGCATTTGGATTAATTGTTGTACGCTTAGTAGATTCTTTTGACATCCGAGGTATAGGCTCAACAGTAGGCCTCGTAATATGAAGCGACCCAGTACCATTGGGAGCACCCTTGGCTTTCGAAGACTCAGCTTCGCCATAATCACGGGATCTCGTGGTGATATCTGCGTGAGCACTCATCATATATATGTTTGACGGATTTTCCCCTTCCTAGGTGTCCCCAGAGGAAGCCCCAGTATTTTGATTCGCGCCAACAACTAGTTGTTTCCATTGGGGAAAAGGGTTCATCAATACAGCCTGGGAACTGGCAGAACCCTGCTGAGCTAACAAGCGTTGCGCATCTTGAATCTTAGGGCAAAAGTGAGTAAGATGATCTCCAGTACATAACCTGCATGGAAACTTCACCTTATTTTTATCCTTTGGACCCTCACCAACATGCTCGTTGGATTTATTTGCATTACCCTTCCCATCCTTGCCCTTTTTCTTATTATTATTTCGTCCCTTCTTCTTCCCTTCAGATTGTTGATTTCCTTTAGGGTTGGAAATCTGGACGACATTTTCCAACAAAGATTAAGAAGGCGATGACTCAGCAAGCACAACATGACCAGAAGAAGCAGACTGTATAGACAACTGCTACAATTGACTAAGCAGGTTAGCTACACCGCTATCAATCGACCCAATAAGTCCATCACCATGAGGACCAAGTTTAGTCTTGGAAAAGTCTAATTTGGAGTGAGGAGCATCAGGAAAATATTTATGAAGGACACCAGAGAATATATCAATTCAAGCTATTGGGCCCTGAAAATAGCCTGTTCCTTAGAAAATACCCCTGACAGGGATACATACTTAGAAATATCTAGCTGCAAATATTTCAAAGACCATTCCAAGAGGAATTCTTCTGGAATATAAGCTTTAATGAGCCTCTTCCTTCTCCGCCATTCCTGAATATGATCAGAAATGTGGGTTGCCTTGTCCTGCTTAAAACTGGCCAGGAGTTCTGTCCCGACATCATAACGAACATGCAACTGGAAATGATTTAGAAATATAGTAGCTAGATCTCCAAAAGTAGAAAAACTACCCCCAGTTAACTCAATGTACCACTTGGCAGCATTTCCAGTCAAGGTGCGTTGAAACAACCTCAACCTAATCGAATCCTCGATCAGGGAGTTAGATGAACACCATAGATGGAAAGTGGTGATATGATCATCCGGGTCCTCTCCATTCTTGCCTTCAAACTTTGGAATGTCTAAAGGTAGTTTTGTAGGAACCGGAGGCCAACCAGGACTATATCGGATTGGATCATTTATCAATTTCGATAAATCTAGAAAGTTTAAAGTTGCGAGAAAAGGTAAACGAGGAGGGGCCTGAGAATTCCATCTTTGGTGGGATGGGTTCCCAAAATTCTGAAAAGAATAACCTATATTTGATGAGTTACCAGGTTGCTACAAAGAGCTCGTAGAAAATGTTGGGCCATAGGACAATCCTTGTGACCCAGTATTTGGAGAAGGACCTCCTCCCAATGTAGAGTTACCATAAACCAGACCAGTTCCCCCCATTGAAGTATTGAATGAAGAGGAAACCCCCTGATAGGGGTTACAAGCATTAGAAAAGGGGGAAAAATCCTAACAAGTACTCGACGAAGGGAATGGAACATTCCCTTGCTGACCAGCGAAAAACTGACTCCCTGCCCCCACTGCTGTAAATATAGGGTTGCAACTGGTAAAGGTAGTCGAACTCTGACCTCCATACCAAGGGTTAAAACTCTGAGTCTGGGAAGTAAAAGGAAAAGACCCTAAGGAAGGATTCGAACTAGGAACATGCCCACTTCTGAAGGGGAACCCTTGAAAAGAAGCCTACCCACTAGCCATAGAGGACATGGGTGCAGATGCAGCTACAGCAGTGGAAAAGGAAAACGAAGGAATCACACTAATGGGCATTCCAAAACAAAAGGGACCAGATTGAGAAGCTTGTGCTTGGGTGTGACCAGAGCCATACACAACAGTACTATAAGCAATTGAAGATATAACAATTGTGCCTCCTCCTTCTACTGAAGTAGGAGTCTGAATGCTTGCAACACTCATAGTCGAAGCCACGTTCCCAGTCGTGGCCATCGAAAATTATGAATAAGATGGATAAGGAATTTTTGGTTTTGCAGACTCAGGTCCGATGTACTCAACAAAAAATGGAGAATTAGGAGGAAGAGGAGATGGAAGTGACTCAGGAGGCTGAGGTACTTCTTCTACTTCTACTTCTTCTTCTCGCGGAAATAAGACTCTCGAGGTGAGTGGAGTGCTCCTCTTGGAACCAACACCAGAACCAACTACAGAACCTTCAAGCCCTAGCGGAGGATCTCTCTCCGCTGCGTCAGATACCACTGGGTGATATTCACCTACTATATTACTCCTACGCCTTCTTGAAGAAGGCTCAGAACTCTTGGGAGATAACCCCCGGATTCACCTCGATCGACGAGGTGCTTGATCAGCCACTTTAACAGATTAATTAGACTCAAAAAATTATGAAGCTAAGCAAGCTAGGAGCAAAGAGCATTCACAACAAAAAATCCCTAAGATTCAACCAAGCAAGTGACCTTCAGGTATTTTCACTCCGGGTTATTAGGACCAGACACCAAAATACGAGAAAGAGAAAAATAGGACCTCTCGAAAATAGTCTGGAATAATGATGAACCAGATCTACTAGCGAAGGTAACATAAATAGTTACGATGACCTCCTAACAACAACCTTTGTCAGTGCAAGTACCCAAGCTTCGCTGGGGCACCCTCTAGAAGTACTGTTGAAAGTGATACGACGTCTGCCTCAGGTACCACGGGTATTCCCCCCCGTAGTCACCTGTGTGATACCTATGAATGGAAACTAAGGGCACCAATCCGTTTTAGCAGCCGGGCGGAACGGTCTTAAGGCAAGATCCAGCAAATCAGAGAGGGGGTATCTCTCTTCTCGGCCTTCACTTTACCTCGCGCTTGAATCTCTAGAGGAGAGATTTCTTGGTCCACCTAATGTTGTTGGATTTCGCTCATTTAATAAACTTCTATGTTTTAGTTTGAGCGGCCTTGGAGAGTTAACTCTCCACTCACCTAATCCAAGGCCCTACAACCTAGCTAGTTGATGTATGACACTTAATAAAAAAACTTTCTAGTTGTTTTTTAAATTATTGTGCTTATTTTAGTTGGCTGTTATATTAAGTCAAGGGAATATGGAAATGAAACTCGTGATGTTTTATGACGCAGAAAATAAATTAATGAAAACCAAGCTACATGCAGATGCAGTAATTGCCTTTCGATGAAAAGAAATTTCTACACGGGTTCTACGAGACTATTTTTTCTTTTCAGATATCAAACCTCACACTCGCAAAATTTATGAAAAAGACTAAAAATTTTCAAGTGCACCTAATGAAAATTACTAAGAGCATGCCAACTCTAAGATGCAATATCTAACAAAGCAAAGAGAAATCTCCAGGAATCCCGCAGTTCTATCACTTTTCGGCTGTCCACAAAGCTAGTTCCCAAACCAGAAACTCTATGTATAAAGACGCCAAAACATGCTCGAAATAAGAGAAAGAAACCAATGAAGACTCTCTTCCTAGATCAAGACAGAAACCAAAGGAAAAATATTTCAACAAGGCTTCAGAAGATGAAAAGAAACCAAAACAAAAATGCAAAACAAAAGCAATGGAAAAACAAAATGTTTTTTGGGCTTTTGATTTTTATAAAAATAAGACTTCAAAAAGACCAAGAAAACTATCCAATTAACAAGCCAAACAATCTCCGAATTTCAAGAAAAACTCCAACAAAAATGCTCCAAATCTTATAATGCCATTTGGTAGCAAGATTCATACAAGCAAAAGGAAGACAAGAAACTTAGTAAATCAGCCCGGTATAATAGCACAAACTTGCAGCAAACAAAACTTCAAAGAACCAAAAATGACTCTTCAAAAAAAAAAATCACAACAAAACCTAGTCAAATGAAATCAAGAAAACCAACCGAAAAGCAGAAAAAAATTAAAGTGCAAAGCAAGACATAAAGTTAGGAAAGAGCATATGAGCAGAAGCTCTCTATCCTAATTAAGCAAAACAGCCAAGAATCTCCAAAAAGAGATCTTGGTACTCGAACGAGAAATGCAAGCACTAAAAAAAACAAGATTTTCCAAATGAGCCAGTCTTCGACCAAAAAAGAGAGAAAAAGACCAATAACCACCTTCAACACAATCCAGAGACTAAAGGGACACTACAGGAACAGGTCACCACAGGCAGACAAGACCAAAAAGTCAAAAAATCAGAAATTTCAAAATTTGCTCACGCATACACTACTTAGAAGTTTTGCAACAGGCGTGCATACATGACTGTGGCAAAGGAAACACACGTATACGCGACTTCCTTTGACAGGACCTGCGTGTATACGTGACTGTATATAGGAAAACTAGCGTATGGAAAATTAAATAATGAAAAATAAAATGATCAAGCCTGGCTAAAGAACCAGGTCTTTAGTCCAGCTGAGAAAAAACTAACTGGACTGGAAATAATGCTTAAAACTGTCGGGAACCCTTAAAATAGCTGAAACCAACCAATAGGGGAATCACAAGAATGCGATCCCCAGTGGAGTCGCTAGTTCTGTTTCGGGAAATAACTCCCTAGAGGTCGTCGGTTCAGAAACCTCCAGAGATTGGGGTATACTATTTAAGAAGGACTCACACAACCAAACTTGTACGCTAAAAACTAGATATTATCGGTTGCAGAACTCACCCGTAGATCCTACGTCTGATGTAGATCCTGCGGGGTCCAAACCCCCAGCAACTCTTCTTCCTCTTCAACCTAAAAATCAAGAAGAAGCGTGTACGAGAATCTAGTTGTACAGCATATATCTTTCCTGAATGTTAGTATAATCCATGTGAAACATCATATAAACAATAATAAATGTTTAATTAATAGTATTTTCACATATATAAGAATATATTAACACGTGAATTCAGAAACAAGATGGTTCTTCTTCATTACAAACAACATGTACAATAATAGAAAGGTGGCGAGATCACCTGAATCCTTCCACGATCTTCAAACAGATCGTCGTCTGGATCCGTCCAGCCCTTGCCTCGCTAGGATTCTTCTAAGACTTGTGCACACAAGATGACATATAAGCTGATGAACATCTCTAGGAAACAAGGGTTTCCTATAAATGCCTGGGAAGTGCAGGAGGCATAGGAAATCAGACTTGAATTGGGCTCCAACAGAGTATAATGTCTATAATTTTTCTCCCTCCCTTAGGCCATGCATATGAGGGGCTTTTATACTCCCTTAAAGTAGTTTCAATCAGTTGGAAACAGTTGGCCATGGGCTGGGGTGGTTGAACTACAGGAATAACCATCAACCCAGCCTCGAAAATAGGGATTTTTGTATATTTTTTAATGATTTTAATGGCATACGCGGAAAAGTATCTCTGGACTCGCGTATACACGCGGAAAATTCTGGGCATATCCGCGTATGGGTTTTGAAACCCTGTTTTTTATGAACTTTATTCAAGTCTATGGGAAAGGGAGCCCAAGGCCAAAGAGACAATCATGAATCACATGAGGGTGAAAAATGATGCTATGACATTATTCAATACATATTACCACATGGTTAGCTTGATATTATGGCACTTTCTAGAGGAATTTATAGTTCCTCCATTTGCAACCATCACTTGACACTGGTGCTGAATATAAGAAGCAATTCAATTCCTTGGCTATCTTACAATGAATAAAATTATGGGTACTACCTGAATCAATCAACATTATTATCTTTTTCTTCTTGATATGTCATTCTATCTAGAGAGATTTATGAGTGGTAATTATTTCCAATGCATAACAATATATGGTCGGATTCATTTTTCTTTCTCTAAGGTGAATTCATGCTGTATATCCTCTTCTTTTGAAGTTTCTTGTTCGTTTTCTTCCTCCTCTTCACAATCTATGTAAACTAATTTCTTATCAGCACACTTATGACCTAGTTTATTTTCTATCACAATTGTAACAAAGCCCTTTTTCTCTTTTTTCTTCCAATTGTTGTGGTGTCAACGTTTTAGGTTGTTGAAGGCTAGGAGCAACAACACTTCCATCTTTATAGTTGTGAGTGGTAGGCTTCTTTGTTTCCATAATTTTTATTTCAAATTTTCTTGCCAACCTAAACTCCTTCTCTAATGAATCAAGTTCCTAAAGATGAGCCTCATGTTGGATGTTATCCTTTAAAGTTCCTATGAATACATCAATCCTATGCTCTTCTAGAGTATCATTTACCCATATATTCACTTTTTTGAAGTTCTCAGTGTGCTCCTCCATTGATCCCTTTTGTTTGAGATTTACCAATTGGCTAAAGAATGTGTTTCTCTTTGTATCCTCCTAATGTGCTTTCATTTCCTCCATACAAATTGACCACATCACAAGTGGTTTATGAGAACAAAGCCATCGATACCATACAAATTGATTGGGTTCTAAATATATAGTTACAATGTGTACCTTTTGTGTATGTTTCACATTTTGGAGATCAAAGTGTTGTTCCATTTGTAGTATCCATGTTACTGGATCCTTGCCATCAAAATTCCTCATATCGATCTTTGGAATATGGTGGGTCTTCAATCTAATGTTAGAGGCTATGGAATCATGATTAACATTTTTTTTTGTTGTCATGATGAGTTTCATCTAATACCTTTTCACCATTAGGAATAATTTCTTGTAGCAAATTTGTGAGACATTCCTTCAAGTCTTTCATTTTTTCTTCCATCTTAGCTTCCATACCATCTATATTAGCTTCCATTTCATTTTTTTTACTCTTTTCGAGAGTGAAATTTGTTGCATTTCTTCTTGTAATTTTTATATATCATTATGCAATTCTTCCTCTTCATGTGTCACAGTAGAGATTTCTTAGGGCATAATGGGTGTGTATTTATTTTTGGAGTCATTTTATAACCCAATACTGATATCAATTCTTTGATATGCCCTTGGAATCACTTCGAAATTATTTTTCAAGAAAAAGTTATGCAAATTTTAAGAAAAATACACGCTTTTTTCTTGCTTTTGAGGGGCTCGATATTGAACATGATGTATCTCTTTGATTTCGGATCCCCAAGATTTGAAATTTGGTCCTGTAGTATCCCTCTAAGTATTCTTTCCAATGCCATATGTAAGGCCTAATTTGGATTCTTCAAGTTAAAGTTATGCCTGATCTCCCACAATGCCCTAACTATGGACTAGTTAAATAGAGAGAACCTGTACGGTGTGCCACGTGTCATTGTTTTGACCTTTGGCCCTAACATTTATACAAAAGAAACTACATTTCGTTTAATTTCATAAACGTTTTATAGAATCCAAATTCGATACTTGAAACAAAAGTTATGACGATTTTCCCTCGGTCGCCTATTTGACACTAAGTTCTAGAGCTTGCAAAAACCCTATCTTCCTTAGATCGTATCTCTAAA
The DNA here is from genome assembly GCA_034641835.2 of Pinus albicaulis. Classification (NCBI taxonomy): domain Eukaryota; kingdom Viridiplantae; phylum Streptophyta; class Pinopsida; order Pinales; family Pinaceae; genus Pinus; species Pinus albicaulis. The sequence goes on along the minus strand of CM076572.1, from coordinate 833,369,379 downwards.
AATATAGCGAACCAAGCACCAAAATTCTGTCACGATGTTCACAGATATTTTTTATCCACATGGTTGAAATTTTATCTTTTGAATCTTAATAGAAAAATGTTATAGCGAAAATTCCAAGATGGCTTGTTTTAAGAAGAAAATCCCTAGAATCCATAGCTCTGATACCAAATGTTATGCAACCAATTCACAAAATAAGATAAAAGATAGATCAATGAATTAGAAATCTACCTGTTCAAGGGGGAAGCCTGCTTTACACTACATAAATTAACAAGGATGATACAAATTTCAAAACCTACCTTATAGGAGTCTAAGGGTCACAATAAAAAAATATGGGGACCAGATGGGAAAAACAATAACAATAATGGGGCTACTGTTAGGTCCCTATATTACTATTAGAGTCCCTTATTGTTGTTAGTGTAACCCCCTTATTTTTATTATTGTACCCTTGTAACCCCCATTTTGTTATTATTGTGCCCTTAAATTATTATTGTTAGGTCGGCTAGGATTACATTATGGCCCACTAGGATTATATTATGGTCCCATGGACTCCTATATATAGAAAGGAGGTTTTGTAAATTGTATCATCCAAGAATTGTTCATTTATGTAATGTATTGGAGGTGTCCCCCTCGAAGTGGATTATTTCTAAGGCGTTGATATCTCTTTTCTTCTATTTTTGGAGCTGGTTACACAACATTTGGTATAAGAGGTTTAGATTCTAGGGTTTCGCTGCTCCAAACAGGTCATCGTGGAATTTTCGCTATAATTTTTTTTATACAAAGTTTCAGAAGATGAAATTTTTATGATGTGAAGCTGAAATCTTTAGGAAGATCTTCTAAAAATTTCAGAGCTTGGTTCACAATATTTGCGGAGATATGATCTGTGGAAGTTAGGTCTTTTTGCAGGCTCCTAAAAAGGTCATTGTGGCATTTGCGCTATAACTTTGTTTCTACGAAGGTTCAGAATTTGAAATTTTTAGGGTACGAAGCTGAAATCCTGAGGAAACGCATCAAAAAATTTCAGAGCTTTGTTCACAATATTTTCGGAGATATGATCTGTGGAAGGTAGTCCTTTTTCAGTCTCCCGAATTTCATCTTAAAGAGGTGATCGTGGGAAAATATTCATAACTCTCTCTCTGAGCATCAGATTGGCGTGCCGTAAAAAACAGTCACAATTACATGGACTGTAGTTTCTTGGATATCAATTTCAGAGCTGAAGGATGAAACAGTGACATGTGGAAATTCATACAAGTTCACTCTACTGAACCAGTCCATAATTAGGTCATTGTGGGAGATTGAACACAACTTTTTCTTGGAGAATCCAAATCAGGTCAGACCTGTGGAATTCTAAGGAGAATTCAGAGTGATACGTCAATTCTGAAATTCAAATATTGAAGTGCTTCAATCACATAGATAATCCAATTTCAATATCGAGCTCCTTAAAAGAAAGAAAAAGGTGTGTATTTTTGTCTCTGAATTGCATAAGTCTTGTTTGAAGAATCAATTTGAATTGATTCCAAGAGAATATTGTAGAATAGATATCAGTATTAGGTTCTAAAATATGCCTCATAAAAATAATTCAACACCCATTAAGCCTTCAGAAGGCTCTACTATGACTCATGAAGATGAAGAATTGCAACATGATCTATCAAAATTACAAGAGCAAGTACACCAAATTTTGCGCTCGCAAAGAGCAACAAAAAATGAAGTGGAAGTTTTGAAGAAAGGTGTGGAAGCTAAGATGGATGGCATGGAAGCTGGCATGGAAGCTAAGATGGATGACATGAAAGAAAACATGGAAAAAATGAATAATGATCTAAAAGCAGACATCGAAGGTTTGACAAAGTTGATACAAGAAATGTTTCCTAATAGTGAAAAGATAGTAGAAGAACATCATGATGAGAACAAAATAAATGTTAATCGTGATTTCATAAACTCTAATGTTGGTGGGAAGAACCACCATATTCCAAAAATTGATATGAGGAAGTTTGATGGAAAGGATCCTGTAACATGGATACTATAGATGGAGCAATATTTTGATCTCCATAACATGAAAAACACACAAAAGGTACGCATTTCAACTTTACATTTAGAAAAAAATACATTTGTATGGTATCGATGGCTTTGCTCTCATAAAAAAATTGTCACTTGGTCAATTTTTACGGACGAAATGATAGCACATTATGAGGATACAAAGAGCAACACCTTCTTTAGCCAATTGATAAATCTCAAACAAAAGGGTTTAGTTGGGCAACACATTCCAAAAATTGAATATAAGGGTAACTGATATTCCAGAGGAACACATGATCGATCTCTTCATAGGCACTTTAAAGGATAACATCCAACATGAAGTTCGCGTTTTGGAACCAGATTCATTGGAGAAGGCATTCAGGTTGGCAAGAAAAGTTGAATGTAAAATAATGGTGACAAGGAAGCCTACCACTCAATTCTATAAAGAAGGAAGTGTTGCTATGTCTAGATTTCCACAACCTACAAGGTTGACACCACAACAATTGGAAGAAAAAAGAGCAAAAGGGCTTTGCTACAGTTGTGATAGCAAATACACTAAAGTTCATAAGTGTGCTGAGAAGAAATTATTTTACATAGATTGTGAAGAGGAAGAAGAAAATGAACAAGAAGAGGATATACACCAGGAACCAGCCCTAGAAGAGGAAGAAATGAATTCGACCATATCGTGTAATGCACTGGCAAGAATTACCACGCCTCAAACTCTCAAGATAGAAGGACAGATCAAGAAGAAAAAGGTAATAGTGTTGATTGATTCAGGTAGCACCCATAATTTTATTCATTGTAAGGTAGCCAAGGAATTAAATTTTTTCATATACCCAGCACCAGAATGTCAAGTAATGGTTGCAAATGGAGGAGCTATAAATTGCTTTGGAAAATGCCATAATATCAAGTTAACCATGGGGTAATATGTATTGACTAGTCCAATGCTTTCCATTCCTATGGGAGGTGCTGATGTTGTACTAGGAGTACAATGGCTACAATATTTGGGGACAATAGCTTTTAATTTTCAAGAACTTTTCTTAAAAAAAAAAATCAGAAGGAAAGGAAGTCGAATTACGGGGCATTGCGGGGAAGCCGGGAAAGATAATAAGCTCTAGTGTCATGACAAAGCTTCTAAAGAAAGAAAAACGAGGCGTAATTGCACAATTATGCTCACTAGAAGTTCCAACATCAAAATCATCTATTTTTGCAGATCTCCAACAAGTCTTGGACAATTATTCCAAGGTGTTTGAAACTCCCAAAGGACTCCCACCTATTCGTGATCATGATCATTCTATTCATTTGATTCCAGGAAATGTTCCTCCAAACATTATGCCTTATAGATATGCTTACGTTCAAAAGAGAGAAATTGAACGTATGATTGCAGAAATGTTAGAGGCGGGTATAATTCAACCTAGTCAAAGTTCTTTCTCTGCTCCTGTAGTATTGGTACACAAGAAGGATGGATCATGGTGAATGTGTCCAGATTATAGGGAGCTCAACAAGCTCACCATTAAAGATAAATTTCCCATTCCTGTGATTGATGAATTATTGGATGAATTACATGGATCAATTTATTTTACCAAGTTGGATCTTCATTCAGGATATCATCAAATTAGAATGAAGACTGAAGATATTCCAAAAATAGCATTTCGAACTCATGAGGGTCATTATTAATTTTTGGTCATGCCTTTTGGCCTTACCAATGCACCTTCTACATTTCAAGGGTTGATGAATTCCATTTTCAAACCCTTCCTTAGAAAATTTGTGCTAGTATTTTTCGATGATATACTAATCTACAGAAGGTCTTGGAAGGATCATGTTCAACATGTTGACAGGGTGCTCAAACTATTGCAGGAGAAACAATTATATGCAAAATAATCCAAATGTTTCTTTGGAGTACAAGAGGTGGAATATCTGGGTCATATTGTATCTCACGAGGGTGTTAAGGTAGACCCTAACAAAATTAAAGCCATTAAGGAATGGAAAGTCCCCACAACCATAAAGCAGTTGTGAGGATTTCTCAAGTTAACAGGGTATTATCGCAAGTTTGTTAAGAATTATGGGAGAATAGCAGCACCTCTAACAACATTATTGAAGAAAGATGCATTTTCATGGACTCCTGAAGCAACTAAGGCCTTTGAACGTCTTAAAGAGGCAATGTGCCTAGCACCGGCCTTAGCTACACCAGACTTCACAAAAACCTTTATTGTGGAATGTGATGCCTCAGGAAATGGAATTGGTGCAGTTTTAATGCAGGAAGGAAGACCCATTGCTTTTGAAAGTCGTCCAATCAAAGGAAAGTATTTACAGAAACCTATTTATGAGAAGGAAATGTTAGCAATACCGCATGCACTAAAGAAATGGTGAACTTACCTAATGGGAAGACACTTCAAGGTAAAAACTGATCATGATAGTCTTAAACACTTTTTGGAACAAAGTCTATCTTCAGAAGAGCAGCAAAAATGGGTCACAAAGATGTTGGGTTATGACTTTGAAATAATCTACAAAAAAGGAAAGCTTAATATTGTTGCAGATGCACTCTCAAGAAAGAATGAAGAGGTGGAAGCATTGCTTTGTGCCATTTCTATTATCCAACCAGATTGGATAACCGAAGCAAGAGATGAATGGAAGAAGGAAAAAGATATATGGACACTCATTCAAAAGTTACAACAAGATCCTAGTACATCTGATACATTTAGTTGGAAAAATTATTCCTTATGGTACAAAGATCGCTTATATCTTTGTAAGAATTCCCAACTAAAACAAAAGATTCTTATGGAATTGCACACTTCTCCTTTAGGAGGACACTCGGGATTTTTAAAAACTTACCACAGGGTGAAGAAAGAATTTTTTTGGGATGGCCTTAAATCTGATATTCAAAAGTTTGTGGTAGAATGTTTGGTTTGCCAGCAGAATAAAGTGGAGACAATTAAGACCCCGGGACTTCTACAACCTTTATCCATTCCAAGTCAACGTTGGGAGGAGATTTCAATGGATTTTATCATAGGTTTACCTAAGTCAGAAGGAAAGAGTGTCATCATGGTGGTAGTTGATAGACTTACCAAGTATGCACACTTTTGTGCATTATCTCATCCATTTAAAGCAAGTACGGTTGCTACTACATTTATGGACACAATTCAAAAGCTACATGGAAACCCAAGGGTTATTGTGAGCGACAGAGATCCCATTTTTACTGGAAATTTTTGGACGAAGTTATTTTCTTCTTTGGGTACTCAATTAGCTCATAGCTCATCTTATCATCCTCAATCTGATGGTCAAACTGAGATAGTAAATAAATGTTTGGAAGGATATCTTCGTTGTTTTGTATCTGATAAACAAACACAATGGGTCAAGTGGTTACCTCTCCTTGAATGGTGGTATAACACTTCCTTCCATACTGCAGCAAAAATGACCCCATTTATGGCACTTTATGGATATCATCCACCATCCATCACATCATCTTTAAGGGAAAATTCGAAGGTTCAAGCGGTGGAAGATCACATCGAGCATCAGCAAGAAGTTCTCCAACTCTTAAAGGATAACCTGAATTTGGCACAAAATCGAATGAAACAACAGGCAGATCAACATCGCAGCGAGAGAAGTTTTGATGTAGGAGATTGGGTATTTTTATGGATACAACCATACAAACAAATGTCCCTCAAGCAAGCTAAGAAGGATAATAAATTATTTCCAAAGTACTATGGTCCTTACAAGGTGTTGCAAAAGATTGGTACGATGGCATACAAATTGGAGCTTCCTTCTTCTTCGCGAGTGCATTCAGTTTTCCATGTTTCATGCTTAAAGAAGGTTATAGGTGAAAATATTCCAGTTCAAACAATATTTCCAGAACTTGATGAAGAAGGAAAAATCATATTGGAACCTGAAGCGGTCACGCAAACACGAATTTGATAGCTACGAAATCGATCAATTTCAGAGTATCTCATCAAGTGGAAGAACTTACCCACTGAAGATTCTACATGGGAGGATGAGAAGTTTATACAGAATCACCCAGAGCTACTCAAGCGTTGAGGACAACACTTTTTTGAAGGAGAGGGGAATGTTAGGTCCCTATATTACTAGTAGAGTTTCTTATTGTTGTTAGTGTAACCCCCTTACTGTTATTATTGTACCCTTGTAACCCCCATTTTTTTATTATTGTTCCCTTAAATTATTATTTTTAGGTCGGCTAGGATTACATTGTGGCCTACTAGGATTATATTATGGTCCCATGGACTCCTATATATAGAAAGGAGGTTTTTTAAATTGTATCATCCAAGAATTTTTCATTTATGTAATGTATTGGAGGTTTCCCCCTCGAAGTGGCTTATTTCTAAGGCGTTTATAACTCTTTTCTTCTATTTTTGGAGCTGGTTACACAACAACTACACTTACGGGGAACAATAATAACAATATGGGGAAAACATATGCACAAAAATAAAAATAATTAAGTTACACTAACAATAACAATAAGGGGCTGCACTAGTATTATTGGGACCTAAAAAGTACCAAGGAAGAATATTAAACATGATCTAATGGAAGAACGTAGCATAAAATTTAATGTTGATCCTATGTGCAAAGTTTCCATTTAGGAAGAGTAGCAAAGGAAACAAAGGGAGAAATATGAGAAGAGAAGGTTAGAGCAGAAGAATCAACAAGAGATCGAGTGCACATAGGAAGAAGAAGAAGAAAAGAGGAAGTGGGATGACATACTTCAACAAAAGCAGGAATCACTTCAAGAAGTGAAACAACAGAAGTAATCACAGGAATAAGAAGTTGTATGGATAATGGAGGAAGAACATTTGGCCCAAGAGATAGAAGCAGAATTGGAAGAAGAGGATGTTATTTAACTTGTAGTAGATGAACCAAACACTCCTTATGAACTTCCTCTTATAGGTGACCATCTCTCATTAAATGAGATGGGAATTGCACCTCCACGAAAAGAAATATTCATGGATGTATGAAATGTAACCTTTGATCAATTGAAAAATATTATCATGCAAGAAAGACAAAGGTACTTTTCGAATGATCCTGAAAATTAAGTCTTTTTATCCACTAAGAATGTAATAGATGCTAACACTCAGAGAAACCCTAGAGAAGTTATGGAAGCTAATTTTTCTTTTGTGACAATATTGAAAGATAACTCAAAGTATCTTATGAGTGAGAATTCATGGTTGACGGGGAATTGGCTATGAAAAAGAAACAAATAGATCACCTCACTATAAAAAATCACCAACTTTCTTCTAATAGTCTCAGCACAATAGAATTCCAGTCAGCTATACTTGAAGAAATGGGCTCAATGGAAAACATTATGGAGTAGTTATATAATGAAATGAATCTCCTGCGTGAGATGGTGACACCACTAGTAGGAATACAGAATAAATTCAGGAGATCCTAAAACTTCTTAAGGTTACAAAGAAAGCTATAGGGTTGATATAACAATGGGGTGCTAAATATTTCAATGTCCCGGAATAGTTGGTCAAGAAGGAAAAAATTTCTACTGAGATGGATAGAGTACATTTAAAGCTCCATATTCAAAACTACACTCATCTCGGTGAATAAGAAACCAACACTATAACCACTTATGTTAAATTACACAATGATTTGGAATCCCTGATACAAAAAAAATTGAATTCCTGTTGTGGATGAATTAGGAGAAATTAGAGGCAAGGATGTCATTATGTGGGAGATAAAGTAGTACATTGAGAAAATGAGACAAGAAACCATGAAGGAAGACTTTAACATCACCAAGTACATTATATTAGAACATGTGATTGTAGTGGCTAAAGTTTATATGAAGTTCCCTTGGATATGCAATAGTGTACAATCTGGCTCCAAGTCCATACTGAGAGAAGTATTGGAGGTTAAGATGTAATACATTATAGAGTTTCCTATCTGATTCAAAGTATCTGCAACATATTTCAGAGCATGGAATTCATATATCACTAATGAACTTCATGATGAAGCTACTGATTTGTCTCTTTCACTTATGTAAATATGTTTTATCTTATTACAGTTTTGTCTTATATAGCCACCATATTATATGTATTTTATCTTTTGTAAGAAATAAGTCCAATGTAATTAAGTCCAAGAGACACGTGCGGAATATAAAGGGAGACATGTGGAATGTAAAGAGTCATGAGTAGAATGTGAAAAGTCATATCGAATCCCATAAGTCATAGAATTTGAAGAGTCACGAGGAAACTCAAGAGTCATTGTCATTTGCTATAAATAGTTCCCCACAACTCATGGAAAGGTCTTGGATATTTAGATACTTGGCCTTGGCTTCTCTTTTTGTGCATAAGAGAGAATGTCATTCTTTGGAGAATCAGTTTGTAGCTTTGTGATCCAATATTGGAGATATTGGTTCACCTATGTATTGATGTACTTGGAATATTTCATTAATTATCATAAGCTCCTTGAGCCATCACTCTTTCAAGCATGTATCATGGAAGTAGTAAGACTATTCTTTATATGTTTACAGTATAAATGACAACTGGAAATATAAGAGAATCTCCCCCTAAACCTATGTGAATTCTTCATGAATAATCCTGATCATAATAGATGCATAACTCATATTATAGATCAACACAACCATACATCAGATAGACATCATCAATAATGAACCAATAATCGAACCATAATTCCAACAATGATATGTTGGAAGAATAATTGGTTCTCGCCCTTAACCTTTCATGTTAACCTAACAAACATAAATCATCAATAAAATAGTAATAAAAAAACATTTGAAATAATCATCAATGAAAGGACCCCCCTGATATCATACACCATTGATCCTGTGAACTTGATAGTCATCCTATGCTTTCCATGAGGCTATGTACCTCACATTTACTTTTGCAATCCCTGTTAGAAGTATCCATTAAATACAATGGACTACATTAGGGGCCATCTTCCCTACATCTTTGAATTTCATTCCTTCTTCGTCCAAATATGCTTGTGTTTTTTTATCATGTTTGCAAATTTGTGATACTTTACCGTCTCATGTAACCAAAAAAAAATTATCTTTCATTCCATTTTCTTGAATTGAAATTAGTGGAATTAAGCTCAAATGAATTACAAGTAAAACAATATCCATAAAGCCTTTTTTTATACTTGAGGACATATATTCTCTCTAATATTAATGGTTTCCTCCCTAATGAGTGACTTGATTCAATTTTCTTTTGAAGAGTCTTATGATGGTCCTTGTCATTACCTCGTGGATCTGAAACCCTGTTATTTCATCGAATGGTTGTCTTAATTAGAGGTGATTCGTGTTCATTAATATTATTCTGTAGTGATTCAAATTTCTTTACCCATTTGTTATTCCAAACAAATTGTTATTGTTTTCTCATAATCTTCTTTTAGAGTCACAATTTCAGATTCTAACTTTTCACAATTCCTTTCCTTTTCTTGAAGTTCTCATTAAGAATTCCTCTCTTCTATTGGTTGCTTCTAAATGTGTTTCAAGTTATTCATTTGAATTCCCGAGTCTATAAATTTATCTTAATTCTTTCATTAAATATTCTTCACAATTATCTGGTTCAATGGTCAATTGATCTTCAAGAGCCATAAGTATTTTTTAGCTAACGTTAGAATCAAAATCTGAGTTTATCTAATCATCAAAAGTGTCTTCACTGTCTTCATTAGAATAAAAGCTTTTCTTTGTAGAGAATTTTTTTTGACAATTTTCTTGGAGACATCCTCTCTTTTTTCTTTCTTATCATGATTTTTTGTATATGGAAATTTGGATGCATAGTGACCTACTCTTCCACAAGAAAAACATTTAAAGGGAATTTTACCTTTGAACTTACCAGTTCCCACTTGCAATTTCCTTACATAGTTTACCTATTCTTCATATAAGAAATAACTGACATCTTTAGGCTCATCCTTTTGTTTTCCTTTATATGTGGCTTTGAAAGAAACTTCTCTAATCTATGATTTATTCCCTTTTGTTCACATCAAAGGAAAAATATTTGGAATTGAACTTTTTATTTAGTGATCTCAAAATATTTTCAATAATAATAGAACCCTCAATCTCATCCCCAAGCCCTTTCATAGTGTTAGTAATCTCATCCACTCTAAGGAAAAAGCTTGCAATTATTTCATCATATTTCATTCTAAGAGACTCATACTGAATTCTATATGATTGGGGTTTGGAATTTTTCACCTTAGTTTCATCTTCATAGCTCTAGACAATCTTATCCCATATTGGCTTTGTGGTGTTTCGCTGCATGACTTTCATGAATTCAGATTTTTCGAGTCCTCCCAGGATAAAATTTACTACCTTTGAATTTCTCCCATACCACTTTTTTCTTGCTTCATCTGCCAAAATGAGTATTGGATTTTGATATCCACCTTGAAATTATTCCCATACATCAGCTCCAAGTGACTGCAAGTATGATCTCATTCTGACCTTCCAAAAAATAAAGTTAGTTCCATTAACAAGGGGGCTTGGTAGAAAATACTCCATATTGATTGATTATATTGATAAATCTATGTTTAAGTGATCAATCTTCTTCAGATGGGCCTACTCTAATACCAATTATTAGAAATACTAGGGGGTTGAATCAGTATTTCATTCCCAATTAAAATTTACTTAGTTTATGCATTCATTTCCAATGATGCCTTATTCAGTGATTATAACTTGTTTAGTAACCATGAGCATCTATAAATATAAAACATATAAACCATAATAATATAAAGACACATCAACACTTCAACACATATGGACATTGGGATTTTAGGTGGAAACCCAATGTGGGAGAAAACCGTCATTGTTGTAATTATGTCTTCTTATTTTATTATAAATAAAGTATTCTTACAAGTTTGTAATAGCGCAAACTCTTTCCAGCACATAGGTTCCTACCTAGAGGAGGCTACAACCTCCACTCATTCTCCAATTCATATTAGAAGGAAGATACTACCCCCTAATCAATTTTACCGACTTCTACCTAAAGGAAGCTCATACTCCCTTACTGAAGGCTCGAACCCTCAGCAGCACCATGGACCACGTTTCAAAATTTTCAAATTGGATCCACCTGTTAATCGACCATAAAAAACATGCAGTCCACCACCCATACAAACCATATACCAAGATACCAAACACTAAATCATTGAATACCAATATGTCAATAACCAAATCACTGACTTACTGAATACTAAATAACTGAATATTGAACCACTGAATCATTGAATACTAAATCATTGTATTAGAATATAATCACTGAATCATCAATCACTGAATATTAACCAAATTCGCTACAACGAGATCATACCAATGCACAGCCAAATCACTATTGGTACCAAGACAATCAAACCAAAACACTATCATGCCAAGCCAAATAACTCATCAAGATAAATAAAATAAATCCTATCAAATGTTAAGTTATTCATGTCATGGAAATACAAGACTAGTCAAGTACAATTAAAATCTGAAATACCAAATCACTGTCTATATCAACTCAAGGAAATGTCCATCAAAATCATCACAATCTGTACTAAGATGAATACCAAGTTACAACCTTTTCACTGTATTGAGCCAAATTCAATCTAAAAACAATCATTTTTCAAGTCACAAGCTGTCAAGTATTATAATCAATCTAATACCAATCCCCAACAAGTTCTATCAATATGTACTCTTATCGTCACATAATAAGTCCAAAAAATTCCTCCTACCAAATCAAATCATCATCAGGAATATGAAATCTCAAGTAAAATTAGAAAGGTATAAGCAACATGTATGAGACTTCTTTGAATGTGGCTCATTAAGAAATAAACCATCTCAAGAACAAACCTCTCAAACCAAATGCAACAACAAATAATCAAATGTTCATCCAACTAATTCCTTTCATCAATAGTCAATGCCATGCAATCCTCAATTCCAATTCAAAATGCAATGTCATTGTCAATACCATAGACAACAACAACATAACATTCATTCACTGTGAGATCATTATGAGTATTATCTTCTACTAGAAGATCCAATGACATGAGACAAAATCATAAGATTAGTCAAGGCATTCAATATCTGCAAGCTATATATCCTTATACATATAGATCTCTACCATAGAAGGTCATCAATCCTCTATCACAAAGATTGGCCAGTCAGAATGTCAAGTATAAGAACAAAAAATAACTTTGTTATAACAAAACTCCATTATTTAACTCATATAAAAAAACTCTATTATTTAAATTCTAGTCATTGATTCAAAGTTCTCCCATTAAAGAACACATAGTTCTCTACAAGCATCAAGAAAAAATAATTAGTACACAAATATATCTATTTCATTTAATCCTCCATTAGATCCATTCATTCAAATCTTTGAGATCTAATTTTCTTCCATGAGCCCCTTATGAACTCTTATTAAAATGAAATCACATGAAATGACTTAACAAATGCACACAAACTTATTTATATTGATATCCTTATATAGGATTTTGATTTCCTCAATACCTCAAGGACAAAGCAATGGTTTCAAATACCATAGGTAGAAATTGATGTACGCATTATAGACCATGTAAATACACCCCCCCACACACAATTTCATGAGCTAAACCATGGTTTTGTGTGTGGATTTTTTTTTTCCACGCCTATAGGTACAACCAAACCCTTAGTATGTATTTCCATGTGGATTAAAGGCTACAAAATCTCCCATAATCCTGCTTACATGCGGCCCAAAATTGTTGGCCACACCCTTAAGCCTTCCTCCATGTGGTTGAGGACTTAACTAGGCCAAAAATCCTTCTCTTGGTCCAAAACTTGGAGTAATGCTTCCTCATGATTTGCAACACCATTTCAAGCCTTTTTACCATCCTACAAATCTCTGAAACTTACTATAATAAACCATCAATCAGGTACTTGATACTTCACTACAACACTCTGACTGCTAACCATAAAACAACTATGAACAATAATCCTTCATGTAAGCATACTGATATGAAATTTTCCATCAATCCTGCAAAAAATGACACATCATATTAATCCCCACTACTAATCATCATGTGATATTAACATCCAAATCCATCATGTAGTCAAACATCTAGGTTGACACCATGTTGTCATCAATGTAGGTTACCATCAAGGACAACAAAAGAGCCTTAATGCCAACATATAAATTTTGAAGAAAAGATTTATCATTATCCATTTTCCTTCTTCGTGTTTCACATCCAATTTATAGTTATCATTCACACTCACAATTAACGTAAAAAAACAAGATTTCTTTGATACCAAACTTGATCCGAAATTTCTGATTTACCGAAATTTGCCAAGATATTTTTATTCGATTTGTTGGAACACCTAATCCCACATGGGTAGGTGTGGAATATGAAAAGTCACAATGGAGTCCAAGTGACCTTGGAATATGAAACCAAGAGTCACACCATTGTATTATAAATGTACATCATGTATAATGGAAAAATAAAAAAAGCCTCACGCTTATCTTTCATTGTGTGTTGTTTCTCTTGTGTGTGCATTCTTCTCCTCATACACCATGTGTGTGCTTCAACATGGTGTTTAACATGGTATCAAAGCGGGCGATTGCTGGCCCTGCTCCAAATTGAGTGAGCCATTTGTGTTTATGGCCTGTGCATATCTGCAAAAATTGTTAATTTTTGCAGCATTTAGAGTTTTTGTAGCAGTGTTTTTGCTGCCATTCAGAAGTGTTTTGAAGAAAGAGCAGCGTTCAAAATCTGTGGCAGCACTCAGACATTGAATTTGAAGAAGAGCAGAAGTGTTGTTGAAGAAGCACATCTGAAGGTTTTCATTCTAATTTTTCTCTGCAATTTCTGCCTTTAATTCTGCTTTTAAAGAGTTGTTGGAATAGTGTTTTAAACTGGGTTTCTGAAGAAGAAGTTTCTGGTTTTTAATGGAAAAGAATTCTGAGTTTTGCTGAAGATTTCACCATCCTGCAATTTTCTGCTGCTATATGGCCCTCTGCAATTTCTTGAAGAAAAATGCTGGGTTTTTGAAGTGAAAATTTCTGAGTTTCTGGACTGTGTTTCTCTGCTGCTAGAAAAATCATTTTTGCAAGTCTATAAGTTCCTACAATTTATTTTGCTGTGTATTTAGAAAAATCTGCTGCTGTTTTTAAGTGGAATTTCTGCTCTACTCTGCTGTTTTTAAAAAAATAAAAATAAAAATAAATAAAAATAAAAATAAAAATAAATATTAATTCTTGGCCTTTCGGCCTTCCCCATCACTCTGGAACTCCTTATCTCTCCAGCGCTCATCCAAACCCTCGCTATTAATCCACATATCCCTCGGCCTCACAACGCCACTCAACCTACGGCTCTGCACACTCCAACCTCCACTCGACCTCACCGTGGCCTACACCTCTCTGCTATACAAACAATACGCCTTACTCACTGCCTATCTGCTACACTCACTCTACGCACTACACAACCCTCTTGCGCATCCCCATACTCTGCATTTCTCTTACAACGACTACCTATCTCCATAAACCCTACAGCCGGCTTTCCCTAACACATTATACGCTCCTCCCAAATCCCACTCACTACCCTGCGACACTCCCTTACCGCTTCACCTTACTCTCTGCTCCACGCACTAGCCTTTCGGCCCTCATTCCCAAATCGACTCCTATCTTGGCATTCGACCATCCTTACGCTCCAACTTCTGCCCTCTTCCCGACACTCCCGCCTCCCTTTCGACCCTCCTATTTCACACTCGGCCTTACCATTCACACAGCCTTTTTACTATTCGTTTTTTTTTTAATTTTAATTTATATGATATACCCTACCCCCTATTAATAAAACCCCTCCATATTTTTAATATACCGCCCTCTCCATTGCTATACGTTCCCTTCATTTTAAACTACTCCTCTTCATTATAATACGATTCCTCCTTTTTAAATTCATTCTTAAATTTTTTTTAATAAGCCCCCTTCACCCATTATCCCATCTCATATTAATATTTCCCTTTCCCTAAATAAATTTCCCTTTTTCTTAATTCCGTCCATTTCCATTTTTAATTAAAAAATCCCTTATCACTCCAATATAAATTTCCTCCCCCCCCCTCCCATTTCAAATAAATTTCCCATATTTTTTAAATTCCCCCTCCTTTTAATTAATCCCCTTCCCCTCCATTTTTAATTATTCCCATTTTTTTAATTAATTTTTAATTAATTAAAAAAAAAAAAAAAAAAACAGCAGAGAGAGAGAGGAAAGAGAGATATGAACAGCAGAAAAGAGAAAATCGACATATGAAGAAGATGGACTGAATACATAGAGAAAATTGCAGATTTACATTGTGATTTGTGGCATTGATTTGAAGGGTGTTTTTTTGAAAAAAATTGACATTTGAAGACAAGTTTGAAATAGCTCTTTGAAGGAAAAATCAGCTGCCTTAAAGGCCTCTTGCACAAGTGCTTTCAGCTGCACATATTTTGCAGAAATATTGTATTGAACTGACATTGAATTTGCCTATTCATTCATAGTTGGAATCAGTGAATTTGAGTTGTTGGATTGTTGATTGCCCTCCATCATTTGAGGAGCACACTTTGTAATTTGAGAATTCTTTGGAGTCATTTGTATTTGTTGTTGAATCACATTGTAAACGGGTGCATTTTCGGTTGAAGCCGACACCCTTTCATTTTTGAGCCTAAGTTGTTGCAATGGCTAAAATCAATGAGGCATTAGAGTTGTTGAATAACCTCATTCATTCTAATGTTGATGACATGATAAAAATGAGCAAGGATGCTCTTTGTAACATTCAGATTTGTTTACAAGATGCACAAGAAAAGATTGAGTTTTTGCAGTTGGAATATCAGCTCCAACAAGATGAACTTCAACAAAAGAGTCACCATTCTGAACCTGTTTCTGTTCAGAAGATTGTGAATGACTCTCATCAGAAGAAAGAAGATAAAGTTGCAGTTGATCCACATTCAGTGCCTTGTACTAGAGCAGATGTACATGCAGATGCAGCATCTCAGCCTGCACTTTCTAAGCCCATCATCAGACCTTGGGAAGAGCTTGTCCACAACAAGCACAGAACTGGTCTTGGATATGACAAGGATATGTCCTTTCATATTCTAGACTACACAAAGCCCATCAAGTTTCAGAGTGTCGGAGTCATGTATGACAGTTCACATGCAGTTGTTCCAGATCCTGTTCCACAACAACCACAGATCGAGAAATGCCAACACTGTGATCGAGTTGGCCATATGAAAGATCATTGTTTTGATCTTCATCCATGCAAGCACTGTGGTCGACACACCCACTCTTCAGACAGATGCTTCAGACACAAGCCTCCTGCAAGAACCAATATTCATCTTGGATGGATCGCTTCTTGGCAATGGGCATCAACAACCAAGAAGATGTTTACGACACATGTTAGAACTTGTTCACGGATATTGAGCAAACTTGCAGTTGAGTTTTCGCCATCATCTCACCTTGTCCATGACAGGGGGGAAAATGGTGGTCATGTACAAGCTTCGACGACAGATCAAGCGAGCCTGAGCCACAATCTCTCATTCCATGTTCAGAGTTGTAGCCAGCAGTTCAAGCGAGCCTGAGCCACAATTCGTCATTCCGGATTCAGAGATGTAGCGAGAGACACGGATGCCCATGAGCATGCCTTCGGTTGGTGGATAACCTAAAACCATCATCTTTGGTTGGTGGATAACCTAAAACCATCATTTTCGGTTGGTGGATAACCTAAAACCATCATCTTTGGTTGGTGGATAACCTAAAACCATCATTTTCAGTTGGTGGATAACCTAAAACCATCATCTTTGGTTGGTGGACAACCTAAAACCACCACAGGTAGTAGACCTCCCTTCTTTTAGGTTGAAGGTCTCCCTTTTTTATGAGGGACAATTCCTCTAGCAGAAGCTTTCAGCTTCTTGCCAGTTTTGGAAGAGTTCCGGGAATTGCAACAAGTTTTGCATTCCAGTGTTTGTGGTCATCCTAAAACCACCTCCTTTTTTCCAACATTTCAGAGAGTTGATTCAGCCAAGTGCTGCCATGCATACTTTGCAGATTTGTATTACAACTCTTTTCTTGGACTCACATATACCCCTTCGGATTAAGGGGGGATGTTGGAACACCTAATACCACATGGGTAGGTGTGGAATATGAAAAGTCACAATGGAGTCCAAGTGACCTTGGAATATGAAAGCAAGAGTCACACCATTGTATTATAAATGTACATCATGTATAATGGAAAAATAAAAAAAGCCTCACGCTTATCTTTCATTGTGTGTTGTTTCTCTTGTGTGTGCATTCTTCTCCTCATACACCATGTGTGTGCTTCAACATGGTGTTTAACACGATTGATGTTAGTAGAGTTTCATCAAAGAGAATGTATAAACCATTTATGCAAACACTTAAAGGAGTAAAAACATAAAGGAGATCATAAAGAAAATGCACACAAAAGTTTTATAACATATATCGTCTAGTGTGGACTACGTCCCCAAGCCCTATTTCAGTAGTGGGGAGGTCACTTTATTCATCTCCTAAAAAAGAAAGGAAAATACATGAAAAAATACATCATTATACCTCCAACCTTGGGAGTCTCTTGAAATTTGATTGCTCAAAACACAACAATCACAACGCCAATAGATCTGTCTCATCCTCCTTAGACTTTTGAATATAAACATGACCTACTTCTAAAAGACACATTGTTGTCTTGAACTTTGTGCCCAACAATTAATGAAAGGAGATTTTCTTCCATGAACCCTGAAATATACTCCTCAAATGCAAAAACTTACTACGTCATTGTGATCCTAGCAAAATTTTGATTAAAATGAGTATAAATTTGGCCACATTCCTCCACCTACAAATTT
Source organism: Pinus albicaulis (assembly GCA_034641835.2). NCBI lineage: Eukaryota > Viridiplantae > Streptophyta > Pinopsida > Pinales > Pinaceae > Pinus > Pinus albicaulis. The sequence goes on along the minus strand of CM076572.1, from coordinate 833,351,572 downwards.
GGCCCCTCAAGAAATCTTTTAGATTCCTCACAGATTCAACATGGAATATTTTTGGAATATTATTCGAGAATATTATTCCTCAGAAATCATACTGAGGGTCCTGGCACACCTAGTTCCTACATTCAAGGTTCCAGTGACGACATACTGAACAGGTCACATTCCATTGGGTGTCATGGTTCCTCCTCCTTAGCTCATAGCTCTTGGTCGAATGAACGATGGTGGTTTTTAATTGAATGTGGCTCGACAGTAATACCAATTTCCACTGAGATAGTAGGATGGTTAGTGACACTATTATAAGGCTTTGACCTTGTAGGGGTTGTGGGTTCAAAAAACCCTAACATAATATTTTTATGGCTTTTGTTCACAATATTTCAACAACCTGTTATAATACATTGTTTCACTATGACCGTTTCAAATAACCACACCCATTGGCTGGTTTTTTCTACTGTAACCGCCTGTGGAACATATGGCCGCCATTGCTCAACGGTGAATACTCGTGGTCATAATCGCTTGTCATATAAATAGTTTCCGTTGCTAACAATCATCAAACCATTTAGCATTTTCCACTAAAATATATATATTGACAAGCTTGAAGAGTGGCTAAATTCGCAAGGGGGTGACGGTATCCATTTGGGCAAGTTCGTTATAAGGATTATTTTGTATGCAGATGACCTTATATTGATTGCTAAATTGACTTTTGGTTTGCAAGAGCATTTACATTCCCTTGAGCATTTTTGTAGAAGGGTTGGGATGCAAGTCAATATTAGCAAAATGAAAGTAGTGGTTTTCTCTAACAAAAGAAAGCATAACCAACATTAATTTTATTTTGAAGGCAACATTTTGGAAGAAGTTGCAGACTACAAATACCTCGGAATTGAATTCAACAGAAATTTATGTTGGGATGGTCGTAGAAAGAAAAGAACTTTAGGGGGTTGGAAAGCATTTTATGCTCTTCAAAAGAGGTGTAGAGAGGCAGAGTTGTGGGACTGGAAAACCACTCTAACTCTTTTTGGGCTTCTAGTGATTCCGATGATTCTCTACAGTTGTGAACTGTAGGCCAACAGCACAACCGAGATGCAGTGGAAACAAATTGAAAAAATTCAGAATCATTTGATTACAAACAAATTCAAAATTAAAAGTGCAGTTCCTTATGCTATCCTGTTAAGTGAAACAGGGGCTACTCCTATTGAAGCAATTGCTATGGTGTGAGTCATAAGTTATCTGAAAAAAATTGAGCAAATGGAAGAGTGTAGATGGCCTAAGGTTGTGTTTAGTGATAGATTGTACGAAAGAAAGAAGACTTGGATGTGGCAAAATAACAAATGGTTTAGTAAATGGGGTATTTGCTTGAGCATGTGTCCTACAAATAGTAAAGAGATAAAAACTTTTGTTATGGATAAGTTCCACAAATGTACTTGGGAGAAAGAGCTAGGGAGAAAAAAGAAGTACTACATTGAAGAGTTTAATCCCAAGCATAACCATCAACAAAAGGCATACATAGGGGCTAATATTGTTTGAAGATCTAAAATTCTTATTGCTCAATTATGGACTAATTATCATCAACTCCATTGTGAAATAGGGCGCTAGAAAAGGCCAAAAGAAATGTGGGAGGAAAGAGTATGTATTTTTTTCTCCTCCAGAAAAGTGGAAACAGAAAAACATTTCATTTTAGAATGTATGGCCTTCAAAGACAACAGGGAAAACTATGCAGGTATTCTGGTAGCTAGTTCTTGGGATAATCTATTCAGCGAAGATTTTGTCGATAAGCTAGGAGTGGTTATTGTAAAACTTCACAGGAAAAGGGCCGAATACAAGAGCCAGATAGAGAAGCAATCTGTCCCATAGGCTATTTTTATCCTCGTGGACATTAAAAATACTTTCTTTCTTTCTTTCTTTCTATATATATATGTGTGACTGCAATGTTTAAGCACTGGTTGTAATGTTGTTTTCGCCATTGGGTATGTTCATAATCGTGTTGTTAATTAAACCTTCCACATTCAATTTTTGGAAATTTTCTTGTCACTGACACAAAACACATTTTGTTGCCTGTTGTCTCCACCATGAATGCTTCTAACAGTTTGTCGGTGTATGGGACTAGATTGTTGGGTTACAAATGGTTATAATTTTTTATCGCTGTTGGTTTATAATAACAATCGCGATGTTTAACTATAGTTCTCTATATATAGGTCATGACCGTTGAAACCGTTTCTAATAAATGTCGGACTTTCATGGCATAAATAGCCAATTCAATTGTTTTTAACACCACCATAATAACCCACTGTTGATAAATATAGCTAATCCGCCAACTTTTATGTCAGTTTCCATATTGCCAAATCGTTGGTCAACCACGCCCAACCAGCTATTTTTGGGGTGCCACGAGGCACCATCTCATTGGTAATTCAATTTTAATGGGTGTCATCATATTTGGTGGTGTCATTATTTTTAACGATGCTTCTATTTTTATCTCTTTGTCCACCAAATTTAGTTCCAAATGCCAACTTTGACTAAAAAAATTGACTGACGATAACTTTCACATACGAGCTCGGATTGAGGTGTCATCTGCATCGTTGGAATTAGGACGAGGAGATATTTGATTTGGGCATACTTTCACAATGATCCAAAGACTTTAATTTTTAAGTCATTGGGGATCCACCTAGATGAATTTGTTGTGTAACCAGCTCCAAAAATAGAAGAAATGAGATATCAACGCCTTAGAAATAAGCCACTTCGAGGGGGCAACCTCCAATACATTACATAAATGAACAATTCTTGGATGATACAAATGAGCAAAACCTCCTTCTATATATAGGAGTCCATGGGGCCACAATATAATCCTAGTGGTGCCACAATGTAATCCTAGCCGACCTAACAATAATAATGTAAGGGCACAATAATAAAAATATGGGGGTTACAGGGGTACAATAATAACAATAAGGGGGGCTACACTAACATAACAAGGGGCTACACTATTAATATAGGGACTTAACATGCCCCTCTTCTTCAAACAAGTGTTGTCCTCAACGCTTGATTATTTCTTGATGCTTCTGTATAAAATTCTCATCCTCCCATGTGGAATCTTCTACAGGAAAGTTCTTCCACTTGCTGAGATACTCTGAAATTGATCTTACTTTTCGATTTATTGTTTCTGTGACTGCTTCAGAACATCTTTCTATGTGATGTTGATTTTCTTGTTGTTTCATTAGATTTTGCACCAAAGTTAGGTTATCCTTTGAGAGTTGGAGAACTTGTTGTTAATGCTCGATGTCATCATCCACTAATTTATCATCCATATTAGCTATTATTTTATCCTTCAAACCATCCAACTTCACTTCCATGCCATCCATCTTAGCTTCCATGCCTTTCTTCAAACCATCCACCTTCACTTCCATGCCTTTCTTCAAAACTTCCATTTCATTTTTTGTTGTTCTTTGCGAGAGTGAAATTTGTTGCACTTGCTCTTGTAATTTTGATAGATCATGTTGCAATTCTTCATCTTCATGAGTCATGGTAGAGCCTTCTGAAGGCTTAATGGGTGTTGAATTATTTTTATGGGCCATTTTAGAATCCAATATTGATACCTATTCTACAATATGCCCTTGGAATCAATTCAACTTGATTCTTCAAACAAGACTTATGCAATTCGGAAAAAAAAAATACACACCTTTTAAGTGGTTTGAGGAGCTCGATATTGAAATTGAATTATCTACGTAATTGAAAATCTTCAATATCTGAAATTCAGCCCTGTAGTAGCCCTCTGAAGCTTCTTTCAAATGACACAAGTCTGACCTGATTTGGATTCTCCAAGACAAAGTTGTGTCCAATCTCCCACAATGACCTAATTATGGACTGGTTCAGTAGTGCGAACTTGTACGACTTGCCACGTGTCATTGTTTCGTCCTTTGTCTCTGAAATTGATATCCACGAAACTACAGTCCGTGTACTTGCGACCAGTTTTTACGGCACTTCAATCCGATGCCCAGAGAGAGAGTTATTGAACTTTTCCCATGATCACCTCTTTGAGATTAAATTCAGGAGCCTGAAAAAGCACTACCTTCCACAGATCATATCTCCAAAAATATTGCGAACCAAGCTCTGAAATTTTTTGACGCATTTCCTCAGGATTTCAGCTTCGCACCATATGAATTTCACACTCTGAACCTTCGTACAAAAAATTTATAGCGCAAATGTCACGATGACCTGTTTAGGAGCCTGAAAAAATACCTAACTTCCACAGATGATATCTCCTCAAATATTGTGAACCAAGCTCTGAAATTTTTAGACAAGCTTCCTCAGGATTTCGGCTTCGCACCCTAAACATTTCATCTTCTGAAACTTTGTATAAAAAACGTTATAGCGCAAATGTCACGATGACCTGTTTGGAGCAGCGAAACCCTAGAATCCAAAGCTCTGATACCAAATGTTGTGTAACCAGCTCCAAAAATAGAAGAAATGAGATATCAACGCCTTAGAAATAAGCCACTTCAAGGGGGAAACCTCCAATACATTACATAAATGAACAATTCTTGGATGATACAAATGAACAAAACCTCCTTCTATATATAGGAGTCCATGGGGCCACAATATAATCCTAGTGGTGCCACAATGTAATCCTAGCCGACCTAACAATAATAATGTAAGGGCACAATAATAAAAATATGGGGGTTACAGGGGTACAATAATAACAATAAGGGGGGCTACACTAACATAACAAGGGGATACACTATTAATATAGGGACTTAACAAAATTACCCATTGAACTAAATGCATACTTCATATTAAAAAAAAATCACAATTTTCACTATATTTAAATTCGTAAATTAAATTTAGAATGTGAATTAAAGCTAGTAATCCCCTACTAAAAAGCAAATTCTTTACCTCATAACTAAATGTCTACTTCATAAATAACAAAACATCAATCTACTAAAAGTCAAAAAATAACTAATACACTTAAATCATTATTACATGTCAAGGAACCCATCTCAGTTATCATAAATCCAAACTAAAAGGTCTTCATCTATCTCTATAAACCATTGAATTTGCAAAACAACCTATGAATTGAATTATTTTTTAATTCCTCTTTGACCTTAATGAAATTTAAGGTCCAAATCATTATTACATACCTTTTCAACCTTACTATCATCTTACTCCCATTAATTCTTTTTGAATTGAATAATACAAACATTTCTCAACCACCTTCATCTCATTCTTATTATTTTTTACAACAGAAAAAGAAATGGAGTTGTCTACTAGGCGGAGGAATTGGTCGGAATCCCAGCAAAAAAATATCATGTTTTTGATGGTGGAAATGAGTTCTGCACAATCAAAAATCTCTAGGGTACCCAAAATATTGACTAAGGCACCCAAAATATTGAAGTTTAATAGCTATAACCTAGATTTAGCAAAATTTTCTTAAAACCTTACCCAAATTTCCATGATTTTCAAAGAAAAAAATCAATTTAATTAAACTAATACCAATCTTGAGAATCAAATCTCCAATCAATTTTGAAGATAAAATCTCAAATATTATTTGATTATAGAACCTTTTGAGTCCATTGAATCAAACCTTTTAACATCGTTCCACCCCCTGGCACTCAACATTATTTATATTAATAATAGAGTTATGATCATGCCAAAAACAACCCTTTAACATCGTTCCATCCCGCACTCAACATTATTTATATTTATAAGAGTTGTGATAGTGCCAAAAACCTTCCACCGATTCGAAATTTTAACTAACAAGAAGTCATGTCCGAGGGCCATCAACGTAGTCAAAAAATCGTCCAGTACCGGTCAGTTGATGTCATGCTTACAGTAGCTTGTATCTACACTGAAATCCTGAACCTGATTCGGAATTGCCGAGAGCAACCATGAGTGGACAATATTCTAAGATAAAAACCCTAACCGGACCACAATGGAAAGTGACCTGCACTTCGCTCAAATGTTCTCAGTGTGTTTCCCCAACAAAAATGAGAAGGGACGAGAAACCCTAGTGTGGGCCACCTAAAAAAAGCTCAAAGATATTTCCCACATCCCCCCGTTCTTTTTCTTTCCACTTTTTTCCTAATAAGAAAATGCACTGGTGGGTGGTGGGAAGGCACCACAGCAAAATGAAAATGAGCAGGCCACAGTGCAATCGGCCATTAATTAAACAACGTCGTTTTCGTCTTTCCCCTTTACCCAACATTCGTATTATTTCGAGGCCACCGACGGATCTGATTCGCCCGAAATTCTCACCAACTGGCAGCCGCGGGTGACTAAATATCCCACTCACTCGATTGAGATCCGAAGAATCGATTCATCTGGACAGGGAGCCGCAATAAACAAACCGCTGCTTCTCTATGAAAATTGATACCACTTTTGCTCCCATGTTATCGCCTGCAGCTGCCGCTGTACTCCATGATTTCAAGAATCCAGATGTTGAAGGACACGAGTAATTATCTGGGCGGTACATCAATTCGGGCACTGGGCTCCCACGCTATATATATTGAGATGGAGATGAACCTAGGTTGTCTAACTCTGTAAAACTACAATGTTATATAGATTTTTCAGTACGCTGAATTTATTTATTTTTTTGTATAGTGTCAAGTAAGTATAGATAGTATACTATTTTGGGTGCCATGCTTCCAAACTGTATAAAGAGAAATGGAGATGAAAATAGGTTGTCTAACTCTATAATTTTATAGAGAATTTTTTAGGGCGGTAAATTCATTTATATATCTTGTATTGTGTTGAATATTGTGGATTTTAATGTCCAACTACTTCGTGATAATGAAAAGAAGATGCCGAAGGAATAGGGTTGCAGACGAGAATTCTGTAAATAGAATTAATGGCAGTGGCAATATGGGTTATTCACGAGCTAATTTGGGCGGCCTCTGGTTCCTCATGAAGGCCCCTCTGTCAGCTATCTTGGCCTGCTTCATTAATAATGACTCACAGGCTTCGTCAATGAGTGGAGAAGAAGAGGAAGCAGGAAGACTTGAATTATATGGAGATAACAGGAGACCGCAGCAGTTATGGTTTGCCAACGACCTTGACATTGCAGAGAGGAACTACCTCGCTGTTCAGAGCAGCATGAGATACGCTATTCAGATGTGAAAATCCAGTGTACAATTAATATCCTAGGGGATGTTTAGTATGTCCAGTGTGTACTTCCATGGAGACACAGCATCGCAAAGATAGATAGAAACAATGTGGTGTCAATAATATCATCACAACAAAGCTTTATTTAGTTTCAGTGTTGAAATTTGATGTGGATTTATTAAATCCTTTTATTTTCCTTTGTTTTAATGTTAAAATTTGATATTCGCTCTCTATTCTTTTTTTTAATACGGTGGATTGAATGTTTGATTTCATTTTCTATATATATAACAAAATAAAATTATTCTTTAATATAGTTAACAAATAAAATTGAAAAATTCATACATAAACCGGAAATCACATATGTCAAAAAAATTGTATTGACTTTCATTAAATTGAAATATAATATTATTAAACTAAATGAATCATGTTAGAAGAATTATTTTATAATTAATTAAAAATTTAATAGCAGGTTTATATAACTTTTTCTCCTAAATTTTTAAAAATAAATTATAGATAAAAAAATTTAATTAAATTTTCATGAGACAAAGATTTATATATATTATATTGATGACTCACTAAGACCTAATAGAGTTTATTGAACCTATCAAGAAGAATGATAGATGACAAATATTTTGAAATTCATATTTAATTTGAGTATAAGTTAGATAATGTAAGAGAAACTTCTTTTCCTCTTCAACCTTGTTAGTGTTTCAGAAATAGCATACACTTTCACCTCATGATGTTTTGGGAATTAACCATTTCCTCTTGGAACTAGTGATAATTTGTTCTTACTTTAGCAATATTTATTTTCCTCTTTAATTTTGTAGATTTGGGTTTATCACCTTCTTATAATATCTTAGTTTCTTTTTTCCTTTTAACTATTTATCATCCCATATTTTTTCCTTACATTTTGATTTAACAAATTTTTTTTTTATTATACTTATTCTACAAAATTATCCCCTCCTTAATCCCTCAATGGCCTAGCCAAGAGTGGGCATCCTTATTCCATCCCTCCTTGAGCCAACGCTGATTTTGGCTAGAGCGAGAACAAATTTTAGGAAACCCTTTGTCTTCATGTTATTTAAAATCTTCTTATACATAAGGCATATAGTTCTAGCCATGCTTTCAATGGGTGAATTACTTGCTTCGATTAGGAGGATAGGATAGTGTGTATCAATAGGATAGGGTGCATTCTCATTAATCTTGATATTATATGTTATAAAATGGTTTTGGTTCTTTTCCATCTTTCTCCATGACTTGTTGGAAATATTCCATCGCCAAACCTCACATCCATATAAAAATAATAGGAGTGATGAGAGTCTCACAATAGAAGTATTTTTATTTTTTTTAAATCTTACATACAAAGATGTGTTAATTTACAATTGTTTTGATATCCATAATAAGCTTTTCATCCTCCATTTATCCTTTTCTCAAATTTGTAATTCTAGTTAATCTTGTAATGGATATTGATTCCAAGGTATTTGTATGAAGGAATTACTTCGAGGTTGTTGTTGTCACATGTGAAAGTATCATATGTGATATATCTACATTTAATTATCATAACTTTAATTTTATTAGTATTAGCAGTCATGCCCATCTTGGAATAAAAATCTTGGAGGATTCTCAGTTTTTTTCCAAGATCATAAAGACTCCATGATAAAAGAACAATATCATCAACATAAAGAAGAAAAGTGATGACTACACTAGTGAGAGTGAAGCCAGCACAACCCACTTCTTTCAAACATTCTTCTAATTTATCATGTATATTCCAAAAAGGGTAAGGGACATGGGACACCCTTTCTTGACTCTAATATTACAATTAATTTTTTTTGACCAAGCATCAATAGTCATAAAATTGGAAAATACATTCCCATACAACCTTGTCATAGTAACCCTCAACTCAAAAGTAACCTTTATCTCTGCCAACCTCTACCAAAGGTTTTTCCTTGGAATCATATCAAAAATTTTTTCTAAAGTCAATGGAACAACAAAGGAGATGAATTTTCATAATGGCTGTGAGAGTAAAAAGGTGGTTGATATTTGAGTGTTATCTTCTTAACTCAGCTTGGCCTTTAACTCTTTTATCATGGTTGTCCAACCATAGGATAATCTTCTTTCCAAAATAATTATGTGCAACTTGGATGAAATTGGCTAATCAAAATGGTCCTATAATTAGAGGGAATGATTTCATCTCTACTTTTAAATATGGGAATCAAGGAGGACCTATGTCCAAGGCATAGGGAAGACTTACTTCACTGTCAAGTTGAAAAGCTTGTGTATGTGAGGGATGATGATAAGCCCTCCTATTTTTAAATTTCTATCTTGGAAACCTTTGATTTTCTTAGCATTTCCAACTATAAGCCACTTAACCCCAAACTCTATTATTTTTCATCCTCTATAGGACCATTCGAGATGGTGTCTACGGCATTAGGGGATTCATTGTTAGGCTTGTAAAATACTAGTGTATTCTCCTTATTATTATTGTTAGTTTAGCCCCCTATTCTTATTGTTGTGCCCATGTATCCCCCATGTTGTTATTGATGTTCCCCATAGAAGCCCACTATTGTTATTGTTGTGCCCTTACATTATTATCGTTATGTAGGCTATGATTATATTGTGACCCCTTAGACTCATATATATACCAATGAGGTCTTTTCATTTGTATCATCCAAGAATTGTTCGTTTATGTAATTTAAAGGAGGATTCCCCATTGAATATTCTAGTTTTTAAGTCATTGATCTATATTTTATTCTATTTTGTGAGTTGGTTGCATAACACTTGGTATCAAAGCTTTGGATTCTACGGTTTTAGTTCTTCAAATAGGTCATCTTGGAACTTTTTCTATAATTTTTTTTCAACAAGGCTTTAGAAGCTGAAATTCGAACCACGTCTGATATATTGGTGGACTTCGTGTACAAATTTAAAATCTTGGTTCTCTATATTTTCGAACATATGATCTGAGGAATTTAGGATTTTGGCAGGCTCCAGAATTCAATCACAAAAAGGCTACCTAGGGAAAGTCGTCATAATTTTATCTCTAAGCATCATATTTGAATTTCGTAAAAAGTAGTCGAAAGTGCACATGATTTATCTTTTAGTGTGTCATTTTCATGGCCGAATGTCGAAACAATGACACATGACACTCCGTACAAGTTTTCTCTACTGAGATAGTCAATAATAAGGCCATCATGGGAGATTGGACATAAATCTTTCTTTAAGAATATAATCTGAGTTTGAATTAAGAGGTTGGAAATATGACTTAGAGGGATACCACAGAATGAAAGTTCAGACCTTGGCGATCGAAAATTATAGAGATACAGCACTTTCAATATCGAGCTACTAAAAACAATAAAAATGTGCATAATTTTTTAAAATTTTGCATCAATTTTATTTGAAAATTAAGTTTGAAGTAATCCAAAGGGCATAAAGAAGAATAGATATCATTGTTTGATTCCAAAATTCCTCGAAACAAAAAAATGGACACACCTAGTAAGCAACCAAAAATTTCTTCTATGACACGTGAAGAAGATGAACAAATGGTGCATAATATATCAAAATTACGAGACCAAGTGCAATAAATTTCACTCTCACAAAGAGTAACCAAAAATGAATTGGAAGCGATGACGAATGTTAATATGGATGGGTTAAAAGGGAACATGTATTCTTTATAATAAAAAATTGAAGGTTTGAAGGATGATTTAAAATTAGAAATGGAAGGTTTGACAAGGTTTCTACCAACAATTCTTCCTAATGGTGACAAGGTATTCCATGAAACTCATGATGAGAAAAAAATGAATATTAATAATGATTTTAGAGACTATAAATTTGGGTTGAAGACATACCACATTCCAAATATTGATATGAGGAAGTTTGATGGCAAGGATCCGGTAACATGGATACTATAGACTGAGAAACACTCACAAAATGTACATATTGCATCTTTATATTTAGAACCCAATCAGTTTATATGATATAGATGGATTTTTTCTTGTAAATTTTTCAGAATTATGCCGGAACGCAATAAAATACATAAATAAACATAAACACAGAGATGTAACAGAAATAAGACTCCATTTCATTAATATCACATAACTAAAATATGCTTACAGACATAATGGAACTAAAATAGCTAGGGCACTAGTAGCTTATCTATGAGAAGAGATGTGGCGGCTAGAGGCCTCTGGACTGTGTTACAATGAGGCTCAAAGGCCTATTTGTTATTGAGAAACAATGGAAAACCCTAAACATCTAAAAAACCTAACCCTAGGTGATGAAGCACCAAACTATGGGCCCCATTTGGGTAAATTGGTACACCAACTTCCCAGGGACATAAATTTGGCATACGATCTCCGTTTGACACACACAATACCTCGTTAGAAATATCTATATGAGGAATAAAACTTTCGATGTGATCAATATCAATCAAAGACCCATATTGCTCTCGGTTTTCCCAAAAAACGTCATTTAGGGCCTCAAAACAGCTCTGGAAGTTCAGTACCTGAAAAAACTGCTAAAAATAGTAAATTGTGCTACAATTAAGGAAACTGAAAAACTGAAAGAAAAAATGGTGGGGCCCTAAGTGCAAGAGGTGGGTGGCCACCAATATCCACCTGGATCATTCCTCCTCCCTCAGGAAGTAATGGTCCCCATTGCGTGGAGTTCCTGTATGAGATGAGGAAACTTCTGCTGAACTTGGTCCATGTTGAGCCACTTGCCTTAGTTCAAGAGTTAGCCAACTTTGACAACCTGATACAGTTGGATCTTCTTCTGACGATTGTTTTTGGTTTCTATGTCCATGATACGATTAATGGTGGCATATTCCATGCAGTCCAGGTTCAACTCTATTGGTGTGTGTTGTTCTACAATGTTGGACCTGTCTAGTACATGTGGGAAGTAGGGCCGAAGGTGGTCCACATTTAACATTGGGTGCAGACAAAGGAATGGTGGAATAGTGAGCTTGAAGACATTGTCCCCTACAACCTTGGTGATGGTGTATGGCTCATATCGAAGCAGGTGAAGCTTACGATGGGGTCCAACCAGGTGCTCCTTTTACAGATGTAGCCACACATTGTTTCCCACATGGAAGTTATGTGGCACCCGATGTTGATCATGTCGTTGCCTGTACTTGGAATTGGTTCTGTCCAATATGTCATGAACCTATTGATGGATGTTCTGAATGCACTAAATGAAGTTTTTCACCTTGTCAACTTCAGACTATACATGAGATGAATCGGCCTTAGTAGCCACAAATGGCATGGCTACGTCAATGGGACATAATGGTTGGAATCCCAAGCCAACCTGAAAGGGTTTGTGGTTGGTTGAGTTATGGAGAGCCCATTTATAGATGTGTTGTACATAGTGGAGGCTCTCATCACATGTGCATGGATGCTTGGAGTTGTACATCCGTATAATGTGTACGGTCATGCTATTGACAACCTCTGTCTAGCCATCAGTTTGGGGATGGAAAGCTATGAACTTAGTGAGCTCGGTGTCCAACATTAACCAGAGGCTGGAAAAAAATATAATGAGGAACCTTATGTCCTGATCTAAGCTGATAGACTGTTGGATCAAAAAGTGTACCCAGGCTCATGTAAAGAATAGTTTAGCCGTGGTTTCTGCTATGATATTCTTCTTGCAGGCTACCATAATGGCCATCTTTGAGAATCTGTCAACGAACACAAAAAAATAGTCATTGCCATGCTTAATAGAAGAAGGCCCGACATGTAATCCATGGAGATGGATTCCTAAGGTCGACTAGGGGTAGCAAGCAAAGTATAGAGGCCTTTCTTCTTGATGGTCAGTTTGGAAATGGAATAGGAAATGTAGGATCTGATGTACTTCCTGACATCTAGTCGAAGGTTAGGCCAATAGAAATAATTCTGTAGTATTACCACTGTTTTCTCAACCCCAAAATGCCCAGCGACCCGACTGTAGTGCGCTTCCCAAATCATCTTGGCATGCTCACTTGAAGGAACATAAAGGTGTCCCCAGTCACATAGAAGTGCATCCTGAAGGTGAAACTTTGAAACTTGTGTTGGAATTGTTGTCATTGATGGAAAAGGATATGACAAAGGAGGAGCACTTGAAACATCATTTAAGGGGTAGAAAGGAAGCAGAGACATCAGAGGAAATAGAGATAAAGAGAGATAGCCAAAGAAAGGCAAAGGAGACAGCAAAAATAGAAGTAAGGAGAAGCATCAGTCAAGGAGCAGAGGATAACAAAGAAGCATAAAACTATTCAAGGTGCAGAGTGGGTATCTTGAAGTGTTCAGCATTGCATGGGTATGGTGAGACTCTCTAATTCGAAGTATAAATGGCTCCTATGTGAAATTATGATTAGCTCTGTACATGGATTTACTGTGGAGTAGAGTGTGTGAGGTTATATATATACTAAGGAAATTACAGTGATAACACAATGAACCCGCAAAGGAAACTGTGAAATCAGGTGATGGCACAGTAATAATTGTATGGGAAATGCTCTGAATGAATTTCTGTGTAGAGTTTTTGTGGTCGATATTGGTGAAGTCATGTTTAAAACTTCTAGGTTGAAGTATTAAATTGAATTGATATGTTACGAATTTGGGCTGGATTCATATAATCTATTTTATGGTGAATGTACAGTACTGTGGAAGTGAGTAGATGAAAATTTCAATGTGTGCGTAGCGTTCTTGGAGTATCACATTGCAGAGATCATGAAATTAGATTAACGGCGTAGTCCGATTGCTATGAATGAGATTTAACTACAATGGAGATTCGTTATAATGATAACAGTTGAGTAGTATCATTGAACCGTATTGGAACCACGAGTTAGTGTTGTAGGCAAAAGCTAAGCGGAACTCAGAAGATGGAACCCGGTAGTGAAACACAAAGTTAGGCGGAACCCCAAGCCAAAAGGGCAGAACCATGACCAGATGAACAGTGACGGCGGTTTATGGTTTTCATTGCACCACCTTTACACGGTGGGCAGTATTTGAGGAGTTGAGAGCGATTCCACAGGATGGATGACACGTGTCCCAGAGCAAGTTGGCAAAACCACTCTCACTGCGCGCCATCGCACATTAAATCTTGACTGAGGACCCCATGCGATATCAATACAAGCCGTCGATCTGGAGGGAAGTCATCAGACAGTGATCATAGTGGGAATATGCGAGAAGGTTAACTTAAGGTACAGGCATGTGTATTTGATTGATTCCATCGATTGTATGATGGGGCCCATGCATACGAATGTGTTGATTATTGTTAATATTTGTAGATTTATTAACCTTTGGGGTAATAATTATAAGGTTTGAACATTTAGTTATGAGGTGCAAAGGAAGCCCCCGAAATGAAATAATAATTGTCAGGTTTATTTAAATATCAAAGGTCTTGGGTCACATAAGGGCTGTCTATTATATCAGTTGGTACTAAGCTCGTCAACACATTCCTTAATCTAATTCTATGAATTCGATAATTGAACCTGAAGGAAGAATCAAGAAGGCTCCCTTATTAAATTAATAGAACGAACCAAGATATTTAACTATTCGAATTATGGGTTGGTTGGGAAAAGAAATTTGAATGTATTTTACACAGAGGTTGAAATTTATTATAAAGGTCGAAGGTTGACCCGAATCCTTACAACTGTATTGACAAAGATTCAGCATGTAAAAGTTTCCATTGCAGAAATTAAAAGTATTGAAATTGCCTAGCAGTGATATCAAAAGACAGTTATATGGACAACAATTATACAAATTCAATGAAGAAGAGAGCCTACAAGAACGAAAGAGAGAGAAACAGTAGCAAAAAAGATAAATCCAGTCAAGCCAAAATCCAAAAAAGAAGCTGAGTGAAATTGAAGTGTGTAACTGAAAATATGAATGTAAATGTTGTAATTAAATTTTTTATTGTTTGTGATGCATTGGCAAGTATCCTAAGGAAAAGAAAAATCCCACTGTAGCATGGAAATTTGTACATATCATTATAATTTTAAATTGAGTTGGATAAAGGAATGAGAAGATAGAAGCCAAAGAGTCATGACTGTTCACTCAAAATTCCTTGTGAAATACAAATAGTCATGTGAGTAACTCTATAAATAATATCAACTGGATATGCATAAGATAGGTTAGAGAGAGTAAATATAGAGAAGGAAGAGTATAGAAGAGAGAGGCAGAGAAGATTAAGAAAAGAAAAGCAGAAAGAGAAGCTACAGAACAGAGATGATATCTGAGATAAAACACCAAACATTCAGTTTGATAGATTGAGGAAGTTGGAGCTTCCCTATCAAGTTGCAGCTTGATAGCTGTCAGTTGTAGATGACTGAGGTTGGAGCCTCATGTAGGTTGGTGCCTGTAGAAAATTGAAGGGAGTTGGTGCTTCCTTGCAAGTTGTAGCTTGCAGAATTGAGGATTGGAGCCTCCTGTAGGTTGGTGTCTATAGAAAAACAGTGGTGAGAGGGAGTTGGAGCTTGCCTTTGCATCACAACAATAATAAGATGTGGTTTTCTCCCTTTATGGGTTTCCACTTATATATGGTGTCTCTGTGCATTATGTTTATGTGTTGATCTGATTTATACCTGCTGCTCTCATATTAAGTCTAATGTTATATTATATTAATACTTACTGCTCACGTTCTAAGATTACTCACATATTAAGTTGGACATGAAATGAAGGTGTAAATAAGTTTTAATGAAAAGTTTCAAAAGTCCACGAATGTGTTAAACTGATTCACCCCCCACCCCCTCTCAATTTAACTAAGGGTTCAAAAATTGGTATCAAAGCCAGTTCCTTTGTACCAGTTTAACAGCTGAAAGGAGATTCTAGGTTCTCAGAATGGCTAGTAAAGACGGATGCTCAACCAATAAAGCCCCTTTCTTTACAGGTGTAAATTATGCCTTCTGGAAAATTAGGATGAGGACATACATAATGTCTCTAGGAATAGAAGTTTGGGGTGCTGTGGAATTAGGATATGCCCCAAAGTCAACTGTCTCAGACAAAGAATCCAAACAAGATTTTGTAGCTAACGCAAAAGCCATGAATGTTATCTTGAATGGATTGTGTGAAGTAGAGTTTATCAAAGTAATGCACAAAGACACTGCCAAAGAGATGTGGGATACTCTGGAGAACATTCATGAAGGAGACAAGAAAGTAAAAACTGCTAAACTTCAAGTCTATAGAGCCCAGTTTGAGAATTTAAAAATGAATGATGATGAAGACATTGATAGTTTCTTCCTAAAAGTTGCAGAAATTGTTAACAATATGAAAGATCTTGGAGAAACCATGCCAGAAAGTATAATTTTGCACAATATTCTAAGATCTCTTCCATCCAGGTTTAATCCCAAGGTGTCTACAATAGAAGAAACAGCTGATTGGGAGACCTTGGACATGAACCAGCTACTTGGAAATTTAACAGCATACGAGATGGGGCTCCCATAGAAGAAGCCAAGTACGAGAGAGGAAGCCTTTAAAATAGAAAATAAGAAAGAAGAAGAGGAAGACATATTCTCTTGCTCGGATGAAGAAGAGGCAAAATTTGTCAAGAAATTGGATAGAGGCTCAGGTAAATACAAAGGTAAACTTCGTTTCAAGTGCTTTAACTGTGGAAGAGTTGGAAACTATGCTGCTAAGTGTCCTCACAAGAAAGTAAGGAATCAGGCTCAAGAGTCAGAGAGAAATACATCAAAGAACTGGCAGAAAGGTAAGAATTTCAGCAGAAAATCCTTCTATGCTCAACAAGACAACAGTACATCTGAAGAGCCAGATGAACTCTCAAGTGAAGATGGAACCTTTGAATTTTTATTGATGGCTATAGAATAACTTGAAGGTCTCCTGCTAGAAGATGAAGAAGAAGAAGATGAAGTCGACCATGAGGGGGAGCTAAGAAGTGCTCTGGAAGAGATTGATAGACTCAAGCTGAAATGTAGAAAACAAAAGGACATTCTTCTCAAGTTTGTATGCGAAGAATAGAATTCAAAAGTCCTGATGCAGCTAAAGATAGAGCTTGAAGAAGCCAAGAAGATAGAGGACATGTTACTTAAGAAAATCAAAGAAAAAACTCAGGAACAAGAAAATTTGGAAGAAGAAGTAGTATGTCTCAGGAAGAATTTAGAAAATGCTCAAAGGAAATTGGTTATAAACTCTTCTCAAACAACAAGCTCTAGTAAGTTGAATGAAATTCTGGTTGTTCAAAGATCTCCTATGATAAAAACTGGAATAGGTTATGAAGGAGAATCAAGTAAAGGAAAAGAAAAGGTTGACAGAGAGATTATTTTTGTAAAAGCAAAGAAGAATGATGAAGCAGCTCAAACAATTCCTACAAAAGAAGAAAACTATAATAAGGAAGACAGAGATCAGAAGAAACCACTAGTAGTAAAGAATGTAATAAATACTGAGCCCTGAGTATGTAAAATTTGGAAACCATCAAAGGAGATTCTTCCCTTCTATGAAGAATGCCATATGTTATGCTTGCCACAAGCTGGGACACATTGCTACATATTGTCATGCAAGGAGGAGTAATTCAAACTAGCAAAATATGCAAACATTGAAGAGACTGCCTCAAGCAAACAAATGGAAGAGACAACCTTACATCAGGTATGCAAATAGTTTCTATGGTTACTTTTTTTATTGTAAGGAATTTGGCCATAAAATCATTGAGTGTAGAAAGTATGGACAAAGATTGATGTTTAACACCTTAAGGAGGTTTATGAATCAAAGAAATTCTGTTCATACTCATAATTCTACAAAAATTATGATGAAATGTTGTGTATGCAATCAAGTTGGACATATACCTTCCAAATGTCCTCTAAGAAGATGTAGTTCATCACCTCACAAAAGATACCAAACAAAAGTGTGCCTCCAGTGTATAAAGAAGGTGAATAAATGTGACTTAGATCTAACTGCTCAAGACCTGAAAATCCAGTGGTATTTGGATAGTGGCTGCTCAAAACACATGACTGTAGACAGAAGAAAGTTTATAACTCTTGATGAAAAGAAATCTAGCAATGTTACTTTTGGCAATGACAAATGGGGTCATTAATACACTTGAACAGGTTATTCCACTATTCTGGTAAATTAGGTAAGATCAAGGGAAAAGGCTCAGTCAGCATAGACAATGGAAGAGGAAAGGCCCAAGATGTACTATTTGTAGATGGGCTGAAATAAAATTTACTAAGTGTCAGTCAGATGTGTGACAAAGGCTGTGAATTTATTTTTAGGGCATAAGATTGTGAAGTCAGATCAAGCACCACAGGTAATACTCTGCTCAAAGGAGTTCGAACAGAGAGTAATGTTTACATTGTGAAAGAGTAATATGAATCATGTCATCTTAGCAAACTAGAAGAGTCATGGTTATGGCATAAAAGGTTGGGAAATATCAGCTTCGATCACATCATCAGACTAAGAAAGAAGAAAGTTGTCAGAGACATGCCAGAAATAAAGAAGCCTTCTAATATCATATGCAAATCATGTCAATTAGGCAAACAAACTCACACATCCTTCAAGGCCAAAAATGAGTTATCAACAAGAAGACCTCTACAACTTGTGCACATGGATCTATGTGGACCCGCAAGAACCAAAACTCCAAGTGGAGAATCCTACTTCATGCTGATAATACATGATTTCTCCAGAATGACATGGGTTGCATTTCTTAAGAATAAATCAGAAGCTCTGGAAAAATTTAAGATCTTCAAAGCATTAGCAGAAAATAAAACAAGATGCAAGCTGAAATGCATCAGATGAGACAGAGGAGGTGAATTTACAGATTATGACTTTTTTGACCTATGCAATGAACATGGGATAAAGCAACAATTTACTATTGCAGGAACACCTCAGCAAAATGGAGTAGCAAAGAGAAAAAATAGGTCTGCACAGCAAATAGCCAAAGCCATGATGCATGAAAGTAATATTTCTCAGACCTTCTGGGCAGAAGCAGTACACATAGTGGTGCATATCATTAATAAAGCTCACTTAAGGCCAAGCAGTGATAAGACTCCCTATGAACTTTGGCATGGGAAACCAGCTTCAATCAAACATTTTAGAATCTTTGGAAGCAAGTGTTACATAAACAATAATGATGAAAATCTTGGAAAATTTGATGCAAGAGAAGATGAAGGGATATTTGTAGGATATGCATCCAAAAGCAAAGGGTACAGGTGCTACAACAAGACTCTTCAAAAAATAGTAGAAAGCACTGATGTGAGATTTGATGAAGAACTTCCAAACAATACGAGAGATACAGACTGCTGCAGTCCATCAGACAACCATGAAGAAGAAAACCAAGGTGATGAGGAAACAAGCAAGACAACAGAAGATACAGAGCTGAGTTCTAAAGCTCCCTCAAGATATACTCAGAAAAACCATCCTGAAGATCAGATCATTGGAGACAAGAGAGTAGGGGTCCAAACAAGAAGGCAACTAACAGAACAAACTAAAGAGGTATACATAGCCATGTTGTCACAAATAGAGCCAAAGAAATTTGAAGAAGCTAGCAAGGACAAGTCTTGGGTAAATGCTATGAATGAAGAATTGGACCAAATTGAGAAAAAAAATACATGGGAATTAGTTCCTAGACCCACTGAGAAAAATGTCATAGGCTCAAAATGGGTATTCAAAAATAAAATGAATGAGCAAGGACAAGTAATCAGGAATAAAGCCAGACTGGTCTGCAAAGGATACTCACAAATCGAAGGAATTGATTACGATGAAACATTTTCCCCTGTAGCTAGAATGGAAGCTATCAGAATGTTCCTGGCAGTTGCATGCTACCAAAAATTCAAGGTATATCAAATGGATGTAAAATCTTCATTTCTGAATGGAGACTTAGAAGAAGAATTCTACATGGAACAACCAGAAGGATTCTCATTAACAGACAAAGAAGACTATGTATGCAGACTGAAAAAGGCTCTTTATGGACTGAAACAGGCTCCTCGTGCTTGGTACTCAAGACTAGATAAATATTTTCAAAAACAAGGCTTTAAGAGAGGTGGAGTAGACAAAAATATATACATAAAAGCCCATGAAAATGAACTCCTGATTGTTGTAGTATATGTTGATGACATTATTTTTGGAAGCAACAGAGATGAACTTGAAAAAGGGTTTGCTGAGGAGATGAAGTCAGAGTTTGAGATGTTCATGATTGGAGAACTCAGTTTCTACTTAGGACTTCAAATTCATCAAAATAACACAGGCACATTCATCTCACAGGAAAAATACTTAAAAGAAGTGTTGAAAAGGTTCAAAATGGAGGACTGCAAACCTATGTCAAATCCCATGATCACAGGATGTAAGTTGTGTGTTGATGATGGGTCTGCTGATATAGATCAAAAGCTCTACAGATCCATGATAGGAAGTCTGTTGTATCTGACTGCATCAAGACCAGACATCATGCTAGCAGTAGGAATAGTGGCTAGATATCAAGCAGCACCTAAAAAAAACCATCTTCTTGCAGTAAAAAGAATATTCAGATATCTACAAGGAACAACACTGTATGGGCTTTGGTATCCTAAAGGCAAAAAATTCACTTTGACAGCATACACAGATGCAGATTGGGATAGCTGTGTAGATGATAGGAAAAGCACAAGTGGAGGTGCTTTCTATTTAGGATAAATTCTGGTGGCATGGTTAAGCAAGAAACAAACATCTATCTTTCTATCTACAACAGAAACAGAATATATAGTAGCAGCAGCATGTTGTACACAAGTCATGTGGATGAAACAAACTCTCCAAGACATGAAGGTAAGAATTGATGAACCTATCTCAATCAAATTTGATAATACAAGTGCTATAAGTATATTGAAAAATCCTGTGCTTCACTCAAAAACTAAGCATATCCCAATCAAGTATCATTTTCTCCAAGAAAAAATGGCTCCAAAGATAGTAAAGCTGGAGTATGTGCCAACAAAAGAACAAACAACAGATATATTTACCAAACCTCTTGCTAGAGAACCATTTGAATATTTGAGAGATAGACTAGGGGTAGTATCTGTAGATGCTACTCTCTGATATAAAGAGAAAGCACAATTTCAGGGGGAGAACAGAAATGAAAATATCATTCCAGGGGGAGATCATCCAGCAAGGAAAGCATGAAACAGGTCCTCAGGGTAAAAGGATTATGGAGAGAATACACCCAACATAAAAGAGTTAAAGAAAAGGCTACAGGGTCAGAATTTTAGATTTAATCCCAAGTTTGGAGCAGCAGGGTACAAAGTCAGAAGATCTCAAAAAGAGGAAATGCAGAAAGCAAACTAGGAAATGAGCAACCCTTTTCCATTGATGTCAAAGGGGGAGGAAAAGAAAAAAGGGACTTCTATAAGGCAAACAAAGGAAGAGTATTTCCATCAATGCCAAAGGGGGAGACTGTTGGAATTGTTGTCATTGATGGCAAAGGAGATGACAAAGGAGGAGCACCAGAAACATCATTCAAGGGGCAGAAAGGCAACAGATACATCAAAGGAAATAGAGACAAAGAGAGATAGCAAAAGAAAGGCAAAGGAGATAGCAAAAAGAGAAGTAAGGAGAAGCATCAGTCAAGGAGCAGAGGATAGCAAAGAAGTAGAAAACTATTCAAGATGTAGAGTGGGTATCTTTAAGTGTTCAACATTGCATGGGTATGGTGAGACTTTGTAATTCGAAGTATAAATGGCTCCTATGTGAAATTATGATTAACTCTGTACATGGATTTACTGTGGAGTATAATGTGTGAGGTTATATATATACTAAGGAAATTACAGTCATAACACAGTGAACCCGCAAAGGAAACTGTGAAATCAGGTGATGGCACAGTAATAATTGTATGGGAAATGCTCTGAATGAATTTATGTGTAGAGGTTTTGTGGTCGATATTGGTGAAGTCAAGTTTAAAACTTCTGGGTTGAAGTATTAAATTGAATTGATATGTTACGAATTTGGGCCGGATTCATATAATCTATTTTATGGTGAATGTAAATTACTGTGGAAGTGAGTAGATGAAAAGTTCAATGTGTGCGTAGTGGTCTTGGAGTATCACATTGCAGAGATCGTGAAATTAGATCGACGGCGTAGTCCAATTGCTATGAATGAGATTTAACTACAATGGAGATTCGTTATAATGATAACAGTTGAGTAGTATCATTGAACCGTATTGGAACCATGAGTTAGTGTTGTACGTGAAAACTAAGCGGAACTCGGAAGACGGAACCCGGTAGTGTAACGCGGAGTTAGGCGGAAGCCTGAGCCAAAAGGGCGGAACCATGACCAGATGAACAGTGACGGTGGTTTATGGTTTTCATCGCACCACCTTTACACGGTGGGCAGTATTTGAGGAGTTGGGAGCGATTCCATAGGACGGACGATGCGTGTCCCAGAGCAAGTTGGCAAAACCACTCTCATTGCGCACCATCGCGCATTAACTCTTGACTGAGGACCCCATGCGATATCGATACAAGCTGTCGATCTGGAGGGAAGTCATCGAACGGTGATCATAGTGGGAATATGCGCGAAGGTTAAATTAAGGTACGGACGTGTGTATTTGATTGATTCTGTCGATTGTATGATGGGGCCCATGCATACGAATGTGTTGATTATTGTTAAGATTTGTGGATTTATTAACCTTTGGGGTCATAGTTATAAGGTTCGAAAATTTAGTTATGAGGTGTGAAGGAAGCCCCCGAAATGAAATAATAATTGTTAGGTTTATTTAAATATCAAAGGTCTTGGGTCACATAAGGGTTGTCTATTATATCAGTTGGTACTAAGCCCGTCAACACATTCCTTAATCTAATTCTATGAATTCGATAATTGAACCTGAAGGAAGAATCAAGAAGGCTCCCTTATTGAATTAATAGAATGAACCAAGATATTGAAATATTCGAATTATGGGTTGGTTTGGGAAGGAAATTTGAATGTATTTTACATAGAGGTTGAAATTTATTATAAAGGTCAAAGGTTGACCCGAATCCTTACAAGTGTATTGACAAAGATTCAACATGTAAAGGTTGCCACTACAGAAATTAAAAGTATTGAAATTGCCCAGCAGTGATATCAAAAGATAGTTATATGGACAAAAATTATACAACTGCAATGAAGAAGAGAGCCTACAAGAATGAAAGAGAGAGAAACAACAACAGAAAAGACAAATCTAGTCAAGCCAAAATCCAGAAAAGAAGCTGAGTGAAATTGAAGTGTGTAACTGAAAATCTGAATGTAAATGTTGTAATTAAATTTTTTATTGTTTGTGATGCATTAGCAAGTATCCTAAGGAAAATAAAAATCCCACTGTAGCATGGAAATTTTTACATATAATTATAATTTTAAATTGAGTTGGATAAAGGAATGAGAAGACAGAAGCCAAATAGTCATAACTGTTCACTCAAAATTCCTTCTGAAATACGAACAATCATGTGAGGAACTCTATAAATAATATCAACTGGATATGCATAAGAGAGGTTAGAGAGAGTAAATATAGAGAAGGTAGATTATAGAAGAGAGAGACAGAGAATATTAAGAAAATAAAAGAAGAAAGAGAAGCTACAGAACAGAGCTGATATCTGAGATAAATCAGCAAACATTCAGTTTGATAAATTGAGGAAGTTGGAGCTTCCCTATCAAGTTGCAGCTTGATAGCTGTCAGTTGTAGCTGACTGAGGTTGGAGCCTCCTGTAGGTTGGTGCCTGTAGAAAATTGAAGGGAGTTGGTGCTTCCTTTCAAGTTGTAGCTTGCAGAATTGAGGATTGGAGCCTCCTGTAGGTTGGTGTCTGTAGAAAAACAGTGGTGAGAGGGAGTTGGAGCTTACCTTTGCATCACAACAATAATAAGATGTGGTTTTCTCCCTTTATGGGTTTCCACTTATATCTGGTGTCTCTGTGCATGATGTTTGTGTGTTGATCTGATTTATACCTGCTGCTCTCATATTAAGTCTAATGTTATATTATATTAATACTTACTGCTCACATTCTAAGATTACTCACATATTAAGTTGTACATGAAATGAAGGTGTAAATAAGTTTTAATGAAAAGTTTCAAAAGTCCATGAATGTGTTAAACTGATTCACCCCCCCCTCCCTCTCAGTTTAACTAAGGGTTCAACAACTTTCTTACCCTTCAAGAGCATCTTGCACGTGTGGCCGAATTTTGGATTGTTCTTGTAGAGAAGCGGCCAATCAGAAGTTTCGTGCCCACAAGAGTTGAGGATGGTGGTTAGTGTCATGATCGGTGACCAACTAAGGAAGTCTACAACATTAATGGTGATTCCCTTCTTGTAATTGATGTTCAAATGAAAATTTTGCGGATATGTGGACCACTTCTGACGAAGATCATTCTACAACTTACCTTGTGTCTCTATGAACTGTAGGGGTTGGTGGTCTATGTGGATGACCGTTTCCTTCCCCATAATGTAATGCTCCCATTTTTGGGAAGCCTGCACAATGTAATACATATCCTTTTCATAAGTGGGATACATATAGACTGTGTCAGACAGTGTCTCACTATGATATGCAACTGGATGCCCCTATTGAGTAAGAACTACCCCAATAGCATAATGTGAGGCATATGTCTCGATCTGAAATGGTTGTTGCAAGTTTGGTAATGTGAGAACTGGGGCAGAGAAGAGGCAATGTTTCAACTTGACGAACACCTTATGTTGATATTTAGAACAAAATAATTTCTATTTTTATCCTCCCTTGGTGACTTGGCTCAAGGGCCAAGTGATATGAGGGAATCCCAATACAAACCTGCGGTAGAAATTAGAAAGACACAAAAAATTGCAGAGTTTTGTTAGAGTGGCTAGGGCTGGCCAATACTGAATGACTTACATCTTGGCTAGATCCACATCCACCCTTTTCTCATCAATAATGTATCAAAGATACTGAACCTGAGTCATTCCAAAGGTGAACTTCTCGAAATTGGCGCACAACTTGTGTTTTCGTAGTGTTCGTAGGACCTGTCGGATGTGGTGGAGTTGTTCTTCCCAAGTCTGGATGAATATCAAGATTTCATCCAAGTAAACTATGAAAAATGAGTTTTTGAATGGCCGCAATATGTCATCCATCAACCTCATGAAGGTTGCGGGAGCATTCATCAACCCGAAAGGCATGACCAACCATTCAAAAAGGCCCTCCTTGGGTTTCAAGGCAATTTTTTGCACATCATAGGGTTCAATTAGTACCTAGTGATACGCGGAATTCAGGTCGATCTTGCTGAAATATTTTTCCCTCTTGAGTTGGTCCAGAAGGTCATCAGTCTTTGGGATCAGATACCTATTCCAGAGAGTGATCTTATTCAACACCTGATAGTCAATACAGAGTCTCCAAGTCCCATCCTTCTTCTACACCAACACAATTAAGCTCCCATGGGATGATGAACTTCACTATATGTGACCTATCTATAACAACTCCTAAATCTACCTCTTTATTTGGTCATTCTCTAGAACAGAGTGTTGATAGATTGGTCCATTGGGAAATGGCGCACCTGAGATTAGATCGATGGGGTGCTTGACCTGACAGTGCAAAGGCACCCCTGCGGGTGAGGTGAATATGTCCCCGTACTCCTCCATGACCTTTTCCATCTATTTTTGTCATGTAGAGGAGCTCTGTGTGGAGGTTGTGGCCGTAGTATTCTTCTTGTAATGAGGAATAATTATCAGGAAAAAAAATTTCCTAGTTTTGGAAATGAGTTTACTGCATTTTTTTGCAGTAACCAAAGAGATGGCGACAGTCGGTGCTACCTCTAGTATCCTATAAAACTTATTTCTCAAAGTAACAATAACAAAAAGAGGTCAAGACTCATACATAACATATCGCTTCCACTAGTATGGTTGGCCTAATAATATATTAGAAACATCAAGAGGAGTAATGTCACATAATACCTCATCCGTGAAGGGCTTATTGTTGTAGGGAAGGCAACATTGTTGGCTGACGTGCAAATCATATCCTTGGTGAAGCCACCCAATGGTGTACGACTATGGGTTCATTGTGGTCAGAAAGCCCAACCGCTTCATGACCTCTTCTAAAATGAAGTGCTTTTGGCTCTCGCTATCAACAATGAACTGCAACGGGAAAACCTTTACCCACATCTAGGAATGAAAGAGGCGCTCCCCGTCCTCTGGATATTCCGGTTGCTCCTTCTGAATATTCATGGTGGCAATAGTGGCATTGGGCTCTGCATCAATAATATGCTTCCCTTTATCATTCCCCTTTTTGGGTTCAGATTCAGAGTCAGAGAAAGCATTTTATTTAGAAGCCTTTAGCTTAGCCACCAGTGACTTCTTAGCCCGACACTCACTTGTGTTGTGAGTGGAGCTCTTATGGAAATCACACCACTTTCCCATGTCCTTATTTGGCTTCAAAATGTTTTTCTTTGGTTGCATCTTTGGCGGGTTATCTTGGGTTGCCCTGCCTTGTCCTTTTCCTCTTTTCTGCAGTTTTGGGGCACCTTTCCCTTGCTTCTGATTCGCAGATCCAAAGTCTCACATCTTACGGTTGAAATTTTTCTCAATATTGGCAACATACCGATATGCTCACCCAAGCGAGGAGATTTCAAGGAAATCCATTTCCTCCTAAATGTATCTATGCAGAAAATTGCGGTACTTCAACACCAAATGTTTCTCTGAATATTTAATACCCAATTTTGTGCGCAGGGTATGGAACAGATTCGTCATCTCATGCACATCCTGATCCCTTTACTATTGCAGTGTATTCCATTGTATGTACTTGTCATCATAGCTCCCCATGGGATAATATTGTTCCTTGATGGCCTCTTGGAAATAATTAAAAGGGGGTGTAGCTGAAAACAAATAGGGTTCCCTCCCACCCTTTTGATCAGAGTAGGTTTCCCACTAGTCCTTGACATGGGGGGCAGATTTGAGGAGTGCAAAAGTAATCTTTTCCCAGTTGGAAAAGTCATGAACTGAGAAATACCCTTCTAATAGATTCAACCATCTATATATTTCATCTACATCTATTTTTCCCACAAATATGGGAATGTTAGAGTTTACTTGTACCTTAAAAGGAGTTGCGCCTCCAGAGTGGCTACTGGATGCAGATGTGCTGCTGGTGGGAAGTCGTTGAAGGATCTGGGAAAATTTATCCATCATCATGTTCCTTATTTTCTCGAGGGCCTCCTCAGAAAATATTTTGATAGGATCTTTTGCACCCTCATATTTATTTTCATCCCCCATGGGCGGTCGTCAGGGTTTGCGAGGATGATCTTGAAAAGGTTGAACTAGATAGAGCCGTAACTCCTTATACCTCGACCTCGTTGGGGACATGCAAAGAAGGATAAAGAAAGAGAATACCGCTTTGATACCAGTGATACAGACCTATGGAAAAAAAAAATACATAAATAGACATAAATGCAGAGATGCAGTAGAAATAAGACTTCATTTCATTAATATCACATAACTGAAGTATGCTAGAGACATAATGGAACTAAACTAGCCAGGGTGCTGGTAGCTTATCTCTGAAAAGAGATGTGGTGGCTACAAGCCTCTAAACTATGTTACAATGAGGCTCTAAGGCCTATTTATTATTTAGAACAATGGAAAACCCTAAAAATCCAAAAGACCTAACCCTACGAGATGAAGCACCAAACCTATGGGCCTCGTTTGGGTAAATTGGTACATTAACTTCCTGGGGACGTAACTTTGGCATACGATCTTAGTTTGATGCGAAAAATACCTCATTAGAAAGATCTATCTAAGGAATAAAAATTTTGATGTGAGTAACAAAAACGTTATTTAGGGCCTAAAAAGGTTCGAGAAGTTCAGGACCCGAAAAAACTGCTAAAAATAGTAAATTGTGCTACAATTAAGGAAACTGAAAACCTGAAAGAAACAATGGTGGGACCCCAAGTAGAATAGGTTGGTGGTCACCAATATCCACCTGGATTAGTAAACCACTTTTCACCTAGTCAACATTTACAGAGAAAATGATAACAATTTATAAAGATACAAAGAGCAACACCTTCTTTAGCCAATTGATAAATCTCAAACAAAAGGGTTCAATGGTTGAGCATATTGAATACTTCCAAGAATTGAATATTAGGGTAGCTAATATTCGAGAGGAGAATAGGATTTATGTATTCATAGGTACTTTAAAGGTTAACATCCAAAATGAGGTTTTCCTTCAGTAACATGATTCATTGGCCTAAGGCATTCAAGGTGGCAAGAAAACTTGAAAGAAAAATTATGGAAAAAAAGGAAGTCTACCACTCAAAACTATAAAGATGGAAGTGTTGTTGCTCCTATTCTTCCACAAACTACAAGGTTTACACCACAAAAATTGGAGGAAAAAAGAGCAAAAGGGATTTTTTTATTGTTTTCATAGAAAATACACTAAAGGTCATCAGCGTGTGAGAAGAAATTATTCTACATATATTGTGAAGAGGAGTAAGAAAAGGAATAAGAAACATCAAAACGGGAGGATAGACACCAGGAAGAAACTCCAGATAAAGAATAAATGAACCCAACCATATGTTTTAATACATTGGCATGAATTACCACTCCTTAAACCCTCAAGATAGAAGGATATATCAAGAATAAAATTGTAACAATTATTATTGTTTCGGGTGGTACCCATAATTTTATTCATTGTAAGATAGCCAAGGAATTGAATTGCTTCAGATATCCAACACAAGCATGCCAAGTGATGGTTGCAAATGGAGGAATTATAAATTACTCTAGAAAGTTACATAATATCAAGATAACCATGGGTGAATAAATATTTAATATTCCAATGATTTCCATTCCAATTGGTGGTGTTGATGTTGTACTAGGAGTCCAATGGTTACAATCTTTGGGGACGATAGCTTTTATTTTTCAAGAAATTTTCTTGAATTTTTTTTTGGGAAGGAAAGGAAGTTGAATTAAGGGGTATCACAAGGAAACCAAGAAATACAATCAACTCTAATGGCATGAAAATAATTATGAATAAATAACAATGGGGCGTAATTGTACAATTATGCTCACGAGAGGTTCAAACATCGAAATATTAAATTTCTTGACATATCCAAAAAGTCGTGGACAATTGTTCAAAGGTTTTTTAGGCTCCTGAAGGCATCCAACTTATTTGTTTTCAGAATCATGCTATTCATTATATTCCAGGAAGTGTTCCTACAAACATCAGACGTTACAGATATCCCTATGCCAAAAAGAGTGAGATTGAATGTATGGTTACAAAAACTCTAGATACTAATATAATTAGACCTAGTAAAAGTTTTTTCTCTTCTCTAGTAGTATTGGTGCACAAAAAGGATGGATCATGGCATATGTGTCCCAATTATAGGGAGCTAAAAAAGCTCAACATTAAAGATAAATTTCCCATTCCTGTCATTGATGGATTTTTGGATGAATTACATGGAGGAATTTACTTCACCAAGTTGTCTCTTCGTTCAGGATATCATCAAATTAGAATGAAGACCGAAGAAATTCAAAAAAGAACATTTAGAAATAATGAGGGTAATTATGAATTTTTGGTAATTCCTTTTGGCCTTACTAATGCACCTTCCACATTTCAAGGTTTGATGAATTCCATTTTCAAACACTTAGAAAATTTGTGTTAGTATTTTTTGATGATATACTAATCTAAAACAACTCTTGGAATGATCATGTACAACATGTTGACAGGGTTCTCAAACTATTCGAGGAGAAGCAATTATATGTAAAAATCTCCAAATGTTTCTTTGGAGTATAGGAGGTGGAATATTTGGGTCATATTTTATCTCATGACGATGTTAAGGTAGACCCTAACAAAATTAAATCCATTAAGAAATCGAAAATCCCCACAACCATAAAGAATCTTCGAGGATTTCTCGGATTGACTGTAAGGAGATCGATTTTCTTATTGTAAAACTCCTCCATAATTATTGTGAGAATAAAAAGGTGGTCGAAATTTGAATGCTATCTTCTTAACGCATAATGGCCTTTAACTCTTTTATCATGGCTTTCCAACCATACGATAATATTCTATCCAAAATATTTTTTTGCAACTTGGATGAAATTGGCTAATCATAATGGTCCTATAATTATATGGAATGATTTTATTTCTACTTTTAAATATGGGAATCAAGGAGGATATAGGTCCAAGGCATAGGGAAACCTTGCTTCACTATCAATTTGAAGAGCTTGTGTATTTGAGGGATGAGGATAAGCCCTGCTATTTTAAAATTTTTATCTTTGCAACCTTTAATTTCCTTATGTTAGTTTTGGACAACAGGGTCCAGACTCCATGTTATGATGCCCAGATGAAGATGCAAATATTTTTATTGGACTCCTCTTTCGGACAAGTGCAAGATAAATCTAATGATCATCTTAATCTGATGAGCAGAACATTTGTTTTGAATTTATTCAAAATATGTGCAGGTCGGCCTTAAGGTTTTGTGCCCCAGCAGTTGTGTCACACACCCTCACTAATGGATATAAATTGGTCAACGTTGGAGAAAATTTTCACTCATCTCATTCTCACACATTTTTGTTTCCTCATCTGATTGGTTCAATAACCATGGAGGATCTTCTCTCCACACGTGGGAAATTTCAGCAGCATCTCTTTTCTATTTTCAGCCTAGGGTTTTTGCAGCAGCTTTAACCAGCGTTGACTTTAGTCAATGCAAGGTCAAATAGGCTTGAAACTCTCCCCAAATTTTGTTCTTTAAAATCTGCATTTTTTTGCATTATTCCCGAGGCTAGACGTTGACTTTGACTTTGCTGCGTTGACCTAGTTGTTTTTGATGTTTGCGTTGACTGTTGACAAACAACGTTGACTTTTGGGTTGACTTTTGATTAACTATTTTGGCTTTCCTAGATGGTTGTGTGAAATTACTGGTTGGATGAACATATTGAGACTTGTCTGGTTGAAGCATCCTTCTGATCGCCGTAACACACCAACACACATATATTTTTGGATTGTCTTCTCTCAATCCACTGGTATATTCTATCAGGATTTTACTTTGTTGTTTATGTGATTGCTAACTAATATTGGGACAAAAATTAAAGGTTCATCAAGCATAGAACATATACAAAAATTCACATGGAATCAGAGCCGAGGTGAAGACAAAGCCCTAGTTTGTAGCAATCACCAAAGAAGAGGATGGGTTCCTAAAACTACGATGGCTTTCAGGCTGATTACAAATTGACTAGGAAGGATGAATTCCATGCTTGTAAGATGACATTGGATCTTAATTTGGAAGACCAAGATGTCATGAACTATGTTTGCAGGGTAAAATCCAAGAGCCTCCATCCACTGCAACTGTTGCTGCCAAAAAAAATTACAATAAGGGGGAAATCAAAGAAAAACTGATGATCAGGGACTCAATTCATAAGAGTCTAGTTTCCTACATCTCTGAGCTGGTTACCTCCAAGGAGATGTATGATAAGTTATTCAACATGTTCAAGGCCAACAATGCGAATAAAATCATATTCTTTAAGAATCAAATGAAGAATTTGAGGAAAGGAAGGGATGAGTCTGTTCAATCATACTTTTTGAAGCTGACCGAAATCAAGAATAATTTGTTGGCTATTGGGGAGACAATAGCTGATTGAGAGATGTTTCTCACCACACTTGGAGGTCTCTCATCTGAATCTCATGTATTTAACACTACCATTCTCAATAATAATGTGATACCTGATTTTGACGAAGTACTATCGAGATGCGTACAAGAAGAGACAAGGATGAGGGAATATGAAAATGAAGGAAATGCTGCCTTCGCTACTCATTCCAAGAATAAGAACTTTGGTGGTCCAAGGAACAAAGGAAGAGCTGGGGCCAAAGGAAAAAAGGGAAAGTGTTACACTTGTCACAAGCCAGGTCACTATGTTAGAGAATGCCCTTCCAAGAAGGATTATCCTGATGATGTTGACAACAACGACAACTGGAAGAATGGCAATCAAAGGAACAATAGGTTCAAGGGGAAGAGGAAGGCTCCCTCTGGCGAAAATGGTCAACCTTTCAAAAGGTCGAGAAATTATAGGTATGAGGAATCAAATGTTGCTGATAAAAGAAATGAATTCATTCTTGTATCTTCCCTCTCTGTTGCATCTCCACCCGACACTATGGATGTCTGGTTGATAGATAGTGGTGCCTCAAGGCACATCAATGGGTTCAAAGAAGAAATTTTTGATATGGTTGAGAAGGATACTAATATGGAAATTATCCTTGGAGACAATGCCACATATCCCATGAAGGGGATAGGGACTATGACCCTCCACTTGTCTCAAGGTCAAGTCCTCCGTTTGGAGGATGTACTCTATGTAACTGATTTGAAGAATAACCTTGTGTCTATCTCTTCCATGGAAGAAAAAGGTTTCAATGTGGCATTAATTGATGGGAAGGTGCGTATCTGGAAGAATAGTTTCAAGGAAGCTATGACGATTGGGTTTAGAGTTGATACACTCTATCAAGTTGGAGGAAGTCCACAGGGAGCGATGATGTGTGATACTATCCGACATACTAAAATATGGCACTAGAGGTTTGGGCACCTTCCCTACAAAGCCCTTCTCGAAGCAAGCAAGTTGGTGATGGGGATGCCCGAGTTCTCAAATAATCATGAAGGTGTATGTTAGGGTTGTGCCGAAGGAAAACATACAAGGGGACCTTTCCCCTCAAGCTTCACAAAGAAATCTGATGTCTTGCAATTGATACATTATGATCTGTCTGGTATGTTGCCCATGACATCCTTGGGAGGATGTTCTTATTATATCACGTTCATATATGACTTCTCTCGCAAAACTTGGATATACTTCTTAAAGAAGAAGGATGAGGCTTTCATGTGGTTCTGTACCTTGAAAGCCTTGGTGGAAAATCTGTTAGGGAAGAAGATCAAGATATTGAGGACTGATAATGGCACTGAATATGAGACGAACAAGTTCAAGAACTTTTTTAGAGAAGTTGGAATCAAGAGGGAGACCACAATTCTCTATACTCCTGAGTAGAATGGCATTGTTGAATGAAAGAATTGAACCGTTGTGGAAGCTTCCCATGCCATGCTATGTGACCAGGGTCTACTGAAGTTTCTATGGGGAGAAGCTATGAACACTGCTATGTACATACAAAACCAATGCCCACATTCCACTCTAGACTCCAAAAACCTCGAAGAGGTTTTCTCTGGTAAGAAACTTGACGTCTCACATTTTAGAGTTTTTGGATGTCCTTTTTATTTTCATGTGCCAAAAGAGAAGAGGATAAAGCTGGATGCTTATGGGAAGAGGGAATGTTTGTGGGTTGCAATGAAACTTCGAAGGCCTATAGAGTCTATGTGGCTAGTCAAAGGGAAGTGGAGATATGCCACGATGTTACCTTTGACGAACATGATTCCCTGAGGAAAGTGGTCAAACTTCTGAGATCATAGGAAGATCATGAAGCAAGGATGGGATATCAAGAACAACCAGAGGATGAGACGATGCCGATGTTGAAAGACCGATGTACCCGATTGATCTACCTTCTTTGATGGGGAGGAGAACATCATGGCTCAGGGACACACTCGAGGATGTCGAGGGAAATATGGCCCCAAGGGGGTCATTCCGTGAAAGAAAGAAGTCGAATAGATACCAAGGGTATCTAGAAGCCATGAGTACTATCGTAAAATATGAGCCTAGATCTTTTGAGGAATTCGTAAAGCATCAAGTTTGGAAGGATGCTATGCACAAAGAATTTTGGGTGTTGGTTTTGTAAATTTTTCCTACACTTATCTTCCTTATTTTTCTTTATAACTATAACCAATGGGAGTACCTTTTACCCCCTTTTCATACCTTTTTACCCTAAGTAGTGTTGTTTCACCTTGCTTTCATTACTTTGCCAATTCACCAATTTATTATGATCTGTTATACCTTTTTATGACTAATTGATGGTGAATGTTTGGAAAATTTGATGGTATTTGTGTTGTCCTTTCAGATGTAATTTGTAGCTCCAAATATCTTAGACACAGAATTCACATGAGTAGTTTGGATAGTGTTGTTACAACAAAGAAATTTGGTTAAACCTTGTTGTTATAGACCCGCCAACAACTACTGTTACGCTCTACTATTACAGACTTGTTGGCAAGCTATTGATTCAATTGTACGATTTACTTCTCTTGTCTCTATTGTTGTTGATCTGTCCTTTGGTGGTTATACTACAGATGTGTTTTGTTATGATAGTTGTAGGAGTTGTTAACATTGTATTTTTGGGATATCAGCCTAAGGGCAGTTTTGATTGTAATATTTTAATTTCTAATCAGAACTTTGTTAGGGAGTGATTATATCTGTATGAGTTCTATTTTGATCAGCATGAGAATTGTAAGATTCTCATGATTGATATATTCCTAGATTTTATGTAACCACTATATATCTCTCAGCCCTAGAGGTTGAGAAGTTAGCGAAGAACAACGTTATTTTACCTCTATAATTGTGTTCATATTAATAGATATCATATTGTTATTGTTGTTACATGTGTGATTCCAATTAGTTTCAATTAAATTTCCTTCTCTACTTGCGCCCTACTAGGGAGGAAGGGCCCTCCTTCTTAGCAGGGATTGCAGTGGTTACAGTAGCTGTGTGTGTATGTAATTGTATTTCAGTTTATGCATCGTTAGAGTGCTGTTGCTGCTGTTCAGTTGAGAATACATATGCTTCGATTTCTATAGTTATTGTTACACATATGTTAATAGAGACACCAGCTAGGTATTTGCTATGTGGCGAGCTAACAGATCAATTGAAGTGTGATTTCAATCTTGTGGATTATTTTATTTCTGCATGAGTGATTTATATCTAGCATTTTACTTCAGCAGCAATTTATTTTCTTAGAAATTACTTTTGGTTGGCTTATCAGCATAGACAGTGCTACTTTCACTGGAATAAACAGATGTCCCTAGATTGATAATTAAATGTGTGATGTTCAGTCATTTAATAAGTGATTTATATAGTCCAACATTTTGGCATCATTTTCAAGGATGGCAGTGACGATCCAATAAATTAGTGTTGTTTCTAAGAAGTGCAATCTCCGTGTGTTTTTATAGGGTGTATCCAACTACACAATTGTCGGGAAATAAGACGAGAGGTAAGAACCCTTTGTAGCGCTCTAACATGCTTGAGCGAGCTCGCCAATGTCTTTTCAGGACACTTAGGAATTTAATTTTGAGTGTTTTTTAGGGTGCCTTCAGCTATACAGTCATTGGGTAGTACAACGAGAGGTAAGAACCTGCGCATCTCTCTAACAAGCTTGAGCGGTATCACTGCTATAGAAACTGAAGAACTTATACGATGAATTGATACGCATAAGGCCCATGTGTGCCAGTAGGACAACATCAACATCTACAAACACCCCCCCACTCTTCTAACTATAGGAAAGAAGGGTCGTAAGAAGGAAAAGAATGGTGTGGATTTGGGAAGGAAAACATTCTTTGGAGATCTGATTTCTAGGGTAGAGAAGGAACAGTCCACGTGGTACAGAGATAAGAGGAAGACAAGACCACACAAAGAAGCTACTATATCAAGGCCTGGACTGTTGATATCTTCAGTGGCTGGACCTCACCATCCTTCAAACAAAATATCCACTCCTGATATCAAAACTCCAGATTCAAAACAACAATGGAGAATTATTGATCAGGATCTGAGAATTGAAGGACATGGAGAGACTCGTGGAGATCATCAGGAACCTGAGGAACAAAAATCAATTGACCATCAACTGGACATTGGTAGTGCTGTTAAATTGATCCTGGACCAGCCCGATCCTTCTATTTTTCAATCTCCAGTACACTTCGAGGCTAGTTCATCCTATCAAGAAGGATCAACCATGGGGGACGAGAATGTTAAAGCATATAGCTCTGTTACTTTTGAATTCCCAATAGTAGTAACATGGGATGAGGCTCCTATGAAGAAAATCCCTTTATCATCCCTACCATCCTTTCAAGGGATGGTTTTTGAGAATCCTGATACCTTTCTGTTTGAATTTGATGTGCTATGTAGAGGCTACGATTATACTTCAAATGCCTAGAAGCTGAAATTATTCTCTGCTACTCTGAAGGGAGCAACATTAAGGTGGTTCATGAGATTGGGTGCTGGCACAATTCGAACATGGAATGATATGAGAGAAGCCTTTCTCTTTAAGTATCATGACTACTGCCGAACTAGGGATTTGAAGGACGAAATTTTCAGAATTGCACAAAAGGAGGAGGAGAACATGGAATATTACCTGGAGTGATTCCACTACAATTTACAAAGGTCTAAATTCAGTAACTTAGATACAGATATTTTAAAACCAATATTCTTAAGAGGTTTAAGAGAGGATTGTCTGGAACATCTGAATATAATAGGAAAAGGAGACATATCGTGAGAAACATTTGATGAGATAATGAAGCTTTTCCTACGTAGCTTAAGAGGATCAGTCAAAGGGAAAGTTTCAGTTTGGGACCCATCACTCGAGGTACAGAAGTCCACAAGTGGAGGAGTAACCAGAGCAGAGATCGGGAACTTATTCGAGGATTTTAAAACTGATATCCTTAGCACTCTCTCTGCCTATATCACTACGGTACAAGTCAAAAGGGCACAAGTAGAAGCTGAAGCAGCCTTGGCAATATTTTGTCCTCGATGCAAAAAGAAACATTTGGAAAGAGAATGTGGATTGAATAGTGTTAGCCTATGCAACATCTATGAGTTGGGGTACACTACAAATTAGTGTCCTAAGTTTCCCATACTTAAATAAGTACTCCAAGAATCAAGCGAGGATGTTCAATCTTCTTATTTTATCGGATCAAAGAGACCATGGCAGCCGCAACCTACAGGTATGCCTTCAGATGTTTCTTCGTTTCATCCTTGGAATATTATTTATAACAGTCAGAAATATCCATGGCAGTATCCTACTTCTTCCTTAACACATTTCCTTCACCATGGAACCAGTGGCCATCTCCTCCACCAATGTAATATCCTCCATCACAACCCAATCCTTGCGAACAGAACTGGAGGGGAAATGACCAAGGTCTAGTTCCCCCTCTGATACCAATGCAACAACAGCAGTTACAACTGCCTTCTATTCAGAATCCTACACCTTCTGTCCAACCCCAATTACCTATGCAACCTAACCCCAGTCCAAATAATAAGGTAGGTCAGAGCATGGATCAGCGAAAATTTTAAGGATGGAAATGTATCTTAAAGATTAGAAACATTGGCGAATATTGTTGATCCACAATATGAAAAATATAAAATGTTTCGTGATATTTTAGTAAAATTATTCAAAATTCTAAGGATTTTATATAGTCTCTATAGATTTTTGGCTATTTTTAAGGTAAAATAATTTTTTATTATAAATTTGGGGCGAATCATTTTTAGGAAAAAAATGGGAATTGGCGAATTTGTTTTTGGAAAAAGCATGGAAAATTAGGCCATCTACGAATATTAGCCCCTAAAATTTTCCCTACAATGGATGCTTCAGTTACCCTCTAGACTTACCTTATCACTCCTATTGGACTTAATGAGGTTCAGCTTCGGTCAGAGACAGTAATCAGACCTAAAGATACACCCATTATTATCAAATAAAGTGAATCACCCAGGAAGGATATGGATGATTTTGAAGTAGTTGTTACACATGTAAGAAATGCTACAACACTCGTTGTTACACCTGTAACAGCCAGCTTGGGGAAGTCTATTGTTTTTACAACAGCTAATTCGAGTAAGGATGGTACATCTATGGTAGCTAACCCAGTTGTTAGAATTCAGAATCCCCCATATCCTCAACGATTAACTGAAACTGGGTCGACCTCACAATCTGAATCTGAATTCCTTAAGGAGCTACAAAATTTATATGTGTGGATTCCAGTATTATAAGCTCTTAAATAAGTGCCTTATCTATGCCAAAACAGTGAGGGATGTATGCATTAAAAAACCTGGAAGGAAACCTAAGGACCCTGCTACTATCCATGTCTTGGGAAAATTTTCTGATCTTATGATTGATCAGCCTCTGTTGACTAAGTATAATGATCCAGGGAACCCCACATTAACTATCCATATTGAAAATCATCCCATAACCAATACCCTTATTGACCTAGGGGCATATATTAACGTTATGACTAAAGACCTCTTCATCTCTTTAGGAATTCATGGACTTAGACCCACACCTACAGTTCTTGAACTAGAAGATAGGTCCCGTGTTAAGCCCGAATGAATGATTGAAGACGTGGTTATCATTGTGGCCTCTTGGAACTATCCGTCTAACTTTCTTATCTTACAAACCAAATCCAATCTGGGGGTCATCCTTTAATCTTGGGAAGACCATGGCTAGCCACTGCAGATGCATATGTCGGATGTCGGTCCGGATCTATGGTGATCTCAGATGGTAAGGCCACTCAAAACCTGAATCTTTATCCCCTAGTGAAACCTCATATGGATTTGAATAGTCCTTGGTGGGATGAATTTGTGCCTGAATCTGATCTTTCGTTAACTCTTCTCACGCTCGGAAAAGTACAATAATTTAAGGATGAAATAGAGGATGATATTATTAATGTTTTTATCAGTAATCCATCCCCTGTTGCCCCCATTAGAGATTTTGGAGAAGGAGGTGAGGAAGATGATGAAATTATTGAACATTTGAAAAAAACTCCACTTACTATCAGAAACTCCATTGAAATCGAACCTGGAAAATGTTTAAACATCAATCCTAACTTGACTGTTGAACAAAATAGATTGTTGATACAAATGTTACAAAAATACAAAAATGCATTTGCATGGGACTATACCGATATGAATGGAATCCATCCTACCCTATGCACTCACCACATTTACCTTAAAGAAGATTGGAAACCTATTAGACAACCTCAGCGCCAAATGAACCCCACACTTAAGGAGATAGTGAAAGAATAATTGCAGAAACTCCTTAATGCTAATTTCATATACCCAATTTCTGACAATCAGTGGGTGTCTCCACTTGTCATAATTCTGAAGAAGAATGGAAAATGGAGGGTCTATGTTGAATATAGAGAACTTAACAAATCCACTCAAAAGGATCATTTTCCCTTACCATTTATTGATCAATTCTTGGACACTCTTTCTAGAAAAAACATTCTTTTCATTTCTAGATGAGTTTAGTGGCTATAATAAAATACAGATTGCTCCAGAAGATCAAGAAAAGACAACCTTTAATTTTACATGGGGTAATTTTGCATACAGATTCCTTCCCTTTGGTCTCTACAATGCACCAACAACCTTTCAAAGGGCAACATTAAGTATTTTTTCTGATCTTTTGAATGATTTTCTTGAAATTTTTATGGATGATTTTACACCCTACGGGGATGCCTTTGAGACAGCATTAGCTAACTTGGAAAAAGTGTTGGAATGTTGTGAACAAAGTAATGTTTCTCTGAGCACAGAAAAATGCCACATGATGATGATCGAGTGTATTGTGTTGGGACATTTCATCTCAGCAGATGGAATCAAGGTAGATCCTACAAAAATAAAGGTAATTTCGAAAATCCCGACCCCTAAGACTCTGAAATAAGTACGTAGTTTTTTGGGACATGCAGGATACTATAGGAGGTTTATAGAAATTTTCTCAAAGATTGCATCTCCTTTATTTTCATTACTGATGAAATATGGGGAATTTGTGTGGACATAAAAGTGTGAGCAGGCCTTTTTAAAGTTGAATAATTGTGAAACGGCAACACCTTTTTTACAAGGACCAAACTGGAAATTGTCATTTCATATTTCTATAAATGCATCTGACATGGTTGTGGGTGTTGTTTTGGGGCTGCTAGAGGATAAGAAGCCTTATGCCATTTATTACATCAAAAGGAACTTAACTCCAGCAAAACTTAACTACACTGTTACTGAGAAAGAATTCCTAGCAGTAGTGCATGTTATCAACAAATTCCAACACTACATCACTGGGTACCAAGTATTTGTACACACTGACCATGCTGCAATTCGATTTTTAATGAACAAACCTATTACTAATGGTAGAGTTACACAATTTTTATTGCTTTTACAATAATTTGACATTACTATTTTAGATAAACCCGGAAAAGCCAATGCAATTGCTGATTTTCTTTCTAGATTAACTATAAGTGATGACTGCACTGCTACTGAGGATTCTTTTCTAGATGAGTATATGTTTTCCATTTCTACTCACTCACCATGGTATGCAGATATAGCCAATTACCTTGCTACAGGAAAATTCCCACATCAATTATATTCCAGAGAAATAAGGAGGATTATACAATAGAGTGCTACCTACTCCTGGATAGAAGGTAATCTCTATCACACTGGGCCTGATTTTCAAATTAGGCGATGTGTTAGGGAAGATGAGGTATTTGAGATCCTAAAGGCTTGTCATGAGGAAGCTTGTGGATGACACTTCCCTGACAAGAGCATAGGAAATAAAGTACTCTCAACAGGGTACTACTGGCCAACTATATTCCAGGATGCCAAGAATTTTTTGAAAGGATGTGATAGTTTCCAAAGGATGGGCTAGCCTCTAAAATCAGATGAGATG
Organism: Pinus albicaulis; assembly: GCA_034641835.2. Classification (NCBI taxonomy): domain Eukaryota; kingdom Viridiplantae; phylum Streptophyta; class Pinopsida; order Pinales; family Pinaceae; genus Pinus; species Pinus albicaulis. Next base: position 833,311,107 of record CM076572.1, on the reverse strand, counting down.
ACGTTACAGCCTCAGATAGTAATAGAACCATTCGAGAAATGGGCCCTGGACTTTATGGGGCCAATCAATCCTTCATCACAACAAAGAGCATATATATTGGTCTGCACGGATTATGTCACAACATGGGTCAAAGCAAGGGCAGTAACTAGAGCAACAAAGCAGGATGTTTCAGACTTCTTGTTTCAAGAAATTTTTGTCCGCTTCGGGATACCTAGAGAGATAGTGAAAGATGGCAGCCCTTAGTTCACATCTCATTTGATCAGGAAGTTGGTTAAGAATTATGGAATCCATCATAGAATCACCACACCCTCTCATCTACAAGAAAATGGGCAAGTAGAAAGATCCAATAAATTCATTAAGGAAATTTTGACAAAGACAATAGCCAGCCACCGAAGAAACTAGGCTGAGAAAATTCCATAGGTACTGTGGACTTACAGCACAACATGGAGGAATACTACAGGATTCTCACCATAGGAACTAGTGTATGGTAAGAATCCCTTATTCCCCATAGATTTTGAAATAAAGACATTAAGAACAACATTACAGGTTGATCTAGATTTGAGTATAACACAGTCTCAAAGATTGAACCAGCTCAATGAATTGGAAGAGAAATAGTTGGCTTCCATTCAAAATATAGAAATCATCCAACAACAAAGAGCCAAATGGCATGATAGGTTTATTAAGAAGAGAAATTTCTAGAAAGGAGATTGGGCTCTTTTGTATGATTCAAGGTTTAATTACTTCAAAGGCAAGCTCTAAACCAGATGGCTAGGTCCTTATGAAGTGGATACAGTCTTTGATAATGGGACTGTACAATTGGTTACTATTGACAATACTAAGACGTTGTTACTGGTTAATGGGCACCGTCTAAATTTATATTATCAACTCGCTTCGAAGGAATCATTTGTCAACATTTTCATGGACTCTGATCTTCATGTTACAACAATAGGGGAACATTCTCCTCTATAGCCTTAAAAGTTGAAATTGCAATAAGTGCAGCAGTTGAAAACCACCTTTGTTGTAGCTATTACACCTATTATATATATATATATATATAACAACATAAAAGAAAAAGGAAAAAAATATAACTGTGAAAATTCCTTTTTGGGGCATAGTCAAACAGCCAGTAACAGTTAAAAACCACTTTTGTGGCAGCTGTTACACCCATTTGTTTCTCCTTGTAATTTCATATTTCCTTCCTGATCCATGTCATAGGATCATGGTATTCATGTAATTTATTTTTCTGCACCAATTTATTTTCATTATTATGTTTTTTTCTGAAAATAATTTAAAAGTTGTCTTGGCTGTTACATATGTAACAGTGGACAACCACGAATAGTGTTCTTTGTAATTCATTCCATAAATAGAAATAACTATGCCAGATAAACACAAAAACACGACCGCTACACCCAGGACATCTTCAACTCAAATATTATTCCAATGTAACCTCAGGTATGTCATCAAAAAGGTAAATGTTTGTTATTAATAATTCAGTGATTAATTTGAAAATTGGTAACTTTCCTGTGACGTCGATGGGCGGCTATCAAAATTAAAGTGGGGGAGGGGATATGACTTGAAATGACTTGAAAATCATTGCAAAAAGGCTGCAATCATAAATATCTACTAAATTCGCATGCACCTAATCAATAACAAAATTTTTAATGATGACCGAATCTGGTTGGAAAAGAGCATGTGTAGGAAATCCCATTACTTTCCATAATAAGCCATTTATGAGTATTCGTGTAGGGTGCGATTTGGTAAATCCTTGAAAGCCATCACCTTTCATCAACCTCCTTCTGAAACCTTGCATGCTCATTTGTAGACTCATCGATTGGGATAATCAGAGGTGCCGAGTAGCAGCTATTTTAGGGACACAGTGATGTTACAGCAAGATTGAACAGCAAAGAAGTGAACTCAAAAAATCAGTAATATTGCATTGTTGCCAAACATTAAGAAGGAACAACAAAAATGGGTGGAGCAACGGTTAGGCATGAGTCAGACTCTATGGATGTTCTGCATAATTTCCCAGAGGCTTACCATATATTCAGAGAGGCTGGATGGGTTGCGTTTTTCCAAAAGCTTGAAGGCTCGGATGAGTCCGTAACAATTGAATTTTCCCAGAACTTGCACAATAATCAATCCCAATTAAGAGGCATGCAAATGGAGGTGACTAAGGAGGTAATTTCCAGGGTAAATTCATTAATAGTTGAAGGACAGAGGTGGTTTAATATAAAAATCAATGACCCCTCCTTGAAAGAGGATTTCCTAGTAGGGAAAGAGAAACTAGAGAAGAAAAGAAGAGAAATTGATAGATTGTCACTTCCTTATCCTTGGGAATATGTTGCCTTGGGTTTGATAAAATATATCACCTGCGAAGGGAGGTCTACGATAGTATTCAACTATCACTTTCCTCTTCTTAACCACCTTTGACATCAACAAATAATCAATATTCCATTCTATTTTCTTGGAAATATCAAGCACATGGCATTAGCAGTTAAAATAGCAGCTCACCCGGAGGCATGCGTTACTAATCACAGACTCATTAAGCTAATTGTGTTGGATGCCCTAGGCTAGCAAGGAAAAATTGGGAAGAATTCAAGAAGAAAATACCAAGGACAAACTAGGGGAAACAAACCACGACCTCAGGAGAAGGTCAGACAGAGGAAGAGACCCAGACTCAGCCTGCTGGAATTAGAATTGGGAAGAAGCCTATTGAAGAACCAATTGGGGACAGAAGACTGAAACAGGGAGTGAGGGTTAGCATACATGTAGAACCCTTCCCTACAGCTGAGAAGCAGACGAAAGCAGAAGTTTTAGAAGAATAAAGGAAACATTCCTCATCAAATAAGGATTAAACCAATGCCTTGTGTTTAGAAATTGAAAAATTAAGAAAATAAAATGAGGAATTGAAGCATAAATTATCTGAGGGAAGGGAAATTCTGGTGTTACTGTGCATAACATGTTTTCAAAACTTAACAACCGCGGGATATAATTCCCATAGAGAGAATATCAGCCCACTGGAAGTAGAAACAAAACAACAGGAGGCTATTACATAAGAACCTACTGGTGATACTGCTGTTACACAAGAACTAGCAATTAAGGCAGAGCCTCCTGTTATAATTGACCTAAAAGCTGACCCACAAGAACTTGTGGAGGCCACTCCTATTGTAGAAGAAACAACAGTGGACACAGAGTCGATTCTAGGTAAAAAAAAAGGCGCCAACACACAAGAACCCACCAAAGAGGTTGTTGTTACACAAGAACCAGCAGTAGAGGTGGAGCAACCCCATGAAGCAGAGGCTGGTACACCCATTTTTGATATAGATATTGGATCTAGAAGAATGCTAAGTCCCACCTTAGGATGGAACTCTGAGAAACTCCTGTTAATTTCTGAATTACAAAAATGGAAGCAAGAAGCAATCTCCCTTCAAGATGGGATGATTTCTCTAAAGGAACATTAAAGAGAAATAGACAATTTGCATGAAAGATGGATGGAAGAAGAATTGAAGAAAAAGTGGGAGGATCACAAGAACAAGGAGGCTCTGAATAAACAAGAAGAATAACTATTGTTGTTATAGGATCCGATTCGAGACCTCACCATAGATAAACAAAAACTTCATGATCTCACCGTCAACTTGTTGGGTTGTAGATGACCTTCTCCATCATATCCTATTGTTTTTTCAGAACGTTACTTCTTGTTTCAATTGAAAGCCATTATGGGGGGCAGACCTTATTTATGTTCCTCCACTCGTACATTTCTAGATGTTTTCCGTGCCTTAGATTTTCATGAGCAAAGCTTATTGTTTGAATTTTTTTTACACAACATTATTTGTGAATATGTGAGTATGTAGATGATTGTGACAATTTTCTCTTATATGGGAGATCTTCAATTAAGGGCTCTTTTATCTTTGATGAGGAACCAGATTGAATGGAATTTGGCCATTAAATCTATGGAGACTAATGATGAGAAGAAAACATTGTGGGTTCAGGCAGAACCAGGAAGGGCTTCTGAGTTGAGACGAGATGGGATTAAAGAACCAACTACCACTTATCGAAGAAGAATTGTGAATTTTTGCCTCAATCAGTTCGCCATGATGAAGAGTCAAGCTTTGACAAGATGTTTAAAATGCACGGAGGCCAGCAGTGCTGAGTTATTAAAGGGAGATCCATTCTCATTCCAAAATTTCATGGTGGTTGTTACACATGTACCAACCTACGCACAAGTTGTAAAATTTCTTGGAGCTATGTGGTTGGGATTGAAGTTCAAGTTTCCCTTGATTTGGTTTCCCATTGAGGATTATCAGATCAATTGTGAATTAAGAAAGTATGAGTCGTAATCTTGAGTATGGTGGTTGATGGCCAATCAGGGATATAGGTCTGCAAACGAGGACAGAACTGATGCTTATGACCTCACTGACCTGCACCGAAGATATTCCCATGAGAGATGAGTTTGCATGAGGATATGCAAGTATTTCAGTTGGGGGGAGATGTTGGGTGTTGATTTTGCACATTTTTCCTACACTTATCTTCCTTATTTTGCTTTATAACTACAACCAATGGGAGTAAATTTTACCCCCTTTTCCTACCTCTTTACCCTAACTAGTGTTGTTTCACCTTGTTTTCATTACTTTGCCAATTCACCAAGTTATTGTGATCTATTATACATTTTTATGACTAATTGATGGTGAATTTTTGGAAAGGTAGATGGTCTTTGTGTTGTCCTTTCAAATGTAATTTGTAGCACCAAAGATCTCAGACATAGAATTCACGGGAGTAGTTTGGATAGTGTTGTTACAGCAAAGCAATGTTGTTACACCTTGTTGTTACAGACCCACCAGCAACTACTGTTAGGCTTTGCTGTTACAGACTTGTTGGAAAGATGTTGATTCAGTTGTACGGTTGACTGCTCTTGTATCTATTGTTGTTGATCTATCCTTTGGCGATTATACTACAACTTGGTTTTTTATGATAGTTGTAGGAGTTGTTAACATTGTATTTTTTGGATAACAGCCTAAGGGCAGTTCTGATTGTAATATTTTAATTTCTAATCAGAACTTTATTAGGGAGTGGTTATAATTGTATGAGTTCTATTTTGATTAGCATGAGAATCGTAATATTCTCATGACTGGTATATTCCTGGATTTTCTGATGTAACCATTATATATCTCTTGGTCCTAGAGGTCGAGATTTTAGCGAAGAACAACGTTATTTTACCTCTATAATTGTTTTATATTAATACAGATCATATTTTTATTGTTGTTACATTTGTGATTCCAATTAGTTTAAGTTAAATTTCCTTCTCTACCAGCGCCTTGCTAGGGAGGAAGGGCCCTCCTTCTTAGCAGGGATTGCAGTGGTTACAGTAGCAGTGTGTTTATGTAATTGTATTTCAGTTTATATATTGTTAGAGTGTTGTTGCTACTGTTCAACTGAGAATACATCTGCTCTGATTTCTATAGTTTATGTGTTGTTACACATATCTTAATAGAGACACCAACTGGGTATTTATTGTGTGGTGAGCTAACATATCAATTGAAGTGTGATTTCAATCTTGTGGATTCTTTTATTTCTACATGAGTGATTTATTTCTAGCATTTTACTTGAACAACAATTTATTTTCTTAGACATTACTTCTGGTTGGTTTATCGGCACAGATAGTGCTACTATCATTGGAATAAATAGACATCTCTAGATTGATAATTAAATGTGTGTTGTTCAATCATTTAATAAGTGATTTATATAGTCCAACAAATATTATGAGTCCACAGTGAAGAATGATGTCTTGGATGTGGTTCCAATATCAGAGGAAAAAGCAGTTGTCACCTCGAAATGGCTCTACAAGATCAAGCATGGATCTGATAGAAGTGCTGAAAATTTGAAGGCAAGATTCATTGCCCGTGGCTTCTCTCAAAAATAAGGCGTAGAATATGATGACATATTTGCACCTGTGGCCTGATATACCATCATCTGATCTATCATATCCCTTGCTATTATCCAAGGATGGAGTATTCATCAGATGGATGTGAAGACCATATTTTTGCATGGTGTGATAAAGGAAGAGGTGTATGAGGAGCAACCTCTGGGGTTCGAAGTCCAGGATCGGGACGCCCATGTCTACAGGTTGAATAAATCCCTCTATAGGTTGAAGCAAGCACCCATAGATTGGTATGAGAGGATAGATAGCTACTTGATAAAGTTGGGCTTCACTCGTAGTAATTCTGATCTGAACCTTTACTTCAAGATTGATAGAGAAAATCCTCTCATTCTATTTATTTACGTGGATGACCTCTTCCTGACAAGTGCTGACCCTCTCATTCATCAGTGTAAGAGCGATTTCACTGTTGAGTTTGAGATGAAGGACCTAGGACTGATGCATTACTTCCTAGGCCTAGAGGTCTAGCAGAGACCTAGTGAGACTTTCCTTTCTCAAGGAAAATATATTGTGAAGCTTCTGGAAATATTTGGTATGGTGGATTGTAAGTCCGTGTCGACACCAATGGAGCTCAAATTTAAGAAGTTGAGTGGCATTGCTACAGGACCCGTGCTAGAAAATCCTACTGAGTATTGTCAACTCATAGGGGCCCTGATGTTCTTAATGAACACCCATTAGGAAATATGTTTTGCAGTGAACACTTTGAGTCAACATATGGTTGAGCCTCATCATTTTCACTGGGTTGGTGCCAAGAATATTTTGAGATATATTCGAGGCATGATAAACCACGGGCTGAGATACATTTCCAGGAGCATGACACTCCATGGATATACTGATGAAAATTGGGTTGGCAGTGTGGTGGATCATAAGAGAACATCAGGATGCTGCTTCACACTTGGTTCTGCTTCGATATCATGGATGAGAAGTAAGTAGAAATCGGTGCTGAGCACTGTCAGCAGGCCAAACACGTTACAAATGAGTATGGCGGAAGGTCGTGCTTATTTTAATACAAAACCTTCAATGATGTTCGTTGATGACAGATACCATCGTGATAATCAGTGGATAACTAGAGGCATTTGATTGTCGTCCAGGCCCACATCAACCCAGCACATTGATACTGGTGTAACCACTTTGTCTGGATATGGGGCAGGCCACGAGGTTTCTAGTCACATCTGAACTGTTGAGAGAATGTTAAATATTCTCAATAGTGCCTGGTGTGATTTTAAGTCCTCACCTTCTTGAGAATCTTGGGTGGTCGTGCAGGCACTTCCTCCCTGACTTTGAGGCTCCCCGTTGGATGATGAGCTTGGGGAGCCCTAGGGGCTTCGTGGACAGCTTCAGAGCCATAAGAAAACATGGCCAGGGGTTTACAAACCTTGTTCGTGTGCTTCTTCCCCCACCACTAGTGATGATTGAGTTCTGTTTCATCTCTCATTATCTATGCCCTATATGCATCCTACCCATTGAGGCTTAGGCTCATGGAAGTACCTTCATTTCGCCGCCAGGTGGGGAAAAATTCGAGAGACTAGTAGGAAGACTGAGGATGCACTGAGATTGTCGTACTATCTATCTAGATGGCAAGGTCCAACCACTTGATTTGGGAGGAAGCATAGGGAGATTTGAACCTCCAAATCGAGACTTCGGTCAAGTAAACCAACTCTAAAGTTGGTATGAGACTCTTTGTGAGTCCTATGCAGGTTTCAAAACCTTTCGTCGAATCAAGGCCGTGACTCATGTCTTTGTGATTGACCCACTTCTACGAGAAATAAAGAAGCGTAGCAAGCAAGTTACAAGCAGATGACGCACAATGTTTGGATTGCATAGGCGGTGGATGGAGTTCTCCCCAGTTGGAGATGGAGTGTTAATTTTGGACAACTACATCCAAACTCCATAATAGACGCTAAGATGAAGATGCCAATATTTTTATTGACTTATCTTTTCGAGAGGTGCAATATCAATCTAAATACTTATCTTAATCAAGGAGTGTTAACATTTATTTTGAATTTATTCAAATATGTGCAGGTCGGCTCTTAAGGTTTTGTGCCCCAATAGTTTTTTCACGCACCCTCATTGATGGATATAAATTGGTCAAAATTGGAGGACATTTTCACTCATCCTCATCCTCACACATTTCCGTCTCCTCATCTCGATTGGTTTGATAAAACTCGAGGCTTCTTTCTCCACACATTGGAAATTTCAGGAGCATCTCTTTCTATTTTCGTCCTAGGGTTTCGCAAAGAGCTTTGACCAACGTTGACTTTATCAATGGGTGTCAGAATCGACCAAACTCTCCCTAAATTTTGATATTTCTAAATCCTCATTTTTTGCACTATTCCCGAGGCTAGATAAGTTGACTTTGAATTTGCTGTATTGACCTAGCTACTATTGTTGTTTGCATTGGACTGTTGATTGACAACGTTGACTTTGGTTAATTTTATATGGTACCGCAGGGGCTATTATTTGCAAAAATAATTTTCCATGGTTTTTCAAAAATTGTTTAGCCAATTTTCATTTTTCTAAAATGATTCACCCAAATTTTACAATATAAAATTATTACATTTTAAAATTGCCAACATTATATAAAGGTTACATATAAAATCATTATAAATTTGAATAATTTCCATAAATATATCAATAAATATTTTACGCTTTCATATTATGCATTAGTGACATTCGCCAATGTTTTAAACTTGAGACAATTTTTCCATCCTTAAAATCTTCTTCGCTGAGCTGGACCGTTTTGGCTATCCTAGAGGGTTGTGTGACATTGCTGGTTGGTCAACATATTGAGACTTTTCTCGGTTCAAGCATCCTCGTTGATCTTCGTAACACACCAACACACTTATATATTTTTGGCTTGTCTTCTCTCCGTCGATCCACTTGTAAGTTCTATGATATTTACTCTGGTGTTTATGTGATTGTTGAATGATATTGGGATAAAAAGTAAAGTTGTATCAAGCATAGAACATCTACAAAAATTTACACCTCGAGAATTTCTAACTCGTGAGCCACTTAACACCAAACCCTATTGTTTTTCATCCTCTATAGAACATTCGATATTATGTCTGACATTAGGTGACTCATTTTTAGGTCTCTATAATACTAGTGTATTCCTTTTATTATTATTGTTAATGTAGCCCCATATTGTTATTTTTTTTCCCATGTATCCCCCATGTTGTTATTTTTGTGTCTCTGCGAATCCCACTATTGTTATTATTGCTCCCTTACATTATTATTGTTATGTAGGTTTCCATTATATTGTGACCCCTTAGACTCCTATATATACCAAGGAGGTATTATCATTTCTATCACCTAAGAATTGTCTATTATGTAATGTAAAGAAGGTTTCCCACTTGAAGATGCTAATTTTTAAGTCGTTGATATATATTTTATTCTATTTTGTGAGTTGGTTGCATGAAATTTGGCATCGTAGCCTTGGGATTATAGGTTTCCTGGGCTTCCTTCAAACAAAATCTTAGAATTTTTTTCTATAATTGTTTCTTTCTACAAGGCTTCGTGTTTCGAAATGGAAACCACATGGATCTGAAATATTTATGAAATTCGTGTACAAATTTTAGATCTTGGTTCTCTATATTTGGGCATATGATCCTGAAGGGAAGATAGGGGTTTTGGTAGGTTCCATACTCCAATCTAAAAATGTGACTCAGGAAAAGTCGCTGTAGGACCTTTATTCTCCGAGCATCGTATCTGAATTTTATAAAAATTAGTTGAAATTGAACACAAATTTATTTTTGTGTATCATTTTCAGTGGTGCAAGGTCGAAACAATGAAAAATGACACTCATGGCAAGTTTTCTATACCCAACTAGTTAATAATAAGGACATCGTGGGATATTGGGATAAATCTTTCTTTAAGAATCCAATCTTGGTCTAACTTATGGGGTTGGAAACAAGACTTAGAGGGCTATCACAATGAAATTTCAGACTCGGGTGATCTAAAATTATAAGATACAATAGTTTCAATATCGAGTTCCCAAAAAAATAAGAAAATGTGTTCAGTTTTTAAAATTTTGCATAAATTTTGTTTGAAACCAAATAAGAAGTATTTAAGAGGGAATAGAGAAGCATAGATATCATCATGATTCCAAAATTCCTCAAAACAAAAAATGGACACACTTATTAAGAAACTGCAGATATCTTCATAGATGCATGAAGAAGAGGAAGAAATGCAACATGATATATCAAATATAGGCCAAGCGTAATAAATTTAACTCTCACAACCAAGAACTAAAAAATGAATTGAAGAAATGATGAAATGCTAATATAGATGGATTGAAATGTAACATGGATTATTTATAATAAAAAATTGAAGGTTTGATGGATGATTTAAAAGAAACGAAAGGTTTGGTGAAGGTTTGACAAAGTTGCTACAAAAAGTGTTCCCTAATGGAGACAAGGTATTCCATGAAACTCATGATGAGAAAAAAAGGAATATTAATCATGATTTTGGAGACTCTAACTTTATGTTAAAGACCTACCACGTTCCAAATATCTATATGAGGAATTTTGATGGCACGGACCCGATAACATGGATACTCTAGACGAAGCAAGATTTTTATTCATACATGATGTGAAACCTCACAAAACGTACATATTTAGTCTTTATATTTACATAACCCAATCAGTTTGTATGGTATATATGGATTTATTATCATTAACCACTTGTCACCTAGTCAATTTTTATAGAGTGGAAATGATAGCACATTATAAAGATACAAAGAGCACACCTTTAGATAATTGATAAAATCTTCAAACAAAAGGGCTGGAATGGTGATATTGAAGATATCCAAAAATTTAATATTAGGGTAGTTGGTATTATAAAGAAGCATATGATTTATGTCTTCATAGATAATTTAAAGGATAGGATTCAATATGAGGTTCACTCTTTGGGAACTCCGATTCATCGAGAAGGCATTCAAGGTGGCAAGGAAAGTTGAAAGCAAAATTATGGAAAAAAGGATATCTACCTCTCACAACTATAAAGATGGAAGTGTTGCTACCCCAGTCTTCCACAACCTACAAGGTGGCACCACAAAAATTGGGAGGCAAAATGAGAAAGGCTTCTGTTATAGATATAAAAACACTAAATGCAGCATAAGTGTGTTGAGAAGAAATTATTCGTACAGATTGTGAAGAGGAGGAATAAAGAACAAGAAACATCAGAAGAGGAGGATATGCATTAGGAACCAACCCTAGAGAAAGAAGAAATGAATCCAACCATATCTTGTAATACATTGACATGAATTACCACTCTAAAACTTTCAAGATAGAAGGATATATCAAGAAGAAATGGTAATACCATTGATTCATGTAGTACCCATAATTTTGTTCATTGCAAGGTAACCAAGGAATTGAATTGATTCTCGATATTCAGCACCAATGTGTCAAGTGATGAATGCAAATGGAGTAATTATAAATTGATCTGTGAAAGTGCCATAATATCATTACAACCATGGAAATATGTTCAATAGTACAATTATTTCCATTCCAATGGGTGGTGTTGACGTTGTAGTAGAGTCCAATGTTATAATCTTTGGGCAATTACATTTTTAATTTTCAAGAACATTTCTTGATTTTTTTTTTTTGGAAGGAAAGGAAGTTGGAATTAATGGGTATTGCAGGGAAACGTGAAATATAATCAACTCTAATGTCATGGAAAAAAATTGAATAAAGAACAATGGGCATAACTTTCAGAATTATGTCTTTACGAGAGGTTCAAACATCAAAATAATCTATTTTCTTAGATCTCCAAAAATTCTTGGTAAATTATTCAAAGGCATGAGACTGCAAAGGCCTCCAACCTATTTGTTATCAAAATCATGTTATTCATTTAGTTCCACGAAGTGTTCCTCCGAAAATTAGACCTTAGAAATATCCCTATACCAAAGAGTGAAATTTAACGTATGGTTACATAAATGCTAGTGGTTGGCATAATTCAACCTAGTCAAAGATCTTTCTCTTATCCTATAGTATATGCACAATATGGATGGATCATGGCACCCGTGTCCCACTGAGGGAGCTCAAAAATATCACTATTAAATATAAATTTTCTATTCCTATCATTGATGAATTTTTGGATGGATTATATGGAGTAATTTACTTAACCAAGTTAAATCTTCGTTCATGATATCATCAAATTAGAATGAAGGTCAAGACATTCCAAAACCAACATTCCGTAACTCATGAGGGTCACACACTTTTTGTCGGCCTTTGGCCTTACTAATGCACCTTCCATATTTCAAGGTTTGGATGAATCTACTTTCAAACCCTTCCTTATAAAATTTGTGTTATTATTTTTAAGATATATTAAACTACATTAAGAGTTTTAAGGATCATGTTCAATACGTTGACAAGGTGCTAAAACTATTGGAGGAGAAACAATTATATGAAAAACCTCCAAATGTTTCTTTGGAGTAATATGTGAGGTGGAATATTTAGGTCATATTGTATCTCGTGAGGGTGTTAAGGTAGACATTAACAAAATTAAATAACTTAAGAAAATGGAAAATACCCACAAACATAAAGAATTCTTCGAGGATTTCTGGATTAATAGGGTATTATCACAAGTTTGTTAATATATTGGGGAGAATAGAAGAATTTAACATTACCGAACAAAGATGTATTTTTCTGGACTCTAGAAGTAACTAAGGCCTTTGAACATCTTAAAGAGGAAATGTGCTAAGCATTGGTCTTAACTATGCTAGACTTCACAAAAATATTTATTATGGAATGTGACGCTCAAGAAATGGAACTTGCGATTTTTTAATGCAAGAAGGAAGACCCATTACCTTGAAAGCGATCGTAATTAAAGGAAAGTATTTACACAAAACTATTTATGAGAAGGAAATTTTTGGAAATACTACATGCAATAAATAAATGATGACCTTACGTAATGGGAAGACAATTTCAAAGGTAAAAATAGATCATGATAGTCTTAAATAATTTTGGAACAAAGATTATCTTTAGAAGTGAAACAAAATGGGTCAAAAATATGTTGGGTTATTCATTTGAAATCATCAAGAAAGGATGAGGATGTGGAAGAATTTTTGTTCACTTCTATTATCCAATTTGATTGGATAACTGAAGAAAGGGATGAATTGAGGAATGAGGAAGAGGTGTAAAAAATCATTCAAAATTTGCAACAAGATCCCAGTGCATCCGATATATTTAGGTTTAAAAATGATTCATTATGGTACAACATCGCTTATATATTTGTAAGAATTCTAACTAAGAAAAATTATTATTTTGGAATTGCAAACTCATTTTAGGAGGGCACCATGATTTTTAAAACTTAATAAATATTTAAGAAGAAATTTTAGAATGGCCTTGAATTTTATATTCAAAAGTTTGTGGCGTAACGTTTGGTTTTCCAACAAAATAAAGTTGAGATAATTAAGACCCCGGATCCGTTATTACAACCTTTTTAGCCATTCCAAGTCGTTGTTGAGAGGGGGTCTCAATGGATTTTATCACAAGTTTAGATGAGTTTGAAGGAAAGAGGTCATCATGGTGGCAGTAGATAGGGTCGGCATGTTACCTTTCCGCATTATCTCGTCCTTTTAAAGTTAGTACATTTTCTACCGTATTTATGGGAAACAATTCAAAAGCTACATGGAAATGCAAAGATTATTTTAAGTGATGTAGATACCATTTTCACTGGAAATTTTTGAACTGAAATTGTTTTCTTGTCTTGCACTAATTATTCTATCGATAATCTTATCATCCTCAATCTCAAGAGCCAACTAAGATAGCATTTTTTTGGGAAGTATATCATCGTTGTTTGTATCCTGAGTAAACAAACACAATGGGGTAAGTGTTTACCTAACTAAATGGTAGTATAACACTTCTTTCCATACAACATAAAAAATGACCCCATTTATGGTACTTTATGGATATCTTCTACCATCCACTATAATCTTTAAGAGAAAATTCTAAGGTTCAATTAGTGTAATATCACATCAAGCATCAAAAACAAGTTCTCCAACCTCTCAAGGATCCTCACTTTAGAAAATAACTACTCCAAAAAATAATTAGATCATCATTGTAATGAAATAAGTTTTCATGGTGGTGAATGGGGGATGACACTACGACCATATAAGAAATGACCCCAAGCAAGAAGAAGGATAATAAACTATCACCCAAGTACTATGGTCCTTACAAGGTGTTGTAAAGGATTGGTACTATGGCATACAAATTGAAGTTGTAAGCATCTTCCGAGTAGACCCAAGTCATGTTTCAAGCTTAAAGAAGGTTATCAGTGACAAGATCCCCATTCAAATAGTTTTTCCGTAACTTTATGAAGAAGGAAAACTCATATTTGAGCCTAAATTAGTGATAGAGGCAAGAACCCGAAGGAATACATAATCAATTCGGGTTTAGAGTATCTCATTAATTGGAAGAACTTACCTGTGTGTATTGGGTTAGTCTCCATATAATGATGATAATTTTATACGTAATATTCATAACTAGTAAAGTGTTGAGGAAAACACTCTTTTGCTGAGAGGGTGCATGTTAGGTCCCTATAATACTAGTGTAATCCCCTCATTTTTATTGTTAGTGTAGCCCCCTATCATTATTTTTTTGTGTCATGGGGCTCTGCCATGTTGTCATAGTTGTGCCCCATGGAAGCCCATTGTTGTTATTGTTGTGCCCTTAAACTATTATTGTTATGTAGGTCTCCCGATTATATTGTAACCCTTAGACTCCTATATATTCCAAGGAGGTCTTATCATTTTTGTCATCCAAGAATTGTTCATTTATGTAATCTAAATAAGGTTTCCTCAAAGAAGATAATTTTTTAATCCATTGATATAGCTTTTCTTCTATTTTGTGAGTTGGTTGCATAACATTCAAAGATATTTTTAAGGTAGTAATTTCAGTTATTCAAGTGAATCATATTATTTCCTTTATTTTTATTAATTATGATTTCTTCAAAAACTACATAGGGTATGGCAGACATGCTTTCAATAAGTTCTTTTGATTTTTATTTATATAGTAAATTTTATTCTATTTAGCAAGGGATTTATATGTATATATGTTATATATATATATATATATATATATATATATATATATATATTTTTAGACAGAAACATCTACACCTATTTTCTACAATTTTTACAATCATTATAATACAAAGGGTTGGTTTCTTTTATTATTCTTTTAGGATGACACCTCAACAAAGAAAATCCTGTCAATAAAACCCCGAGGTTGTGCTCTATGACAGAATTCCAAATCTTCCCCATATCTATCCACTTCAATTGACCTACCCAAGGTAAAATGAGATGAGAAATACTATGAAATGACTCAACCTCCTAGATAACCTTATGAAATTCGGATTAAAATACCTTACCGACTTCCTTAGGTGCTACAAGACCCCCAAGAGCTAGATCACCCTTCCAAGTGCCCAAACCCTAAGCAACTTTTCATCGATCTAGAATCCAAGTCACATGCACAAGCCTACATCCATGCGACTAAAATTTCTAGGCTGATGCATAACCATTGCATGGTGCAACTATTAATCGTTTTCAAAGCAAGAAAGAAAGCCCAAGACTCATGGAATTTGTGCTACCTTTTATAGAATGGAAAATGACACAAGGATAAATCCTCTAACAAAAACTGGACCAAGGAATTGACCTAACAATACCCAAGCATGATGTTCGTTTCACAACACATCATGAACATGAAATCTACAGTCATGAATGCACATATGAAAATGGATATTTAAAATTATCTCGAGAAACATCAAGGTCTTATTCCTCTTACAGAATAGATGTAATACCATCTATTAGGTCATGGATTCATTAACTATTCAGTAAATCAAATATATAGTCAGATAAATAAAAATGAGATTACACAACAATTAAATACACATAATAAAAAAGTATAATCACTCAGAATTACAAGGGGAAAGAGCTCTTATCGATCATATGAAAACCGACCAATTCGTGGACTTTTCTAGGTACCACCGACTACAGATTGAGCTGAACTAAATTTCTTTTCACCCAATCACCTCATGCCATATTCCAAGCATGAAGGGATATGATGGGATAAAATGATGGATAAACAAAAACGGAATCCAGCAAGTAACTTACCTCCACCCTTACACTATCATGATTCCGCTCTAAACCGCTCCCGACCTAACAAAACCAAACCGAGCTTGGATGCCTCACAATTACTTCACCATCCTCGAGGAATTTTCGTTTCACCTACTATTGAGGGCTTCCTGTGAGAAAAATATATCCAACCCTAACCCTTTCCTTTTTCCTATGACTACCTCTCTCGATCCAAAAACTTATGATACATAAAGCTCAACCAACAATGAATCTCATCACACCATACATTCGAATGGTAGGGCAAGGTTGAAACCACCGTCAAACCCCAACAAACCCATGCGAATGAAAAAAATTTAACGAAATACGCATATGCATATACCATGTATATGTCAAAACTAGCTAGAAATCATACATGTAACATACACTACAAATTATTCCCACTAGAGCCACTTGATCCAAACATTCCATGTTTAATCCTACTTTCCTTTTTATTCCTTCTCCTTTACTTTTCGTCTTTGTTTTATCCTCTTGTTCTCTTTCTCTATCTTTGGAAAACGACCGAAAACTAAACTTTGAAAATGCTAGAGCAACCAAAACCTATGTACCGATCCTCATACGCCTTTTAATTATTGATGCCTCTAATTTATTCATTTCAACCATTTTCATTAATTTCCTCCTCGCATGTAACTTGTGATATTTTCACCTTCCTTTTATCCTAATTTCCTTTATTTTCATAAATAAAAATCCAAAAATACCATTTTTTCCCTTCAAATCCCCTTTCCATTTTTCAAATTTTCATTAGCCATAATAAACAACAAAATGATGCCTAATAGATGTTTTTTCCAACATTCAAATAATACGTGTCCCATGGATTCTCCAATATTTTTTATTTTATAACTTTATTACATGAACATTAGCTTGGTTCCATTGCAGAATTCTTTGAAGTTGTCCGTATTGTGTTAAGGAGATTTAAATCCTATTTAAAGGCTCTAATAAGAGACCAAATTTAATTTTGTCAAAATCGGTTGATGAAAACCAACCACAAGGATTCTATACACAACAAAATATAAGAACCTCTTTTTCCAACAAGAGTGTGGATAACTACTTGATATGATATCATTAACATAATTATAAAAAAATAATAAAAGGCATTGAGGAATTGATAGTTATAGGAACAAGGTAAGATAATAGTAGACTTTATTACTTATTCATATCATAACCAATTTATTCTTATAACTGTGTAACATTCCTATTTTGTAGTATGAATATGCATACACACTATCCATTTCACTATCAAACACAACTAGTTGTTTGTCTTTTGATTTTTTATTTGTTCCTTTCCAAATCCATGATTTTTTATTCCTTTTTTTCTTCTCCCCTCAATCCTCCATCTAAGTTCCTTAATATTAAAAATGGTTTAGAAAATGAATAATCAAAGTGGTTCAACATCCATATCCATTTCCCAACCACTTATTATTTCCCTACATACGTGGCCCATTGATTTTCCATGAAGTACCATAAGCCATGCAACAATTCTACAACAAGGAATGATTTATAGTGTTTTAGAAGAGGTAACATTTTAAAGAAAAAAAGGGGTAGAGTCACAACATTATAATATCAAAGGAGTTGCAACACCGTAATAACAATGTAAAGTCATAGCATTGTAATAACAAAGTGGAGTCACAAACCCGTAACGCCAAAGGAGACTCGTAACATTCTAATATCAAGTTGGATTTGTATCACTATAAAAACAAGGTAGAGTCACAAAATTGTAATGAAAAGGAAGTTATATAAGATTATAACAAAAGGTTGATTCACAACATTGTACCAATATGGAAAAGTTGTAGCATTTTAGCAACAATGGTAGAGTTCTACGCCTATAACAGTTAAAGGAAGTTGCAACATTGTCATAACACTTATTTTATCCCCTAACCATAAACTAAAATTGATCAACACAAATTTCTTTAGGCTAAAGATTCTCTTATCAAGGGACCTTGATTCTTAACATTCCCTTGTATAGGTATTTTGCATGAAAATTTTAGAGTTAAGGTTAAATTTCTATATTCGCAGTTAAGCTCATGGTCATTTAAGAGGTCAAAATTTTAATATTTATTAGAAATAGGATATCATATATTAGATATTCCTTGACACTACTATTGATCCCATGTTATTCGATTGGAGTGTGATGACTTAATTACACCATTGCAAATTATTAGACTCGAGAACTTAATTCTTGATTAATATACCAAATAAATTCTTAATCATATCTTAGAATTTATTTCATATCTACAATTAGCTAAAATAAGATCCTCACCTGACTATAAAATATTAAGGTTTTATCATTACTTAGGAGAATAATTTGATTAAAATTATAAATTTTTAACTATATTAAACAATTAAATATATTTAATCTTTAATAGTTTATAATTAAAATAACTACAAAATTAGGAATATAATAAATAATATTTTCCTTAAATCTCATTCTTAGAATAAAAAAATAAAATAAAAATTATCACATAAATGAAATAATTAAAATAAAAAAGAATTATCAAATATATTTATTATTAATTTATACAATAAAATGCATTCTAGAAAACAAAATAAATTTTCTCTCATCCCATTAATACTCGTGAAAAATAATTTCTATATCCTATCAATACTTGTGAAAAGAATTGAATGGTAGTGAAAATTAAAAATAAATTTTGTCGAGTTTCTTTTCCGAATTTTGTCTGAGTGTATGAATCATTTCTTTTATTTTTTCCTCTCAATGAATGAATCGTTTCGTTTATTTTATTTTTATGCCAGAAGCGTTCTTTTTGTTTGCCCCACCCAATCAGAGAGCTTCCTCGTCGCCCTTCTAGCTAATTATATGTTCACATTTGGTCATAGAGTATTGGGTGAGTTAAAGTCAATTCATCCTGCCCATCCTTGATTTCTCCACCGTCCATGAGATCGGTGTTGTGGATTGCCTCGATTTCTCCACCATCCACAAGATCAATGCCGTGGACCATCGCATGTAGAGCTTCAATCTGGGGTGCTTGAGAGAACACATAGATCTTGTAGGGTAGGATCCGACTCTTTTTGTAGGGAGCATCCGAGAAAACATTGCATATGGTAAAGTGAACGCAATTGAGGCAAATATCATAGATGCGGATAAGGCTGCAAATGCCCATGAATTCATTTCATAATTTTGCTGACCTAAATCCTTAACTAGAATTGCACTATAAACTTGTCTATTTATAAAGTGTTATTAATGAATGGTGCGAACTATGAATATATATTGCACTGTAAACTTATATATCTACAAAGTGTTATTAATGAATGGTGCGAACTGTGAATATATATTGTAGGATGGATATGAAACCAACGCAGGGAACAGGGGAATGCAACTATCTGGGGGATATAAGCAAAGAATAGTGATAGCGAGGGGAATTATCAAGAACCCTAACATCTTACTATTGGACGAAGAAACTAGTGCATTGGATGCTCATTCGAAGGTGGTGGTTTAGGAGGCATTAGATAGAGTAACGGTGGGACGAACGACTGTAATTGTAGCTCATCGATTGGCCTCAATTCAGAATGCGGAGTTCATAGCAGTTATTGAGAAAGGGAGCGTTCCTGAGTAGGGAAGTCACTCCCATCTCATGAGAAAAGGTGAAGGTGATGCATATTTTGGTCTTGTTAAATGCAAACCATGAGTACTAGCAGGAGCAAGACCCAAGAGGCAGAGCAACAACAGGTGGCCAAAGGAACTCCATGAAAATTTGGCAGCTGGGGAGCCTGCTTGCCTTCGGTTTCTATACTTTTCTGTGAAACTGTGGATATGAAGAAGGAAGGAAAGGTAGTGGGCTTGTATATGTTGATCCAAATCAGCCTTTTCCTTGGCCATGGCCTTTTTAGGTGTCAATTTCATGTTCCTCTCAAGCACACATAAAAGCATCAGAGCCAGGTCGATTGAAGCTATCAAGGGTTTTGCACCTAGTGGACTAAGGGTTTCGAACCAAGTGAATCAAATATTTTGAGGGTTTTGAGGAATGTCGAGCGCATAAAACGTAGCTGCGATTGAATCAGACATCAAAACTCCCACTGATTCTCTAAAGGATCAAGGAAATGCTCATTTCAAAATCGGTAATTATCTTAAAGAAACAACTATTTACACTCAAGCTATCAAGGCTGATCCTTCCAACGCAAATCTTTACAACAATAGATCTGCATCATTTCTGAATCTTGTCAATCTTAGTAAAGCACTTGCTGATGCTGAAACAACAATCGGGTTGAATCCAACATGGGAAAAGGGTTATTTCAAGAAAGGTTGCGTATTGGAAGCGATGGAGTGTTATGATGAGGCTGTGGCTGCTTTTCGAGACACCTTGCAGCAAAATCTACAAAGCACAGAGGTGGCCACAAAAATTAAAATACTTTCACTATTGGCTCAGGATAAAAAGCAAGCACAGGAGAAACAAGCAAAAACATGGCAAAAACACTGGAAAATTTGAAGTCATAATTGGTTCAAAAATTCGGGTCTGAAGCAAGTGGAGAAGAGATTTTTTCTTTCATTACTGATATAATAGAGGCAAAATTAAAACAATGGCATGCAAATGGGCACGTGGATGCTAGGGCTACTTATCTCTTTGACAAATCAAAGGATTTCTCATATGATGCTGCCATGATTATAAATGTGGAAAACACATTTGAGTCACTGGACACTTTAACAAGGCGCTTGTCATTTCTTAGACAACATGCAGTTGACACATCATCCAAAGCAGCTTGCTTGGTTGTGCCAAAAAAAGTGATATCATTCCCTCAGGTTTGAAAGGGGCAAGGATTCAGAAAGTGGAAACATGGGCATGCGATGGTTTCTTTGTCCAATTGGAATCATCTAAAGTCCGCAAACTTTGGTTTGTTCCAAGCTCAATTGAGAAAGGACAAACCTTGTGCAGGGACCCCGAAGCTTTAGATTTGGACGCTCATGCCGTGCTTCCACCTCTTTTCAGATAGGAAAAAAGAATGAATTTTTAATCCCTTATATTGTCAGCTTGGAGAGACTTTATATTTGGGATATCTAGATGTCAAGGAAACCATTTTTCACTATCAAAAAGGAAAAGGTGAAGCTTCATTGATTGTCCAATGCCATTCGTACAATTAATATCTTCTGCCCCGAATTAATTGGTTGCCCCAATATAAATGACATTGTATCTTTAGATGTGAAAATTTTGGGGAATTGGGTTTTGTATGTTGGTTAATTTGAGCCTGTCATTTGGCTCAATATCAATTCCAGAAATTTTGTTTGGGGTTCCTATGTACTCTCTTCCATGCTCTTTTCTTCGGGGCATGTGAAATAATTATGCGTTAACTAAAATATAAATCATCTACCTTACAACATATATTTCACGCGATTGCTTTTCCCTCCTCGAATTTCCGCTATCGATAGCATGAATGCTTCATTATGCTTCTCTTTTAACCCCAATGGGATAAAGAAAGTGAGCTTATCTAGCAAGTATAAAGCATTTCCGCTAAGTATAAAATATTGTTCAAACTCATACGTTGCATGATACACAACATGACACATCTAAACGTGCAAACCATGGACCCTTTCCCCCTAGCCCTATGTCACCCCAGGACCAAAGCGGCAAAAGCCATCTATATATTTGCAACAGAAATTTTTTTTTTTTCTAAGTTGCGTTACTCTATTGATATTGAACATAATTTACAATGCGAAACCTTCCTGTATGGCTGCTAAATTATTCAACCTCACAAGAGGTTCTATTCAAAAAAACCAAAAAACTGTAAAAAGGGTTGCCCATAATCGGGAAACCAGCCCAAGAGTTGCTTCCCATTATCAGGAAACCAGCAGTCATCAAGTTCTTAGTAGCATAATAGAAACAAAAAAAGCATTTTAAGCTTCGAAGGAGGTGAACATCAACGTGTATGAACCTGAAACTTAACATGACAGAAGGCCAAAAGAAGGAAAGCAAGACCTGACAAGAAGCTAGCTGTCTGTAGGTGGAGGAGGGTTCTCCTCCACTATGGGACAGCTGTAATCTTCGAGATCTTCAGCGGCGCTTTTAGAGTACTGGGAGGAACTCTCTGACGCGAAAGAGGAGCCTGAATCCGAGTTGAGCTTTTGCTTCCCACGAGCCGAGTCGTTGCTGCTATCACCCTCACTGCTGGAGCTAGTCGTGCTTGGCTTGACTGGGAGCGCCATCGATTTCGTTGTGTCTTGAGGATGCAGGACTGGAATGGTATATTTCCGGAGTTTTCTGGAGTGTGAAGCTTCACCAACCTGAGGCTCTTCGTGGAAAGAGACTGAGATGGTAGCAGTAATGCACAACTTGGCCAGGTCACTGCAAAATGAAATTGGCCCATGTTGCTGTCTGAAGGAGGCCGGCTACCGAAATCGTGGATGGCAAGTGGCAGGTGTGAACCCCTACCGCCCTCCCCTCTGCCGCCACCACCTCTTATGCAACGAAGTCTATGCCTGTGCGGCATTATGGTGCGAGAATCAATTCTAGTGAACAGGGAGTGAGAACCAGGAAAGACGGAGGGGGATAGGGAAGAGCGAAATGAATTCGAAGAGCAAGGTGCATGTTAGCGCTCAAATCTACCTCAGGCTGAAATGAGGTAAAACTCAAGGCTACATCAAACCACGCTCAGCCTCGTAGCTAGCCCTACGAGGACAGGAGAGGGCTCTCTCCGTCAATCTCGATAAAATGAGCAATAGGGTGCGAGATGACTTAAAATGGGAACTGATTTTAGGCTAGTAAAGAGATAGGTATGTTTGATTTTGATTTTTTGGGTTTTCGCTGGAGAAATGGGAAAACAAATTTTGGGTCCGGGGATAAGGTCAGACCTTTGCAGATTTCGAGTTGGGGCGAGGTAGGTGAATGTCTTGATGCTTTTGATTGGATATATGGACAGATCAGACCGACGAGGAGTTGAAAAGGGCAAAGAAGAACTTGGATCCTCTTCAAACAGTCGAAAACATATAGAACTAAATGAATTCAAAGGCAGAGCACTGTAAACAATGGATTCAACCTTATCTACTCATTCAATTTAGTTCAGAAGCATATGAAAGGAATGGAATACATTAAACATGAAGAACTTACAGTAAACAGAGAGAAAACACCATCAAGAACAAAACACCACAAGGATCCCAACAAGTGCCGCAAAACCTCTGATCTTTCCTTAGCCAAAATATGAAAAAATATGTACAATGGTGCCAAAAGTCTCCCAAGAGTCCAACCTATCCAACCTCTGAAAATGATTGAGAAATTACATCATATAGACCATCCTAACCCCTTTCCATGCCTCTAGGGGTCGAATTCCTCCTTCTAGGAGCAGTTCCAACTAATTCTAATCAAGGAGCTAAAATCTAGGCAGCTAACAACTTGCCTCTAAAAGAGTGGAAACTGATTCATTTACATGATTTTCACTTTTTTGAGAGTGAATCTTCTAGAATAGGTAAAAATAAGCCAAAGTTACATGCTAACCATCAATTTACATCATGAAAACCCAAAAATTTCATCCACAAGCAAAACTGGGCCAAACTGGCCGAAATTCTGAGCTGGAAGTTGAAAATTTGACCAAAAATCTCTATGGGTAGCGCCCCTGATTTGTATGGGTAGCGCGCCTTTCAACCTGATTTTGAAGTACTTCCTGACATCCAAATTGAGCTCATGATAGCTCGTTGGAAAGCCCTGGATGTTGGCTATCCAACCCAAGTGGAATTTCCCAATTTGGAGCTCATTTGCCCCTCCAAAACTTCATTCTCCCAGAAGTACGTCCTGCTGGTGCAAAAAGTGGCAGCAAGGTGGTTTTCATAGTGTTTTTGAGCCTTTTGACCGTCCAGAATCTGATGAAATGCTTCGACCCTGCATGAGCATGCATAACTTACCATGAAAAATCCAAAAATGCAAATATTTCCTTCAGCAAGTGTCCCAATCGTATGGGTAGCGCGCGGCGCGCTACCCATAGAACTGAAAAATCTGTTTTGAGGCATAAAAAATCACAATTGACAAAATTTTCTCCAAATTTGCTCAAATTCGGAGCGAAGACCCTCCATCATGTATCATGCCCAGCCAACGAAGCCTCGGCCAAAATCCGAAGTGGATCAGGCCTTTTCCACCGTTTTAGTGCTCTCCTGGTGCATGCAGTTCCTGTGGTGAAAACACTGTCTCGGTTGTATGATGTGTTGTTGTCAGTCATGGTGTTGCAATGTGTATGTTCAGCTTGTTGAAAATTAGAAATGAGACCTTGGTGTCTTTGTCTCCAATAGCCAAATGCGTGCCAAAGGGGAATGAGGGATTGAGAACCCCTATAAGTGAGATAAGAATGGGATATGGTGATGGGGGGTAGTTTTTAAGGACAAGAGTGAAATGAAATGGCAACATATCAGTGAGTCAAGTGGAATCGAGGACAAAGAAACAACCTTTGAATGTTATGGAGATTAGGCTTTTGTCAATGGAGGAATGTAGTAGTAAGTAATAGGGTTTGGGATTTCACATGGGAACCAAAAGTATAAAGGGATATGAGGATAAAAAATATGGGGAAGGGGCAATGTTTTAAATATGATCACATAGTAGTGACAGCAGTGATGGAATACAAAAGAGAAAAAGGGATTGACAAATAATGAGAAGTTAGCACCAACACAATCTTCCAAAATTGTGCATAACCCTAGGAAGGATTTGGTATAAACGTAGGGTTTGATGTTCACCATATCAAACACTTGTTTTCTTCACCTTCGAAACACCATAATCATGTCCAAAATTCACTGAGCAAACGTAAAGAACCTACTTGCAAGCAGTTGGAGGCAATTTGGCATGAATCTGGACGAAGGAGCAAAATTTTTTTGGCTCTGAAATTGTATGGGTAGCGCCCCTGCCCAATGGGTAGCGCGCAGCTCTATGGGTAGCGCCCATGCAATTTTACTCTGGCTGTAGGTGCCCAATGGGTAGCGCCCGACCCAATGGGTAGCGCGCAGCTCCTATGGGTAGCGCGCACTTTTCTATGAGTAGCTACATAGTGCATTTTTCAGGAGGATTTTGGAGGCCTTCCCGGTGTCCAAATTAGGCATGTAATAGCTCGTTGGAAAGCTCTTGAAGTCTAATTTCCAACCCAAGTGGAATTTTGAAATTTGGAGTTCATTTACCCTATCAAAAATCAAATCTCCCAACACTATTCCCAGCAGGTGCATCAATCCTCTTGAGGCAACGGTATTTTTGACATTTCTCCAAAACCATGATACCTGTGTAAAAAGTGAAAGAGATTTTTCTTCCTTGGCATGTTGTGGAAAAAAACCTCTCTCAGTTTTCCAAAATTCATCTTTGATTTCTCTGAAACATCTTTTGAGTGAAACCGATCTCGATGTGTGAAACAAGGGATTTTGTCGAAATGAAGCGAAATGAAGGGGATAAGGGGCTTCTAAATTCTTGGGGAAATTTTTGGAAGTAGGGAGGGATGTTAGGAAGTAGGGGAAAGTGGAATCACAGAGATTGAGTGAGGGGAAGGGGTCCAAAAGGGCAAAACACAGGCCTAGCCTAGAAAATTGCCAAGTTGTGGCAAGAAACTAGGGTTTGTGCAAAAATGAGGAATTTGGGGAATCTCAGTGATGGGAAGTATTTAATAAGGTATATTAAGGATAGGGGAAGGTGTTTGAACATCAGGATACAATTTTTTTCGATGATTTGACCATCCAAGAGAAATTACCTCCAAAACCCTAGGAGAGGGAAATGGACCTTACCTAGGCACAACTGAAGCATGAACAAGCTGTAAAATGACCCAATGGAACTTGACATGATGATGAAAACCCTTTGAATGATAATAGACTCAGCTGAAAGGTGACATGGACCGACATTTGGACAACTTTGACAGGAGTAAAAGCAACCCCTAGACCTAATGGCTAGTGACCAAATTTTGCTTGAAGACTCATTGAAATGACAAAATTTGACCTTGACACTTTAAGATCACTTTTTAAGAGCATGTTTGATCACTGGAGGAAGGCTGCAAAGGCTGACACTAACATTGGCTCGAATGGGGATGGTAGCTCCTTGGAGGTGCCAAGAACGACAGATCTTTGGGAGAGCAGACCAGTGCCTTATCCATTGGGCAATGGAAACAAAAACTCAAACTGAAATGCATGACTGAAAACTGATGACTTGACGACACAAATTGACTCTCACTTAACTAAGAACTGACTCAATACTTAAACACAACCGACAAACTGGAAATATGCTCAAAGTAGAGCTTATTCAATACAACCTACTCTAATTGTGCTTTACACCACCCGATCAAATGTAATGGAACAGCCAATGCAACCATGTAAGCATGTTGGCTGCTGTTTGATTTCTTCCCACATGCTTGCTTATGAACAACAAGAAAGAACTACTGAAAAGCAACTCCCATGGAAACTTTGAACCAAGTGGACTGCTGATAAACTTGCAAAGCACAAATTGACTGGATGACTGCAAGAATACTGCGAAAGGATCTTCATAAACATAGCTCTGGTCCAGATAATCTCCATACCTTGATCTTAAACTTTTCCTCACATCTGCGGTGCTTTTCTTTGGTGATTGCAGCAAGCTGTCAAAAGGATCCTGAATTTTATGAAAAACCAAACTCTGTTGCTGATTCCAGATAGAACAAAAGTCTCCTTCATCAATCTCCTCATATGAATGGAAATCTTGACATGTGCTATGCAATGAACAATCTGTTAAACAAGACAATGAAGGTGACCTTTGAATAAGATTATCATCAACATTCTTTTTCGGCACATGGTTAACTAATGAAGGACAACCTTTACTGCAAACATCATCCAACACACGAGCAATAGGATCATCAAAAACTTGAGAAGACGGCTGCACTGTATCCCTTGAAACTGTATGACATCCTACTGGCTGTTCATCTTTTCCTTGAGATATATTACGAAAATTCTGCCTTATAAACTGAAATGCTTCAAAACAAAAGGGTATAGAATTTTCCTGCATCATCAAATCATGTATTTCATCTTCCACACCTTCATCTGTAATCTGACCTTCAATTTCATTTGGTGGCTGCAAATCTGATGCTACAGGCTGCTCAAGAATTTCGTTATCTGTCTCATCCTCAACATTAACACTGAGAGACTGCTGATTTCTTATAAGCTGCTCATTTGAAGATTTACTATGCAATTTACCCTTCAAAAACTGAAATGATTCAAAACAAAATGGTATGGAGTCACCTTGTATCATTTGATCACATGTACCAGCTTCCATGTCCTCATCTGCAACTTGAAAATCAATGGCTTTCGAGGGCTGAAAATCTGAATATGAGAAGTCTTGAACAAGGTTTTCATTGCGCTCAAGATGGTCTAGATCAAGGCTTGTTGGCAGTTGATTTCTGATTGCATGGTAGTTATCTCTGATGAACTGAAACGAATCAAAACAAAAAGGCAAAGATCCTTCACTTACTTCAAAATTTTTTGCACTTTCCTCATCATTGTCATAGCTGATATGCATCGGTTGATCACTGTACTCAAGCTGCTGAAAGTGAACTTCCTCCTCGCACAAACTAGCTGCTGATTTGTCTGCAAGATTAGCTTCTGTTTGGAGAACATAATCATCATCATACTGATCAAACTGAGGCAATTCATCATCAAACATACACATCATATCAACAGCTCTCTCTTCTTCACAATGATCTATAAAACAATCACTATGACAACTGGGATCAGAAACAAAATGTTTTGGGTCAGCCGCTTGTTCTTGAATGTCATTTTCATTTTTTGCAGTCATTTTCTGCACCATCTCTTCTACTGCATTTACGAAAAGATCAAGCTTTTCCTCTGAAAGTGTCAGCTACTCTGAAACATTCTTCTTTTCTTCTTCCTTCAACCTTGCCCTCCAGATCAGCAAATGAGCCTCTACATTCACTGCCTTGTTCTGCATCTCGTGAAGTGTTGCAATATTCTTTTCTCTCAGCTGAAACTCCATTTCCGGATCAAAGGCACCCGGGTAGTGCAAGAGAGCAGATCTAGGAGAAGGTCTTATATCAACTGGCATTGAATAATAAACTTGGTTAAATCTGGCAGAAAATTGTTGTACTGTCTCCCCTGGCAGCCTTTTTAGCTGATTATACTCTTCTATAATCAACAAAAAGTTATGTCCGATCATCCACCTGTCAAGGAAAATTGTGACGAACTGCTGGAAATCTGAGATGCTCGCATCAGGCAGGGATTTAAACCAACTCTTCACTTGACCTTGCAAAGAAAGAGCAAAAAGCCTAATACTGACATCTTCATCATCAACTTCAAAAAGGTCTAGGAAGGTCTCAACATTCTGCACATGTTGCTCAGCGTTGACATTGTTACATTCACCGTCAAATCTTGGTAGATACAGGTCATAATTTTTAGGGAAAGAATGAAGAACAGAAGGTAAAACAAGAGGTTTGTACCGATCTGGAATTTTACAAGGTGTAGGAGTATGTACAAGAGCTGCGGGATCAGCTTGATTTTCTGGCTCATCACTCTGAAGAGAGTCATCATAAGATGTGGGAAAAGTAAGGAGGCCAGGATCAAAGGGAAACTCAGTACTTACACTTTTTGAATAGGTCGAGTGAAGCTTTTGATCACCTTTATCATACAAAAAATTCTGAAAAACTTTGAGGACAGCTTCAAGACCAGCAAAGAAATAGTTTACAAGAAAGCAGATTAGATATTGAATACCATTCCACTTTAGATACCTGAACTTTGTGTAAGATCCTTCCATTTTCTCAAAGAAAGAGTCAGTCCTCCAGACTTTGAATTGGAGTCACCAGGTGAAATATTTCAGCCTTCTTATGTCTGATCGTTGTCCACCATCAAAGATCAGATCTGAACTTGATACATGTACTGGGGAAATTTATAAATCAAGGGACACATTCACAAGCTAAACCGGAGATCGACTGAAGCAGCTTTTATCTACTATGCACTCGCAGAGCAATGTGTAGTTCGAAGGCTACCTGGCGTGACTTCAGACTCCGTCTATAGCAAATGACAGTCACAAGCAAACCATTTTCTTCCCCAGTATGGTCGCCACTATGTTAGCGCTCAAATCTACCTCAGGCTGAAATGAGGTAAAACTCAAGGCCACATCAAACCACGCTCAGCCTCGTAGCTAGCCCTACGAGGACAGGAGAGGGCTCTCTCCGTCAATCTCGATAAAATGAACAATAGGGTGCGAGATGACTTACAATGAGAACTGATTTTAGGCTAGTAAAGAGATAGGTATGTTTGATTTTTGATTTTTGGGTTTTCGCTGGAGAAATGGGAAAAACAAATTTTGGGTCCGGGGATAAGGTCAGACCTTTGCAGATTTCGAGTTGGGGCGAGGTAGGTGAATGTCTTGATGCTTTTGATTGGATATATGGACAGATCAGACCGACGAGGAGTTGAAGAGGGCAAAGAAGAACTTGGATCCTCTTCAAACAGTCGAAAACATATAGAACTAAATGAATTCAAAGGCAGAGCACGGTAAACAATGGATTCAACCTCATCTACTCATTCAATTTAGTTCAGAAGCATATGAAAGGAATGGCATACATTAAACATGAAGAACTTACAGTAAACAGAAAGAAAACACCATCAAGAGCAAAACACCACAAGGATCCCAACAAGTGCCGCAAAACCTCTGATCTTTCCTTAGCCAAAATATGAAAAATATGTACAATGGTGCCAAAAGTTTCCCAAGAGTCCAACCTATCCAACCTCTGAAAAGGATTGAGAAATTACATCATATAGAGCATCCTAACCCCCTCCCATGCCTCTAGGGGTCGAATTCCTTCTTCAGGGATCAGTTTCAACCAAATTCTAATCAAGGAACTAGAATCTAGGCAGCTAACAACTTGCCTCTAAAAGAGTGGAAACTGATTCATTTACATGATTTTCACTTTTTTGAGAGTGAATCTTCTAGAATAGGTAAAAATAAGTCAAAGTTACAAG
The DNA here is from genome assembly GCA_034641835.2 of Pinus albicaulis. Classification (NCBI taxonomy): domain Eukaryota; kingdom Viridiplantae; phylum Streptophyta; class Pinopsida; order Pinales; family Pinaceae; genus Pinus; species Pinus albicaulis. Next base: position 833,281,149 of record CM076572.1, on the reverse strand, counting down.
CCAACCATCAATTTACATCATGAAAACCCAACAATTTCATCCACAAGCTAAACTGGTCCCAACTGGCCGAAATTCTGAGCTGGAAGTTGAAAATTTGACCAAAAATCTCTATGGGTAGCGCCCCTAATTTGTATGGGTAGCGCGCCTTTCAACCTGATTTTGAAGCACTTCTCGGCATCCAAATTGAGCTCATGATAGCTCGTTGGAAAGCCCTAGATGTTGGCTATCCAACCCAAGTGGAATTCCTCAATTTGGAGCTCATTTTCTCCTCCAAAACTTCATTCTCCCAGAAGTACTTCCTGCTGGTGCAAAAAGTGGCAGCAAGGTGGTTTTCATGGTGTTTTTGAGCCTTTTGACTGTCCAGAATCTGATGAAATGCTTTGCCCCTGCCTGAGCATGCATAACTTACCATGAAAAATCCAAAAATGCAAAGATTTCCTCCAGCAAGTGTCCCAATCGTATGGGTAGCGCGCGGCGCGCTACCCATAGAACTGAAAAATCTGTTTTGAGGCATAAAAAATCACAATTGACAAATTTTTCTCCAAATTTGCTCAAATTCGGAGCGAAGACCCTCCATCATGTATCATGCCTAGCCAACGAAGCCTCAGCCAAAATCCGAAGTGGATCAGGCCTTTTCCGCCGTTTTAGTGCTCTCCTGGTGCATGCAGTTCCTGTGGTGAAAACACTGTCTCGGTTGTATGATGTGTTGTTGTCAGTCATGGTGTTGCAATGTGTATGTTCAGCTTGTTGAAAATGAGAAATGAGACCTTGGTGTCTTTGTCTCCAATCGCCAAATGCGTGCCAAAGGGAAATGAGGGATTAAGAACCCCTATAAGTGAGATAGGAATGGGATATGTTGATGGGGGGTAGTTTTTAAGGACAGGAGTGAAATGAAATGGCAACATATCAGTGATTCAAGTGGAATCAAGGACAAAGAAACAACCTTTGAATGTTATGGAGATTAGGCTTTTGTCAATGGAGGAATGTAGTAGTAAGTAATAGGGTTTGGGATTTCACATGGGAACCAAAAGTATAAAGGGATATGAGGATAATGAATATGGGGAAGGGATGACGATATGATCACATGGTAGTGATAGCAGTGATGGAATACAAAGAAAAGGTTGACAAATGGCAAGAAGTTAGCACCAACACAATCTTCAAACTTTATGCATAACCCTAGGAGCAGATTTGGTATAAACGTAGGGTTTGATGTTCACCATATCAAACACTTGTTTTCTTCACCTTCGAAACACCATAATCATGTCCAAAATTCACTGAGAAAATGTAAAGAACCTACTTGCAAGCAGTTGGAGGCAATTTGGCATGAATCTGGACGAAGGAGCAAAATTTTTTTGGCTCTGAAATTGTATGGGTAGCGCCCCTGCCCAATGGGTAGCGCGCAGCTCTATGGGTAGCGCCCATGCAATTTTACTCTGGCTGTAGGTGCCCAATGGGTAGCCCGACCCAATGGTGGCGCGCTCATGGGTAGCCTTGCCATTTTTACATGAAGTAGCTACATAGTGCATTTGCGGGAAGGCTTTGGAGGGCCTTCTCGGTGTCCAAATTAGGCATGTACCCCATAGTTGGAAAACGCGAGAGTCTCTTTATCCTCCCAAGTGGAATTTTGAAATTTGGAGTTCATTTACCCCATCAAAAATCAAATCTCCCAGCACTTCTCCCAGTGGAGTCCATCATCAATCACCTCTTGAGGCACTAGTATTTTTGACATTTCTCTACAAAAATGATACCTGTGTAAAAAGTGAAAGAGGTTTTTCGTCCTTGGCATGTTTTGGACAAAAACCTCTCTCAGGTTTTCAAAATTCATCTTTTATTTCTCTGAAACATCTTTTGAGTGAAATCGATCCCGATGTGTGGAACAAGGAATTTTGTCGAAATGAAGCCAAATGAATGGGATATGGGGCTTATAAATTCTTGGGGAAATTTTTGGAAGTAGGGAGGGATGTTAGGAAGTAGGGGAAAGTGGAATATCAGAGATTGAGTGAGGGGAAGGGGTCCAAAAGGGAAAAACACAGGCCTAGCCTAGAAAATTGCCAAGTTGTGGCAAGAAACTAGGGTTTGTGCAAAAACGAGGAATTTGGGGGATCTGAGTGATGGGAAGTGTTTAGTAAGGTATATTAAGGATAGGGGAAGGTGTGTGAACATCGGGATACAAGTTTTTTCGATGATTTTACCATCCAAGAGAAATTACCTCCAAAACCCTAGGAGAGGGAAATGGACCTTACCAAGGCACAACTGAAGCATGAACAAGCTGTAAAATGACCCAATGGAACTTGACATGATGATGAAAACCCTTTGAATGGTCATAGAATCACTCAGCTAAAAGGTGACATGGACCGACATTTGGACAACTTTGACGGGAAAAAAGCAACCCCTAGACCTAATGGCTAGTGACCAAATTTTGCTTGATGACTCATTGAAATGACAAAATTTGACCTTGACACTTTAAGATCACTTTGTAAGAGCATGTTTGATCACTGGAGGAAGGCTGCAAAGGCTGACACTAATAGTGCACACAGAAGCGAAGGAGGGATGTGAGAACCAGTTGATGGAGGAGACGATTGCTGCAGAGGGTCAGACGAGCGCGGAGAGGATGGAGGGGCTAGTAGAGGTTTGGAATACGCAACAGTGGCTGAAAGACAATCAGCTGGAGGTCGAGGAGCTCGGGCAACCTGAAAAGCAAGCCAAAAACCCAAATGGAGAGGCCAAATGCTCATAAGGTTAGTAGACGGAGCGGGAGAGCGCTGCACAGAAGGGTGCATCGCCATGGCAGAGCGCGTGAAGGCAGAGCAATAACGCCAAGGCAAATGAGACATGAATGCTTAGTCCGGCTTCCTCCGGGAATTTATGGCGCCTTCACTGAGAACAATGGGTGGGGTGTGGCCTAGCCAGGTGTTGGTCGCCAGGCTGGCCATCGCCCCATTCCATTTACCCACCCGCATCCAGGAGCAACATAAATTATTGTTTGTGCATGTGACATTGAATTGAAAACATGGAAAGCACTGGAGGATGCAATAGATTTGTTAAGAAAATAAAAAAGAAAGACAACGGAAATTTGGCTCGAGAGCAAGTGAATTGCAATAGAATTTTGGTCATCATTCGTGATAAATTAGGGAAAGCTAGAAGACAATGATAATATTTGATTACATTAACAAATAAAGGTGTCTACAAAAGAAAAATAATCTAGCATGGAAGATGTATCCCCACTCCCCAGTGTTACTTTACACCTCTCGGTGCAAATGCTAGTATTAATTTATAAGATTATGTCAATTTCATGCCCTCTTTACTTGAAGAAGGTATCTCTTTTTTTAAATAAATTGAGATATTACAGTTGAGATATAAGAAATAAACATTTTTATTATATGGTAGGAGAAAGTAAGTTTTTATTTTTTATTTTTTTTATATAATTTAGTTGTCAAATAAACAATGATGATAATTATTTTTTTATTGTTATTTGTCAATATAAGTTGATTTGTCACTATTATTAAAAAAAAACTATGCTACTAGATTGGTAGTTTCTAACAATCTTTTCACTTATTACATAAAATTTTATATATATATAATGCTTTTCATAAATAAAATTTAATTATATTTCTTTAACTTTTTATTTTTAAATTCCTGAAAATTTTAAGTGTTAAATTTAATAGATAGATTTTAAAGGATGAAATTATTTTATTTTAAAGACGATTAAAGTTATATAAAAAATATATAAAAAATATTAAAATTTTTAATATTTACATGCTTATTTTAAGTGCTTTATTTGGCATTCTCGAAATTTACAGGTTGAGAGCGGCTCTTCATACCTGGCGCCTCCGTAATCTCGCTAGCATAGTGCCTACATTTACCACTCTTTACATTTTTATCTCAGAAGAATCACTTAGTAATAAGAAACCGTTACTTGCTGATTTCAATTTACTTTGTATTCTGTTCCCAAATGCAATCGCCGTGTGTACGTACCTTCGAATAAGAAACGTCATCCATATTTGGCATTTGGTGTCCGCTTATTTATTTATTTAACACACATTATCATTCGCAGCAGTTACGTGAAAGGAGAGTTTGTTTCTTATTTGAGGGCTTGCATCCTTTGCCGAAATTGTTTCTTATTTTATTTGAGGGCTGCTGCATCCTTTGCCGTATCATTTTGGAATATAGTTAATTTGTGTTCAATTGATTCTTGATAAATAATTATATATGATGTAATAGTGGTAGTCAATTTAAATTTTTAAAAATGATTTTAATAAATAATTGTATATAAGGAAATAGTGGTTATCAATATATTAAAATTACAAATTCTTATTACTCTTAATATTAATTTTTTAATGAAAAATGATTCATAGAATTATGAATTTTAACACTTTACAAATAATTATGAATTACTCTAATTTTTTAATTATTTTTATATAAAATTTTATAAAAATAAAAAATATATATTGTATTTATATAATATAAGTAATAATAAAATTAATTAACTTATGGATCATATTGATAAAGTTAATTTAAATAATCTTTTACATCAGATTAATTTATTTTATTTTATTTTAGTTAAATATTTTATATATTATTTTATTTTTAATGAGAATAAAAAATAATATTTTAGATAAATGTTTTTCGGAATTAATCACCTCATTAAAATTTGGTCGACTTTTCCAACCATTTAATGTGGTTCATCCTCAAGACAAAGTGAAAAAAGATGATTGATCTTAATAAATAAATAGTTATGATGCATCATTGCCAGGATATAGTCATTGAAACTAGCAGTTAAAAACTAGCCCTTAATTAATCCAAAAAATTAATTAATATATTATTTTTATTAATTAAAAATCTCTATACAATTATTATAATAGGTTAATAGTTAATTGTTTTGAAATGTAAAAAACCCATTTTTATAAGAAAATATAAGAGTTAAAACTTAATTTAATAGAAATATTAAATAAAATAGGGTGTTCTAATACTATAATATGTTAAAATAGATTATTATAATAGGGTATTCATAATATATCATTGTAAAAGTTTATAACAAACTTTTATCTATATATCTAGAATTAAGAGGAAAGAAGGCGGGACAAAAATAAGACAAAGAAAAACTAAAAAGAAGAATAAATGAAAATAAATTCAAGGACCAAACCAAAAACACAGGAGGGCGAAATCATTTAGAGAGTGTTGGAGTCCATCTCTTACTCAATTTCCACCCATCATCCCAATTGAGATTCTTAGCATGCCTCTCAATCTCAATGGCTTCCCTACGCTTCCTATGGTGGAAGTGACCCACCCTAGCAAGGACTTTTGAATCCTCAATGCAAACATGGTGATATGATTTTTCTGCATGCTCGGCCAGAGAGGAAGTGCAGGATCGATTGTGTCTGATGTCTTCCACATGCTCCTGGATTCTCTGTCTAATAGACCGACCTGTTTCCCCAATATAGGGAGTACCACAAGAATAAGAACCAAATGAACACCCTTCATGCCCTTAGGGTCAATAGGGTCTTTCACGAAACCAAGCGAGTTCCTAATACTACAAAGAGGCTTGAAAGAAGAGGAGACATTATTTTGCTTAAGGACATGAGCAATTTTGTCTAAAATCCCCTGGATAAATGACAGATAAACTTTGGAGATAGGATCATCTCGAGACGATTTACCTTTTAACCCTTTATAGGCTCTTTGAAAGGCCTATTTAATTTATTAATATAAAATAATAAAAGAAATTTATTTTTTAAATACAATAAAAATTTACCAAATTTCAATTAATAAAGTTAAATATATTATAATGAATTATTTTATTATCAATGTATATTTATTTTAAGCATCCTTTTATCCCTAGATAAATTACATGAATTTGTAGATGTTTTATTTCTATATATACAATATCTAACTTTGCATTGTTTAAATTGTATTTTTGAATGCCATATATAGTACATAACTTAAACTTGTAACCTCAAATGAGAATACTAAAAAAACTTTTTGGACATGATATATATAACATGTGTATTTAGACATGTTATCTTTGGACATTGTCCATATTAAAATGATTTTTTTTCTTTTCATTTATTATTAATATATTTGTAAGTATAGATCAATATTACTATTACATCCAATTTCAAGGACAAGATGTGGGGTAATAAGGAGCTAGAGGGTAAAAGGAATCTAATATACTACAAGGAGGTTATCAACCCCACCCTTGACAACCAAAATTATCTCTCTATGTTGACAAGCACTAAGAAGAAAATGAACATAGCTAGGATACTCCCAAGACTCCTTGGGGCTATAAAATCTATTAGATTTGAGACACTAAGAATGTGGAAAATGAAAAATACCTCCTTTCAAACTGTTGGGATCTTTCCCGCATCCACTCTCAATTCCCTATCATTAACCACACCTCCAATATTCTTGATGTAACATACATCACAGTATAAATACAAAAATACACTTACTCTATTTTTAACCATAGTTCCATATAAATATTGCGAACATACAAATTAAAACTATATACGTTATATCAACTTGGCCATCACCTTATAGTTATGATGTTTTGGATACCCATGTGGTCCTACAGCTTTGGTTAATCCTCCACACCTATGTTAGATGCTTGTCTTTATGCGAGTCACTTATGAGCTTAAAATGGTTGGATGTTTGATATTAATACTCATAACACCTATTATTAATGTTTTGGAGGACGGTGTCATGATTGCATATTTTTAACTTGTACATTTGATTTATTCGTGGTTTAATAAGTCTCGTCAGAGAGTAAGTGTCATAAGGTTGATTTGTTGTATTGTACCTTCACCTAGGAATTTTTATTGCATGGGGACATCTGTCCTGTTGATTGCCGTCGGATTTGGGGTGTTAAGATCCACGGTGGAGATTATTACAGTACCAATTTATGGTATCGACCACTACGAATCCTAACCAACTCTTCATTTTCACGTCTGTGAGTTCTGTCAGTGTTGCCCCTCTACAACTCTTTCGTGGCCTAAACTGTGTTGACCGAGAACCTTTCTTCTAGTTCAAGTGTTGCTTGCCATGGCGTATTCGAACCAGGTAAATCCATTTCACTTACAGTTTTTGGGGCTTAGCCCTTTACGACATTATTGAGCTAGTCTTTAAGTTGAGTAAGCTCTTCATTTAATTATTTCGTAGGGAGCTAGAAGTGGCTCTACACCACTTGCTAAGCACTCAGATCTACAAGAAAAAATCTAGTTTAAATGTGTATTGAATTTTCCAGGTTTCAGGAACTTCCTTGCTATGCGTATTCCAGTTTCTCATGCCGATTACCCATTATGGCTTCCTTTCACTGTGGCAGGTAAGCCAACCGAATGCTTAAGTTTTATGCTTATTAACTCGCTAGATTTATATCCTATAATCTGTTTTTCCGTAAACTTACTCTTACCATGTCTCTTCACAGCGTTACATTCAAAGCCTGTAGAATATATTCTACACAAGTATTGCAATTTTACTCTGTCTTTTTTCCTTAGTTTTTTCCTTCACTCAGCAAGTTTGGAAGGTATCATTTTTTCCCTAATGTTTTTTTGTCTCAGTTTTGAATAAGTAAACACACCATGTTCAACTGGAAAGGGTTTACACAGTCCGTATATCACTCCTTGAGGTGCTTCATTTTCTTTCTTGACTCTGTCGTTTTCTTAATATGTATTGGATTCTCTATAGGGTTTAAAATTTGTTGGAGTGAAGTCCTAGTACTAGCTTCAATGGTACTCGCGGCATCATGAACTCTATATTTATTTTTATGGCATCATTGTCGCTTAATTTAATTCCTTTTAAATTCGAGGACTCCGCCCTGCTTGGAGTAGTTGCATGCATTTTGGAACGTTATTGTAATTAAGTGCTACTCCTAGCTGTCACTGAATTCACGACCCAGTCTAAGAATAGAATTCCGCTGAGAAAAATTGTTTTTAATTTTATTTGAATCTTTGCTATGAAAGTTTATTTGATGCTCTGCATCTTCAAATGATAGCTCATTCAACCCTTCCGGTAATATGGCTTTACTCCTTTGGAATAGAAGTGGCAGAAATTATCGTTTCCTCTTGTATGTATATAAGTATGTTGTTTTAATTTCTTTTCTGGAGCATTCACATTACTTTCGAATAGGCTCGTTATCTTTCTTGTCCAAAATAGTATTTAGTTTCATTTTCTACATTAGTTTTGTAGAAAGAATACTTTCGATGTTGATTATATTTACAATGGCAGTTGCATTTCTGGGTTATTACCGTGCATGCTTTCTCTAGGATTTCTATGTATATATTTCATTTTAGACAGAGGTTTTCATTCTTCTTTCAAAAATAGAATTTGTGTTATTCCTTTCAGTTAATATAGATGTCTAGACCATCTAATCTTTGGAGTTATTATCCTGCAACTCTGTTGTCCGAGTATATCATAGATTTACAGATTAACGACCAGTTCGGGGTCCAGGGTTTTGACTATGGACCCTAAACTAACAGTTTTCTGGTTTTTACTTCCTGTAGATGTTTTTTGGTATGTTTTACCTGATAATGTAAACACTACCCTTTCTTGAATACAAACAATAACTTCCATAAATGTAGTTTTACACAGTCCATATAATTAATGGTGCTACTGTAATTTCTTGAATACTTAAAAGAAATAAAAATAAATATATATCTATAACATTCACTGTGTAAAAATCTTCATTTCATAATTTAAAGAACATTTCCTGTATTAAAGCTATTTTGTCTAAACAACAGTTCCAGTTCTTAATATTTTCTGCAGTCCGTTACTTATCTCGTTTCAGAACTTGCTGATGATGTCCTCCCTACCTTGGGAGAGGAAATTACGTCCTCATTTCTCCCCGTGCTCCACACCTGAGATGAGTAGGTTGAAAGATTTTCTAGAAGAGCCCTCATGACCCCTAGTCCAGTACTCTTCTTTTCCAGGATTCAGGAATGCCGAGTGTTTCCACTGGTCACCACTAGCTCAGGAATCTTCACTCTCTTCCTACCCCTCCTTTCTATTTTCAACCAGAACACCCCTTTTCCTCACTGGGAAGTAATTTTTATCCCCAAAGGAAAGGTAACTGTTGTTAACTGTTTTATGTTAAACCACTCTTAGTTCTTGGAATACTTTTATCATCAGTCTTATTTTAATTTTATGGAACCACAATTCCATAATTAAATTTTATTTCCAAAAACATAATTAGTTTATGTTCATCATTCGTAACCCTTTTCTAAAAAAAAATGAATGTTTAGTCTCTTTAAAATAAATAACTTAACAATTAGTTTGCACTTAAGCCAGCTGTCACAACTTCCCCCACTGGAAGTAAACATCGTCCTCAGTGTTTCATTCCATCTCAGCAAAAAATAATGGTTAAGCCTCACGTACAAATCCTTCATCTTCCTAGGTAGCCTCACCCGAGCTGAAGTGCTTCCACTACACTTTAACCTAGGTGATGGCTCACCTCCAAAGCATGATTTCTCTTCGATCGAGTATACGTTGAGGTTCGACCAAAAATTCACCGTCTGGTTCGACCTCCATTTAGAAAAACCTTGAATTAACATTTCATACAACTTGGTAATTTAAGATATGATTTTTCTAATCTTACCCTACTTGAATGCTTTGCTAGTGGATTACATGCTTTGGTTCATGCACATATCATTTTAGTAAGGATACATGAAACACATTGTGCACCTGGATATGGTTGGGTAAAGCCAACCAATACACAACAGGTCCCACTCTTTCCAATATATGGAAAGGTCCACAGAACCTGGGAGCCAACTTGGCACAGGAAATCCATCTTAGTGTTCATTTCTTAGTTTTAATCCTTACATACACAAGATTTCCCACTTCAAATTCCCGGTAAGTTCTCTTTTTATCTTCATATACCTTCTGCCAATATTGAGCTAGTTTTAGATTTTGTCTGATATTTCTCACTTCTAATTCCATCTCAACCAACATTTCCGGTCCAAGCATTAACTTGGTTTCGAGACCGCTCTAGTTAATGGGAGTATGACATTGTCGCCCATACAAATCTTCAAATGGGCTCATCTTCAGAGACTCTTGGTAACCATTATTGTATGAAAATTCTACCAAATGTAGATACTCTTCCCATTTCGTTGGCTATTGCATCACGTACATATGCAACATATCTTCCAAGATTTGATTCACTCGCTCAGTTTTTCCATCCGTTTGGGGATGATAAGCGGTGCTAAAGTTTATTTGGGTTCCTGAACCCATAAATAGGGCCTTCCAGAATACCGAAGTAAACTTCACATCCCTATATGATATAATAGTCTTTGGAATGCCATGAAGTATAAAAATCTCTCTCATGAAGATATCTGCTATTTGCACGGTTTTGTAAGTAGACTGTATGTGTATGAAGTGTGATGCCTTACTCAATCTATCAACCACCACCATAATGGAGTCGTTGTGCCCTTTTTATCTTGGTAAACCAGTAATAAAATCTAGGGATATAACTTCCCACTTCCATTCAGGCACTGGTATAGGCTGCAACAATCCAGCCGAGTGTTGATGCTCCACCTTAACCTGTTGACATTCCAAACATTTTCTTAAGTATTTCACAATATTTCTTCGCATACCATGCCAAAAATAGACTTTTCTAATTGTTGTTAACATTTTCTGGTATCCTGGGTGTCCCAAATAATTACTGCGGTGATACTCATTCATGATCAACTCTTTTAAATTCATTCGATTTGGAATGTATAACTTTCCTTTGAAGGTTAACAATTGGTCCTTGTTAATTCCATAATAAGAAGGTTTTTCCTGTCTTCTGGCTTCCTCTACCTGTTGCCATAAGAATCAATATTCAGGGTCCTTCTTGGATTCTTCTTTTATCTGATCTAAAAATTTACATTCAATTTGATTATAACAAAGTTCATATAAACAATGTAGTTTTCTTCTTAAGGCATCCTCCACACGATTTTCTTTTCCTTTTACATGCTATATATCAATATAAAATTCACTTAAGAAGGCATTCCATCTTGCCTGGTGAGCGTTTAAATTAGCTTGCTTAAAGTAGATGGTTAGGCTATAGTGATCGGTCTTTAACAAAAATCTCTTTCCCAACAAGTAGTGCTTCCATACTTGAAGTGCATGCACTACTGCTGTCAACTCTAATTCATAGGTTGAATATTGATGTTCATGCTCTTTTGATTTTCTCGATTCATAGGCAACCACCCTTCCTTCCTGAGATAAAATTGCCCCAACTCCTTCCTTACAAGCATTGGTACATACCTCAAATTATTTGTTGGGTCGTCTACCCTCAACACGAGGGAAGTGGTCAACAAATGTTTTAACCTCTCAAAACTATTTTGACACTCACTGTTCCATTTAAATACTTTTCCCTTTCTTTGCAAAGTTGTAATTGGAAAAGAAATTTTTGAGAATCCTTCTATGAACCATCGATAATATCCCGCTAACCCCATAAAGGAACAAATTTACGCCACATTTTGGGGTACTTGCCATTCCATAGTAGTCTTAATTTTCTCTGGATTGACTGTTATTCCTTCAACAGAAATGAGATGGCCTAGATACTGTATCTGTTATTTGAAAAAGTCACATTTGCTGAACTTGGAGTACAACTGATGTCTTTGTAACATCTCCAACACTATCCTTAAGTTCTCCTTATATTCTTCCATGCTTTTTTAATAAATCAATATATAGTCAATGAATATCATAACAAATTTGTCCAAAAAAGGGTGAGATCTGCCATGCACCAGCCTCATAAATGTTGCTGGTGCATTAGTTAAACCAAATGGTAATGCCCATATCGGGTACAGAAAGCAGTCTTGTAGATATCCTTGTCTTTAATTCAGATCTGGTGATATCCAGATCTTAAGTCTATTTTTGAGAATACAGTTTCCCCCTTCACCTGATCAAACAAGTCATATATCCATGGCAATGGATACTTATTTTTTATTGTCAATTTATTGAGTTTTCTATAGTCCATGCACATTCTCATGGTTCCATCCTTTTCCTTTACAAATAACACCGGTGCTCCCCAAGGAGACACACTGCGTCGAATATACCCTTTGTCCAACAACTCTTGTAGTTGCATTTTCAGTTCATTAAGCTCTGGTACACTCATCCGATATGGTGCTCTTGAGATTGGTGATACTCTTGGCATTAGGTTAATAGTGAAATCAATATCCCTTCTTGGAGGTAAACCTGGTACCTTTTCTGGAAACACGTCCATGAAATCTTATACTACTGGTATGCTTTCCTGCATAGGGGTCTTCTCTTTATATTAGAAAAACCCACTTAAATGTCATATATCTAAAATCCTTTTCTAATACACTTACTCAATTGGGAGGTTGTGATAGGACGCAACTGTAAGGGATTCTTAATCCCTTGTAATTATTCACAACTTCCATCTGGCATTCTATAATATATAATTTTCTCTTTACAATGTACCAGAGACTAGTGTCTCTCCAACCAATCCATGCCCAATAGTACATCATAGGATCCCAAAGGAAATACATTCAGTTCCACATTTAACTCTTGGTTCCCAATTTCCATTTTTCTGTTTGGAACTTTGGCACAAATTTTTCTCTTTGCCCCAGTGACTAGCTATACCAGCCAGGGATTTTTGAATTTTTGACTTTGTAATTTATACATTTCTACTATTCTGGGGTTTACATAACTTAAAATGGCACCCGAGTCAACCAAAATAGAAACAATTTGGGAAAGTAACTTACCTTCCAGCTCTATCATCGTTGGTTTATAATCCGCTTGTTGATCCTCCAAAGCTGCATTAATTCTAGGTATATTCTAGGCTAGATCTCCCATTATAGAGGATTCTTGTAGATTAGTTGCTATATCATTTCTTCCCCGCTATGAGAAATTCTTATAATAGTGAGCTTCACCACACCCCCAACACTGTAGAGGTGGTTTCTAGTTTTTTCCATGTTCTGGCTTGCTGGAAGCCTCTATAGGATTTTCTTCCGTAGGCCACCGAGTTCTTCGATGGTTTCTTCTGAACTGTTTTCTCATTGAATTCCTTGAAGAATTCTTAAATTTATTGGTCCTAGCATTTTTGTAACTTGAACTAATTTTTTTGCCCTTTTATTGACTGCCAATTGTTTCCTATTTCTTCTTTTGTCTTGGACTGCTGGTAACACATTCTCGCTTTTCGAATTTCTTCGTCCATGGTCCTTGGATTTACGAACTCAATTCATTCTTTCATGTGAGTCGGAAAACTACTCAAGAACCACTAAACCTTAGCCTTTTCATCCCTTAAATGAGGAACACATCTTAATAAGGAAATGAACTTGGTTGTGTATTCGTCCATTGTCATTTGACCCAATCTCAAATCATGGAATTCTCTTGTATTTTCGTCATAGAAATGTTTAGTTAGATAGTTGTATTTAAAGTATTGTTGAAATTCATCCCATGTTACGCCCTAGTCTTCAATACTACGGATATTATTGACTTCCTCCCACCACAGGGTATCTTTTTCTCTCAATTTATAGATGACCAACCTAGCTTTAAGATTTCCGTTGTACTCATAAAATTGAAATTATTTATTCATATTAATCAACCAAGATTCTGCCACCTCTTCTGCTTTTCCATTGAACATAGGTGGTTTAATCTTTCGCAACTCACCTTGTAACTCCACTTTTTGTTTCTTAATTTATTATTGTTCTGACACATTACCAGACTCAACCTCATCATAGTTTTTATTCTTGTTACTTCTTTGTGATTAGCTTCTTTCCACTCTGTCATTAATTTGTCGTTCATTTTCTTCCTACGTATCTCTTCCAGGATTGGGTTGTAATACTCCTTGATTTTGTTTATCAGAAAGGCTTTTGAGTATCCTTTCATGCTCTTGCATCAAATGCTCATTGTCGCTCCTAACTCGGATCATCTCTTCCTGTAACTTCTACACAGTGATTAGCAGTATACTGGTTTGCTGCTGTTAGTATTCCAACAGTCTACTGGTCTGCTCGTGCTGATCTACACTCGAGTGAATCCAAATTTCTAGATTCATTTATGGTCAGGGTTGGGGTGGAGGTTCCCCTGCAATCCAGGGTGTTTTTTGTGTCGGTCCCCTCCTCATTTTGTCTCCTACTATGTTATTTCTTTTCTGCGCACCATTTACACACAACAATTTATCCTGTTAGGTGATCCATTGGGTCCCAACATGTGAACGCTACTCTAATACCACTTGTAACATACATCACCGTATAAATAAAAAAAAATTACACTTACTCTAATTTTAACCATAGTTCCATATAAATATTGTGAACATACAAAGTAACACTATATACATTATATGAACTTGGCCCTTGTCTTATAATTATGACGTTATGGATACCCATGTGGTCCTACTGCTTTGGTTAATCCTCCACACATATGCTAGACGCATGTCTTTATGCGAGTCACTTATGAGATTAAAATGGTTGGTTGTTTTATATTAATACTCATAACACCTATTATTAATGTTTTGGAGGACGGTGCGATGATTGCATATTTTTAACCTATACATTTGATTTATTTGTGGTTTAATAAGTCCCTTTGGAGATTAAGTGTCATAAGGTTGATTTTTTGTACTGTACCTTCACCTGGGAATTTTTATTGCATGGGGACATCTGTCCTGTTGATCGTTGTCGGATTTGGGGTGTTAAGATCCACGATGGAGATTATTACGGTACCAGTTTAAGGTATCGACCACCGCGAACCCTAACCAACTCTTCATTTTCACTTTTGTGAGTTTTGTCGGCATTTCCCCTCTGCAACTCTGCCGCAGCCTAAGCTCTGTCAACTAAAAACCTTTCCTCCAGTTCAAGCCTTGCTTTCCATGGAGTATTCGAACCAGGTAAATCCATTTCACTTACATTTTTTGGGGCTTAGCCCTTTGCGACATTGTTGAGCTAGTCTTTAAGTTGAGTAAGCTCTTCATTTAATTATTTCGCAGAGAGCTAGAAGTGGCTCTACACCACTTACTAAGTGCTCAGGTATGCAAGAAAAAATCTAGTTTAAATGTGTATCAAATTTTCCAGGTTTCGGGAACTTCCTTCTTAGCTATGTGTATTCCAGTTTCTCATGCCGATTACCCACTATGGCTTCCTTTCACTGTGGCAGGTAAACCAACAGAATACTTAAGTTTTATTCTTATTAACTCGCTAGATTTATATCCTCTCACCTATTTTCCCCTAAACTTACTCTTACCATTTATCTTCGCAGCGTTACATTCATAGCCTACATAATATATTCTACACAGGTATTTCAATTTTACTGTCTTTTTTCCTTAGCTTTTCCCTTCGCTCAACAAGTTTGGCAGGTATGGTTTTTTCCCTAATGTTTTTTTGTCTCAGTTTTGAATAGGTAAATACACCATGTTTAACTGGCAAGGGCTTACACAGTGCATATATCTCTTCTTGAGGTGCTTCGTTTTCTTTCATGACTCTGCTGTTTTCTTAACAGGTAGTGGATTCCCCATAGGGTTTAAAATTTGTTGGAGTGAAGTCCCAATACTAGCTTCAATGGTACTCACGACATCATGAACTCTAGATTTATTTTTATGGCATCATTACCATTTATTTTAATTCCTTTTAAGTTCGAGAGCTCCGCCCTGCTTGGAACAGTTACATGCATTTTGGAATATTATTGCAATTAAGTGCTACTCCTGGCTGTTGCCAAATTCACGACACGGTCTAAGAGGATAATTCCTCTAAGAAATAGTGTTTTTACTGTTATTTAAATATTTGCTATGAAAGGTTATTTGACCCTATACATCTTCGAATGATAACTCATTCATCCCTTCCGTTAATATGGCTTTACTCCTTTAGAATAGAGGTGACAAAAATTGTCATTTCCTCTTGTATGTATATAAGTATGTTGTTTTAGTTTCTTTTCTAGAGCATTCACATTACTTTCAAATAGGCTCGTTATCTTTCTTGTCCAAAACAATATTTAGTTTCCTTTTCTACATTGGTTTTTAAGAAATAATATTGTCGATTTTGATTATATTTACAATGGTAGTTGCATTTCTGGGTTTTTACTGCGCATGCTTTTTCTAATATTTCTATGTATATATTTCGTTTCAGACAGAGGTTTTCATTCTTATTTGAAGAACATAATCTGTATTATTCCTTTCAGTTAATATAGATGTCCGGACCATCTAAATTTTGGAGTTGTTATCCCGCAACTCTATTGTCCGAGTATATCATAGATTTACATATTAACGACCAGTTCGGGGTCCAGGGTTTCGACTATCGATCCTGAACTAACAATTTTCTGGTTTTTACTTTCGGTAGATGTTTTATGGTTTGTTTTTCCTGATAATGTAAACACTACTCTTTCTTGAATACAAACTATAACTTCCATTGTTGTGGAGGTAAATCCCATCTGCGGACAGAGGCGATCCCTACTGGCCCAGACCGGGTCTAGCAACAATCGTCACACGCTATAGTGCAGGTTCCTAATCGCAAATAAACCAACTAGCGATGAAGGCTTACCGGGAATCCAACGCTGCTGCTTGTAGAGAAAGTAGCGCTCCCGTTCCTTAGCTCCGGTAGATCACAATCCTCACGATCTCCGTGATCGGACACCTGCACAAGCAAGAAACAAAACAAACGCAAGTGTAAAATCCAGTATATGCAACTATATGTCAGTCAGAGAAGACATAACTCATCATCATAATCAACAACAGGAGTGGAACCATAACCAATAGTTGCTTATCATTAATCAATCAAATAAGAATACAACCATAGCACTGACGCTGAATTCTCCTTCGGAGGGTCGCTATCGGAACATGTCTCGAAAAATCCTGCCGGGGATGGGACAAACCTCTCTCTTTGGATGTCTCGACAATAATCTCTTTGCTTGGATTTGGCCTTAAGTGAATGAATCAAGGCTCTTGCAGCATAAGGTTCTGATGGCTCTTAAGAACTTGGAGACTAGCTTGCAAAGGAGATGAGCAAGCTTTTATAGATGGAGGAAGGGGAGTTGGGATCCCTATAATCATGGTATTGGCCCTATCCCCAAGGAAGCTTCCATGAGAGGTGGCAAACCACTTCCTATACATGGAGATCCGGAGCCAAACCTCCCAACTCAAATTAGATACCAGTTTATGGATTAGTTAGGACGAAACTTCCGCCATTTATTTTTAAAAAACACTCCTTAAAATGGCTGGCGCGAGTGCGACTCTGAGACAGAGCGCCAATTGGTGCGCCCTCTTTGAAGGATTTCCCCCATTGGCGCGGGTACTGAACTGGTTGCCTGCGCCAATGAAAAAAGGGGTGTTTTTAGGGTTTTTCACAAGGAGTTGTCTTCAGGGAAATGAAAGTACATGTTCAGGGGAATGCCATGAAAGTGTTTTCAAGTTATGTCACTGCTCACAGGTCACGGAATGAGCCCTCCAATTGTGCGGGATGGGGAATTGTAGGGACGATGACAAATTGCTGTGTAACAGATGCCCCCTAAAGCATGAGGCTCAAGAGAGAGAGAGGGGTGAAAGGCTTTACGAGAACGTGTCCAACTGAAAACACCGTCGTCGGAAAACCTGCGTAGAGAAGTACAACTGATGTCTCAAATACATGATATATGTGTGGTACGGGCACAGCCATCCATAACAGAATATGTAATAATCCAGATCCAAGGCATGGACGCAGCCATCCAGTGAGGATCGGTAAATAGACTTAGGTATGGTCGCAGCCATCCAATCAGTGAGTCATGTAACTAATCATAATAATCCACAAAATCGCAGCCTGGACTATAACAGGAAGAATCCAGGGTCTTGCGCTCCATCTCGACCCGAAAAAAGTACAAGTTCAAGCATGCGAATAAGTGAGCTGAAGTCGAACATGCAAGAACATCGTATGATTACCAGCCAATGATGAAAGCTGTTAACAGATGCGAGAGGTACCACTAATAATGACAATGGCCCTCAAGGTATTATAGGTACAATCTACGGCATGTGAATAAGTGAGCTGGCGTCGAACACCCGTAGAATCACTCGATCGTAGGCCAATGATGAAAACCTCACGTCGAATGAGAAGAACCTGCCATTGAGGCATGCAGGCTCCAAGGTACCAGAAGGGAGTCTCTAGATCAACTTCTTGGATAATGAGCTGAAGTCGACAAGAAGTGACCTTGATCGAAGGTGGGCCATAATGTTTCCCACATCATCGACGCGAGACAGAGGAACATAATGTCTTTGTGAATCAGGATCAGATGAGGATCAGAGGAAGGTTGAAACTTGCAGAGGTCAACTTCTCTTGAACATATCAATGGCACGACAGTGGATTTGGCAGTATTTGACATCAAAAGATTAGAGGTCATGATGACGAGGCAAAGAGCAGATGAGAGGTCAAAAGGGATCACCCAAACCCACGGAGGCAAGTGAAAAACGAGATGAGATGTCCCCAACCTGACACGAATGCAGACAAGTGCCATGTTCAAGAGCGACATACTGCTGACACGAAAATGATGCTGGTTCCATTTTTCCCCACCATTTCTGGTGAGTACCTCTTTATTTTTACACAAGCTTGAAGAGGATACCATATGCTTGTCATATAAGTCCATCCTAGTACATTTAACGAGCCCTAGGAAGGAGGAACTCGAATATCGTCATTACGACTGAATCCGATGTCATCAGGGTTTAACGAGTTTGAAAAAGGAAGAACTCGATGTCTTTTCTTATTTAGAGAGTTTGAAAAGACAACAGAAAAGTAAACTCCAAAGGTCCCTTTTCGTAAATAGTTCCTCAGACCCGAAAAGGTAGAAAACTATGCCTGAGAAAACCTCCTAGTCGCGATAGGCTAGGGTATTCCTTTTTCGTAAATAATCTATCCCAGCCCGAAAAATGGATAAACGTATACTGGGTAGATGTCGCTTCATAGCCAATTTAACGAGATCAAAACGACAAGTAACTCGGCAATCTTTTCAGGTTTAGAGAGTTAGAAAAGAGCTGAAAGATGACTCCTCCTGGAGGAACGAGTGGTATAACGGGTAGCTACTGGTTTCGGTAATGGTGGAACTACTCAGAACAAATAAAGGTCGAGAGGCTGGCTAACAAGACCACTCATTGCAGCGGTTCTGCAGGAATGGGTGAAACAACCAAGTGAAGACATATGATCGGCCAAGCAGATAGTGACCATGGAATGAGAAAACCAAGGCTCATCTGACAAAAATAGGCTGATAAAATGGAATTCACAAGAGGTTAAATGGGAATGGTTTCATTTTTACACAAGCTTGAAATCAAGAAACTCTGCTTGAAGTTGGTTTCATTTTTACACAAGCTTGAAACAAAGATAAACTATGCTTGAAACCGGTTTCATTTTTACACAAGCTTGAAACAAAAACAAACTATGCTTGAAAAATTAAGCACACCCCCAGCATGGTGACTCAATTCGAGGTACATGCCCCCCAAGCTTCAATCCATATGAAAGGCAGATGGAGTGAAGGTTCAAGTTACGAGATCAAGAGAAAGACTCGACTGGGATTTTACGAGATCCAAACAAAGACTCGAATTGAACGGGAACGTGTTTCATTATTTTAACGAGGTTGACACATTAAAAGAACTATCCTCAAATGAACTTGTTTCATTTTTCAAGGAGATTGACACAAGAAAACGAACTGTGCTCCAACCAGCTTGTTTCATTTTTTAAGGAGCTTGACACAAGAAAACGAACTGTGCTCCAACGACCTTGTTTCATTTTTTAAGGAGCTTGACACAGGAAAGGAACCATGCTCTGACCAGACCCGGTTTCATTTTTTAAGGAGCTTGACACAGGAAAAGAACCATGCTCCGACCGACCTCATCATAATGAACAAGAAGTCATTGCTTCCAAGAGTTCCACTCTCGATGGAAGGAAAACATCCTGGAAGTCAGGACCCAATTCCCCCAGCACCTAATGCACAATGGCACCATCACTGAGTATAGGCACGAGGTAGGTAGCCACATAGTTGACCTGCGGTGGGGTAGATACAACAGGTGGATAAAAACCAGGAAGGGATGATGGCGGGCCAGCTGCCATATCAGGACCAAAGAACGAAAGCTGATCAATGGTCACGATGCGTCCTTCATGTGGAAAACAGACCACACGAAAAAGGGAGGAGACAAGTGCTCCCATGACATAGGTGTAATCACGCCCCAAGAGAAAATTGAAATCCAAAGGGCCTGGAACAACCATCATGTCTATATGGACGGTTTTACCTCCCAAAGTAACATGTAACCTTGGAAGGATCCCTAATGGTTGACTAGTTCTTTTGTTAAACGTCAATAGATTCTGCGTAACAGGCGCAAGCGGCGGCGAGCAAAAATCTTGCCAAGTAGTTGAGGATAGAACACTAACAGATGCGCCTTCGTCTATAATGGTGCTGGGTACGACCAGACCAAAAGCCTGTACTGTGATCTCGAAAGGCACATAAGATGGAAGGCGGTATCCTGCAAAACGATTCCAATCAAAGGAAGCGACCAAACTACTCGGAGGGGCTACCATCGAACTGAGATGGTATTCCCCTGGTGTTACGGAAGAAGAAGGAGCATCCTCCACGACCTCCATCTCGAAGGTGGGAGGAGTATCCTTTGGGACCTCCATCTCGAAGGTGGGAGGGGTATCCTCCGGGACCTCCATCACGGGAGGCGGAGGAGCAGCTTCTTGCAGTATAGGGACAGGAGAATCTTTCTCCAAGTCTGAAGAATCTGATGAAACCAGAAGGACATGAGGGGTATGAGAGCCACTCTCAATGGAAAAGACCTGGTGCACCGTAGACGGGGCCAGCTCGACCGATCTCACGACCAATGGTTGGTCGAGAACAGATTCCTGAATGGGAATTTCCGAGGGAGTGGGATCGACCAAGGATGACTCTTGACCAATCGTAGGGTCAGCTGGTGGAGGACTCAAAGAAAGCCGTTTATAACCAGCCGGGAGGCATGGTGTAGAAACGGTTGAGTTGTCCAAGACTCTCTTGGCTTCATCCATATACGGACAAAGGTGAATGGCATGTCCTTCACACAACTTACAGGGATTGGTAATCTTACCCTGATTCTTAGGAGCCTTACCAACACCAGTTGAAGACGTGCCCCCAACTTGACTCCCGGAAGCCAAAGGCAACGGAAGACGACTGTTGGACCATGCTTCGAGCACCTTGGGAATGCCAGGGTAGTCTCGAAGAAGATGGTCTCCCGTGCACAACATGCAAGGGAACTTGACTTTCCACGGAGGGTTGGAAGGTTTATCAAGAGAAGATGTTTCAGAAGCAGTAGCTGCACTTTTAGCCTCTCGCTTATCAGACTTCTTCTTCTTTGTCTTCTTCTTCTTCTTCTTAGCCACCTGGTTACTCGAATCCAGACTTTCACCAGGCGAAGTAGAAGAGGAGGACGCAAAAACAGGCGAAGAAGGGGAGAGGTCCACCTTGGAATCAACATGATGTTGTTCAGGTGGAGGAACTGATTGACCAGTAGCTAAGACATTCAGAACTACAGAGGTTGAGAACAACCAAACATGCAACCCAACAATTAACCCAGGAAGGGACAACGTTGCCATATAAGGAGCACCAACATTCCCAAAAGGAGGAAAATGACCAGGATTCCCATTGGAGGGGATTCCTTGGTTGGTGAACTTCGGAAAAATTGCCATCAACAACTCAAAATCGTACACGGGCTAAAAACCAAGGCACACAATCAAACGGCCAACAAGCAAACTCTAATAGGGCGTGTGATCGCAGGTGATTTATTTTACCACATTGAAACTTAGAAAATTCACCGTTTCATGTTTTAAGAGTCGAGAAACGGATGAAAGGTGACTCTATCTCTTTCAGTTTTGAAGCAAGTGTGAAAGGACAAGCGCTTGGTGATCCTTTCAAATTTAAAGAGTCAGAAAAGATCAAATGACTACTCAGGAATACTAGGCAAAGGGTGTACCAAATAACCGTGAACTGCAATATACACCTTGGTTTCAAAATGAAAAAGAAATCAACCAAGGACTTAACGTACGTGTAGGCAATCTCCCCGAATGCTATGTCCGGTGTATCACGGGTATAGGGCAGCAGACTCAGCTTCCTATGGATAAAGGGTAGAAACCTAGTGGGGTCTCCCTTTATATACTCGATGGTACGGGGAGCACAAGTCCATAATGGCACTGTCTAAAGCCAAGAGGCAAATGACAGCTACTAGGTTTAAAGACGTCGGAACACGTCTCTAGCCTAGACCACTAAATGTTGCGTTAATGTTTCAATGCTGCCTTAGTGTAAATTGAATAAATTTTAATGTTTATCTTCAATTATGTTTCAGTTTCAAGGCCCTACCGTATGTCATCTGACAATCTCCTATATGCAGCTATATGAGAAAAGAAATCTTTCAATTCGATGAATGCTATCTAGTTAAGGGAAGAGCTTCAAACAATGATGCAACAAACAGCAATACTGAAAACGAAACTTTTTCCAAACTAGATGACTTTCACTATCCAAAAGTAATTCCAAACATTCAACGATGCGAATAATGCAATGTAATCTATGCAAAATCCTCTTTTTCGAAAACTATGCAATTGTAATCTATGCACAATTTCCTTTTCCTTTTCAAATGAGAAGAATGCACTCAATGCATTTTTCGATGAAATGAGAATCTACTTAATGCATGCTTTTAATAAAAGAGAATGCAATCAAAGCGATTTCTAGTTTTCGATCATTAAACAATGTAATCTAAGTTCAATGATGGATCTCAAAAAATACTTTTCAATGCAATGTGATCTAATGCATTTTAACGAAAAGCAAACTATGAGACGAAAACTAAAAGAACGCAAATCTCCTTAATGAAGGATGAATGCAAAAGAGATGTAAACAAACACTAAGAATGCAATCGTTGTTTCAAACACTTTGTCACGAAATCCCTCAAAAGGCGACAAGACATATGAGGTCAAACACAAAGAGGACTTCCAAAGCAAGAGATCAAAACAAGACATTCATTCCCTTTTACATCAAGCAATCATGGAGAGAAGACATTTCAAACAATGAGCAATGTAATTTATGCTCATATAGAGAAAAGACCGGAAGGGAAAGACACACTGGAGAAGGATTCAGGGAAAAAAATCTCAATTTTCACACACCCTGAAATTGGCCCGACTTTGTCATTGACAACTAGTGCCAACTGGCACGACTTGCTCACTAACAACTAGCGCCAATTCCCAATTGGCGTGGGTTGCTAACTGACAACTAGCGCCAATGCCTGAAAATGAAAAAACAAAGAATTTCTCCCAACCAAGACCAGACTCACCACTTCAAGCAGAATCCAAAACAAACCTAGAAGCAAAGTATTGACCAAAAGAAGCTTCCGAACAAGGGTAAACCCTAGCACCTACAGAAGATGACGTGACTGTTTGGCTATAATCCGCGCCCGACAGGGGATGGCGCGAGTGATGAACTGGCAACCCGCACCAATTGGCGCGACTGTCAGGGTGGAAACCGCGCCAATCAAGCCAACTATGAAAAGGTGAAAATTCAGAAAAGCAGAGGTCAAATCTAATCCTCTAGGGCTGAACCAAAAGCCAAACACAAAAAGAGCCAGCCAAAAGAGCCGATCAAGCAAGCAGAATCGAGAAACAACCGAAAAGACAAGACAATACTCCAAGTGTTCAGTTCATAAACTAAACCGGAGATTGACTGAAGCAGCTTTGATCTACTTCGCTAATGCAGAGCAATAGCGTTTCGAAGGCTATCTGGCTAACTTCAGGCTCCGTCTATAGCTCATAAAACAAACAACAACAAGCTAGACGATCCCCAGCGGAGTCGCCAATTTGTTGTGGAGGTAAATCCCCTCTGCGGACAGAGGCGATCCCTACTAGCCCAGACCGGGTCTAGCAACAATTGTTCACGCTATAGTGCAGGTTCCTAATTGCAAATAAACCAACTAGCGATGAAGGCTTACCTGGAATCCAACACTGTCACTCGTAGAGAAAGTAGCGCTCCCGTTCCTTAGCTCTGGCAGATCACAATCCTCACGATCTCCATGATCGGACACCTGCACACGCAAGAAACAAAACAAACGCAAGCGTAAAATCCAGTATATGAAACTATATGTCAGTCAGAGAAGACATAACTCATCATCATAATCAACAACAAGAGTGGAACCATAACCAATAGTCGCTTATCATTAATCAATCAAAGAAGAATACAACCATAGCCCTGACGCTGAATTCTCCTTCGGAGGGTCGCCAGTGGAACACGTCTCGACAAAGCCTGTCGGGGATGGGACAAGCCTCTCTCTTCGGATGTCTCGACAATAATCTCCTTGCTTGGATTTGGCCTTAAGGGAATGAATCAAGGCTCTTACAACATTAGGCTCTTGGGAACTTGGAGACTAGCTTGCAAAGGAGATGATCAAGCTTTTATAGATGGAGGAAGGGGAGTTGGGATCCCTATAATCATGGGATTGGCCCTATCCTCAAGGAAGCTTCCATGAGAGGTGGCAAACCACTTCCTCTACATGGAGATCCGGAGCCAAACCACCCAACTCAAATTAGATACCAGTTTATGAATTGGTTAGGACGAAACTTCCGCCATTTATTTTTAAAAAACACTCCTTAAAATGGCTGGTGCGAGTGCGACTCTAAGACAGAGTGCCAATTGGTGCGCCCTATTTGAAGGATTTCCCCCATTGGCGCAGGTACTGAACTGGCTGCCCGCGCCAATGCAAAAATGGGTGTTTTTAGGGTTTTTCACAAGGAGTTGTCTTTAGGGCAATGAAAGCTCATGTTCAGAGGGATGTCATGAAAGTGGTTTCAGGTCATGTCACTGCTCACAGGTCACGGAATGAGCCCTCCAATTGTGCAGGATGGGGAATTGCAGGGACGGTGACAAATTACCGTTTATTTTAATTCCTTTTAAGTTCGAGGGCTCCGCCCTGCTTGGAACAGTTGCATGCATTTTGGAACATTATTATAATTAAGTGCTACTCCTGGCTGTTTCCGAATTAACGACCCAGTCTAAGAGGAAAATTCCTCTAAGCAACAATGTTTTTAATGTTATTTGAATATTTTCTATGAAAGGTTATTTGACCTTCTATATCTTCGAATGACAACTCATTCATCCCTTCCATTAATATGGCTTTACTCCTTTGGAATAGAGGTGGCAGAAATTGTTGTTTCCTCTTGTATGTATATAAGTATGTTGTTTTAGTTTCTTTTCTGGAGCATTCACATTACTTTCGAATAGGCTCGTTATATTTCTTGTCTAAAACAATATTTAGTTTCCTTTTCTACATTGGTTTTTAAGAAAGAATACTTTCGATTTTGATTATATTACAATGGCAGTTGCATTTCTGGGTTTTTACTGCGCATGCTTTTTCTAATATTTCTATGTAATATTTCGTTTCAGACAGAGGTTTTAGTTCTTTTTTGAAGAACATTATTTGTATTATTCCTTTCAGTTAATAGAGATATCCATACCATATAAATTTTGGAGTTGTTATCCCGCAACTCTATTGTCCGAGTATATCATAGATTTACATATTAACAACCAGTTCGAGGTCTAGGGTTTCGACTATTGACCCTGAACTAACAATTTTCTAGTTTTTACTTTCGATAGATGTTTTCTAGTTTGTTTTTCCTGATAATGTAAACACTACTCTTTCTTGAATACAAACCATAACTTCCATAAATGTAGTTTTACACAGTCCATATAATTAATGGTGTACTGTAATTTCTCAAATACTTAAAGGAAATATAAGTAAATATATATCTATGACATTCACCGTGTAAAAATATTCATTTCATAATTTAAAGAACATTTTTTGTATTAAAATTATTATGTCTAAACAATAGTTCCAGTTCTTACTATTTTCTGCAGTTTGTTATTTATCACGTTTCAGAACTTGCTGATGATGTCCTACCTACCATGAGAGAGGAAATTACATCCTCATCTCCCCCCGTGCTCCACAGTTGAGATGAGTAGGTTGATAGATTTTCCAGAAGAGACCTCGGGAACCCTAATCCAATACTCTTCTTTTCTGGGATTCAGGAACGCTAAATGTTTCCATTGGTCACCACCAGCTCAAGAATTTTCACTCTCTTCCTACCTCTCCTTTCTATCTTCAGTCATAGAACCCCTTTTCCTCACTGGGATGTACATTTTATCCCCACAGGAAAGGTAACTATTTTTAACTATTTTCTGTTCAACCACTCTCAGTTCTTGGAATACTTTTATCATCAGTCTTCTTTTACTTTTATGGAACCACAATTCCATATTTAAATCTTATTTCCAAAAACATAATTAATTTATGTTCATCATTCGTAATCATTTTCTCAAAAAAAATGAAGGTTTAGTCTCTTTAAAATAAATAACATATCAATTAGTTTGCACTTAAGCGAGTTGTCACACTTGACTTATTAAGTGATCCAACTATAGCGATCTTGGGGGGCTTCTTTCCCTTCTCCTTGATCACAGGAACAAAATTTTGAAGTATGACAATTAGAATATTTTTTCTTATCTTGAGGTAGCTAGACCACATTGGGCTTAGTCGACGTTAATCATCATCACCATCATTATTATTGTAAATATTTGAAAATGTCAAATATTAATTTTATATTAAAAATTCATTGAATTACTTAAGGAAGCAATTCAATGAATTACTTGAACATCTCTTTATTTTTACTTTTATAAGGAAGTATTTAATATTTTTTATTTTACTTTTAACTTTCAATTACATAATTTTTTGGACATGGAATATATATATGAAAAATATTTTACATAACATATGTATATAAACATGTTATCTATGGGCTGCATTGTCCATATTAAAATGGTTTTTTATTTTTATTATTATTATAAAATTATTACTAATATATTTGTAAGTATAGATCAATATTACTTTATCTGGTGTATTTAAATATTTTATTAAAGACTTACACTAAATTATTTTATTATTTTTAATATTTTTAAATGTCAAATATTAATTTTATATTAAAAATTCAATAAATTACACGTCTTTTTTTTATTATTTTTATAAATAAATACTTGATATTTTTTATTTTAATTTTAAACTTTAAATTACATATTTTTTTGGAAATATATATAATTTTATTTTTATTTTTAATTTTTAATTTCTTTGTGAGGAAAAAATTGTAACTTTCATTAAAAATATGAAAATTACATTTTGTATGGGCTTAAAGGACTTGAACGGGTCTTTATCAAGCATCGGAAGAATATAACCTTGAAAGCATACTAAGAACAAAAAAATAAAAATAAAAAACCAAGAAAATCATGAAAATTCCCTTTTTTCCCTTTCTTCCTATGTATTTTATGCTAGGTACCATTACAAGTGTATGTCGAAATAACAACCAATTCCATAATAGACTCAGGAAGGGGTTGATATTTATCTGAGTCAAAATTTCTAGTTTTAAGTGCTCTTTTGGTTCATACCGATCCATCAATAAGCTTTGCCACATAACTAGAGATAACCTCCTACGATCGATCCTTGGCTTCTCCAGATTGGCTTGGATGTTGAGAATATTGCATGTTCTAAGGTTCTTTGGTCTCTTGAAAGAGGGGATCTTCCTCAATTTCCTCCACCAAATATGTCTCAATAGATTATTACCAACCTTTATTCTTCCTTATTGGCCCCTTTTTCTTCTTCAATGATTTTTTGTTATGTGGGCATGAATCTTGTAGGTGACCTGTTTGGAAGCATGATCAACATCTAAATGCCATGTTTTCATAGTCCATACTTTGTATCCATTGAAAATTTCCTTTTTATAGTAAAATGATGTTAGGAAGGCCTTTTCTCAAATCGATCTCTATACAAATCAAAGTGAAGGTGAAAGAAACTTATTATATCCATTCGTCATCGAATTTTTGAAAAGTTCCCAATGTATTCCCTATATCAATCAACACCTAGTGGTTCCAAAATTGCAACAAGAGGTTTGGAAGCCTCACCCAAACCAGTATTCTAGAAACCAACATCATCAAAGGATCAAATTCTAGAAACCATCTAGTTGTAAAGAACCCAACTCTTCCCCAAAACTCAGAACCCTCACCCAAGTCTTTATGGAGTTCAGTATATGTCTCAAATTGAACAATAAAAAACCCCCTTAAGCATAGATAAATTTCATAGTTTTTTTCCAAGAATTGTAGATCCAATGATGTAAAGCATCTTCTTTGGTCGAAAACTCATTGAATCTAGAAATTAATGCATGCAAATGAAGGATTGAGAAAAGGTCAGTTACTAGTTGATTATGGATTTCCAAACTTAGCCTTTCTACAACCTTCTCCAATATATATGGGCCTGGAAGAGAAGAAATATGTTCCTATGGCAGAACCTCTTTCCCCTTTACTATGTTCTTGAATGAAGGGGATGTCGATTGAGGATGTGAAGCCTTTGTTCCTTCAACACCTCAAAAAAACCTCAAGAGAGTGAATATAGTTGAATATTTAGTGATTTTATACTCCTGTAAAGTTTCAAAGTCCTAAAGTTGCTTGCCTTAAAAAACTAATCTTATTTGAGCAACATGGATCCCCAGACAAGGCTTAATTTCAAGTTTTAATTCAAAAGTATATTCAGAAACAGAAACCCACAATGGATTTGAAGCACTTGAAAAGGATTTAATGAAGATTTGAAATTTTATACCTAGTAGAGGTTCAAAAAGAAATCTCCTCCCAAGAATGTCGCAAGGAATGAATATGCCTTGTTTTTCCACATGGTCCCAACTGTTCCAGACACGAGCTAGAGCTATGTTGAAAAACCAATTTGCAGAGAAAATACATAATTTTGGTTTAATCTTTAAAAAATACAAACTTGCTAAGCAACATTTATCCTCCCAAAACCATGGTGAGGTCCATTGAAAAATGATGAGAAATATATCTTCCTAGATGACCTCTTGCATCCTTCTTTAGAAAGATAATTTGTTATATAATTTTGTTCCTTGTAGATATGTGAAATGATAGACTCTGATTTTTTTTATCAATGATCTTATGTGATGCATCTAGTTTATGAGCAGTGGATGTGCAAAATTTGATTGCTTCAATACCCAATCTATAATCACTTTAGAATCTCCAAAAAAGCCAAAATAAATAAATAAATAAATAAAAATAAATTCCAAACCATTTTACACAATAATATCCCAAAAAGCTAAAGGCTCAACTATATTATTTCTCAACAAATATCCAAATCCAAAAATACCAAAAAAAATTGTATAACAATATATATGTATATGATATCACCTTCAATTTCATATATTCATCCTTAAAAAAACCACATAACCAAAAACAAATTTATATCACACTTCCATGTAAAGCATCACCTTCACTATCATATGAGGAAATAATCCAAGAAAATAATTTATGAACAAAGTGATTAGTTGAGAATTTTAGCACAAACTTTCTTTACCCGAAGTTTGAAATTATGTATCTAAATAAATATTTTAAGTAATTAAAAGTTTTAAAACAATGAATAATTAATTAAATTGAAATATACAAAATATTAAAAAAAAAATTATATAATTTTGATTGCTTTCACCGGTCTTTGCCAATATTTTGATGTAGATAAGAAATTGAACAATGGACAGCAATGCAACGTTATTTTGTTTATTGCTCAAAAATCATTACTCAAACATTATTCAAGATTGATGATCTCGTCGAGCATTATTGCTTTTCCTTTACCAATTACGTACAAAAATTTAAACCGAGTCATCATTTAATGTTTGATGATACTAAACAAGCCTGTCTGTATGGCAGATGGTATAGCTATCGGATTTGAAAATTTCAAATTGTCCAAATGGTTTTGCTCACAAAAAATATAATAGTGCAATGGATATCACATGCATATCCATTTGTCATGTATTCTCCATGCTACAACCTTTACTAGAAAATTTTAATGGCCGATCTTTCAACTACAACCTTTATCTTTTAAAGCTGCATCTTATCTTACACGCTCTTCTCCACCAAATAAAATATTTATTTCCATTTATAATTAATGTCATTTATCGACGGTATTATTCCAATTTAAATTTAGATGTCATTTATAGATGGCATTATTCCATTTTAGGTTTAATAATTTCTATTTATAATTAATAAATTACATAATACATTAATGTAATTTATTGATGGCATTAGTCCATTTTATATTTAATAATTTTATTTATAATCAATAAATTAATATAATTTATTGATGGCATTATTCCATTTTATATTTAATAATAATCTTTTTAAAATTCAGAGTTAATGAAAAGTCAAAGTATTTTGATTATAAAATGATTACATTATAATCTGCATAATGCTATTTATGGATAGCATTATTTCATTTTATATTTAATAAATTAGAAGTAATTTATGGATAGCATTTACTTGTTGCAGGTATAAGATTACATAATTTTTTTTTAATTTTCTTTGCAATGTAATGGTCAATTGGAAGAAATTGGAAAAAAAGAGTAAATGAACCATTATATTTTAAATGAATCTAATACTACAAATATTTTTTTATTAGATATAGATGTCTCCAAAATAAATGTTTTTGGAATTATTTGAAAAATACAAGAGCACAGTCGTGATTGAATTCATGTCTTTAAAAAATTTATTTTCCTAGAATTGTTGAACCTACCACTTTAGATCTCATAATTGTTACATTTTCAAGGCCAATTGTTTCTTTGTCATCCTCTTGGAGCAACTTTGTCAACAATTTTCCCATTCTTCATTTTCTTAAATACTGCGGGAAGAATGAACTAAAAACTTAAAACCTAAAGGTAGAAACTAGGAAAAAGTGAAGTCGTAAATCCAATAAGAACCATCTGAACCTCCTTCATGAGTCCCTACCAATTAAGGTTATCCCTTTCTTATTCTTAGACAACCTTGCTTGTATTATTATTTTGAACTTGGGCAATATGAGCGAGTATCATAGCACATCGTGCATTACGCTACAATCATCTTAAAAGACGGGAAAAAGTTGTGACTTGATATCTACATCCTTAAACTAGAATCTCTAGGTTAATAAATAAGAAACAAAAGGATCACTAATAGCTAAATGACAAAAGTCTTACTGATCTCAATGTCTTTATTTTAAAATTATCATGAAAAGAAACTAGTTTTATAAAGGTAGATTGAAACTTTTGTGTTCATGGTAGTAACAATATTTATCCCCATAAAGTTTATGTTCATGCAATGAATTTTGATGCATATAAAAGAAACTAAAGATGAAGATGCCACTTACAAATAAAATATATTTCTAATGTTCAAGAACAAGATAAGACATAGTCTATCCTTTGATTCAATCTCGTTCAAAACAAAAAGCACTAAAACAAGCTCTAGCATGAGCAACAAGCTTAACTGAAATCCAATAATCAATCTCGTAAACCACTGCCATTGGTGGTGCTCATGTATTCGTCCTTATGAATCTTTATTAGGGGGTCCATGCCATTGATGTGATTCATTAGCAACATGAGCATTTTGAGGAGTTGGCTCGGCTTTTTGGGTGGCCACTTCCATATGAAAAGTTGCATCACTGGCTAGGAAAAACACCAATTTATGGAGAAGAAAGTCCATTAGTTGCAAATTTCACACATCTCAATCAAGCTCTTCATTTCAAGTGGAGATATAAATATCTAAGGGGAAATAACATGCAAAGTTATAGTGTGGCAGGAAATTTTATAACAAAAATTTTGAACCACAAATCTTTTACCACTTTCAAAAATTAAAGAAAGATATCCCCTGGCTATCTCTTATAAGACCAGGACCTTGCCACCTTTAAGTAATGTGAAGGTAAGACTATGAATTTTCTTACCTTGATTAGAAATAAAAACCAAGGACCCTCGTGGAAATTTAATTTCTTGAGTTAGACAAGTTGGTCATGTGAGTTCTTAATAAGGGCGAGTTTGAGTTGGGGTTAAGGATGAACACACTTGCATGGTAGATGAAAGAAATGCATCCTCCCATTAAAATAGTCAAACAAAATCACTTTTTATAGAAGTTGGGGGGTTTTGAATCGAAAAATGAATTAACCAAGCCCTACAATGAAGAAACAACACATTGCATGAAAATTTCACTAAATTTAAGTTGCAATTTTCACATTAAATTCAATGTCGAGGAAATATCTGGAGGAGGGCACCATGTGAATAAGTCCACCAAGGTAGAAATCTAGCATTTCCCCCATGACAGGAAGAACCTGACCCTGTATAGTGTATATCCCTCCACTTGGTTGTTGGACTGTTAAAACCCATGCATGATACATGTACCCAAATATTGGAGGGCTAAACCAGTTAGGCCACATTGGTAAATTAGTGTTCAAATAAAACACACATACATATATAGAGTGAGATTTAACAATCACTCTAATTTATATAAGTAAAATGTGGACATATATACAAGATTACAAAGAACTAACAATCATACCATTGGTTCCTAAGGAAGTGGAATTGAAGGGTAGGAATTCTCTATCTCAGATAATTGAACTAGATTTTCCATTTCATGAATTACAATGATTCCATGCTACAAAATCACAATACATTTTTTTTAATTGCATGTTTTAATTATTGGGTTTTATCTTTTATTGGACATATATTTTCCCAAAAGAAATGTTTTCAAAATGATATGAAAAATACAAGAGAATTTTCGTGATTGAATTCACGTCTTTAAAAACTATACTTGCGTAGAACTTCTAAACCTTCCACTTTAGATCTCATAATAAGTGCATTTTCAAGGTTAGTAGTTTCTTCGTCATCCTGTTGGAGCAACTCTGTCAAAAAAAATTCCCTTCTTCGTTGTTTGCATAGCAATGGAATTGAAAATGTTGTCATTATTGAGGAGAATGAAAAAGCCATAAAAAGACAAGCACACAAAGAAAATGCACAAAAAGGTTCCCTCAAGGTTCTCTCGAATATTTTTTCATTTTTTTGGAAAACTAATAAATTTAGTTACAGGCCAAATGCTTGTTACATAAAAGAGTTAGTAAATTTATCTATGTGCTTAATCTGTAAGTTGTTGTGGATATTCCATTGGATGGTTCATCACAATAGATATGATAAAACTATATTTAAAAATCCTAAATCTCCATTATTTTCATTTTATTTGTCTTTAGATTTCCAGATCTGTAGATTATTATTAATTGTGTATGCATGCAAATTTAAATTATGCAAAAAATAGAGAATAGAGAAATAAAAACTCACAAACCATGATTTGACACAATATATAATGTGGGAAATCCTTTGAGGAGAAAACGCAGGTGGTAGGTGAGGCCAGTTTCTCTCTTTCTTTGAATAGAAAATGGTTGCGAGTACAAATAAGTATGGCATGTGGCTGAGGGGCTACTACAATGCACTATCCTCTATTTGTGCTCTATATCATATCCATCTCAAATGATTTTTCTCATCTATGGAACAAATGCACTCGAAAAAAATGGAACCCCCTTTTCCTCCTAGTGGCATAGTTATAAGTTATAACACATCTAGATAACCTACTAGTGGTTAGGTTTGACTAACTCAACTCTTAAATAAAGTTATGATATGGAATATTATACAGAATTCCTCATCAAAATCATGTCGCTATCCCCTTTTCCATGAAGTATGGGGGTTGACATGTCATCGTCTCAAATTATGAAGGTGAAAATAGGAAGGTCAACTTCCAAGTAGCATAAATTTTGCATACGTAATTTGATTGAGGTGATTCTTGCACGGTTGGAAAGATATATATGTGTATGATATGGAAAAAGGGTATTTTTCTAAAGAGGTAAATTATTACCCCAAAATAACATCATTTAATGCCACAAAATGCCCCCATAATTTTTCATATTCCAATTTTCCAAACCGGGTCTCGCCGGTAAAAAGGGTCTTGTGAATTGATTCCTCCACTTTTTCCACTCTGAAAGGATCGCGATGGAAGAAAAACTATATAATGGTCCAATTTAGATTAGTGCCAAATGTTAAAATTTTTACATAGCCAGAAAATTGGGGTTTCAACTTTGAACACATTTTTTAACTTCATATATTCGAAATGGCGAATGTTATTTACTGTCAATTAAAAAAATTACCTATATTTGATTGAATCATGGCTACTTGACTTGCATGGAAGACAACAAACACAATAAAAAAGATAACCAACAAGACTTTAACTGACATGCAATAATTGTTTCTCTTACCTAAATTATGAAGAACCTCTTTTGAATGCTATGGTAGCTCCAAATATGCTCAACGACCTCCCGATAAAAGGCTAATAAAAGTTCCAAACCATTAAATTTCACCATTAGTAACATCTTATTCTTTCATGGATGAACTATATCTGCTCTTGAACATGGACCATGCCATGTGAATAAGAGTGGTTGTAATGGCACGAGATAGAGCACCAATACGAAAAACAAAATGCCAAAAATATCTTAGGCTCTCCTCTGCAATGAACCCATCTTCTTATTTTGGGGAAGGATAGTTTTATGAGATGGTTTGGGATTGTAGATAAAACCCCATGAATAAAAAGCATAACTTTGGCTTTCTTCGATAAAAAAATAATCTCCATGCACTTCAACCTTTTCATTCTTAATGGACATTTCAAACCCAAAGAAGTACTTGGTAAAATTTATTTTCCTATACCTAGAAAGTGTGAGGTATACATGTGTGCTGCATGCACCAATTTATTTTATATTAAATTTTTAGTTCGGTAAAAATTAATAAAAAATAAAAAATAAATATAAAAAATAATACAAATATAAATATAAAAAAAATAAAACTTACTTGGTAGCCAGAGAAGGGATTGCATGCAACTCCCACATGCCCTCTTAGGTAAGCCCCAATGAGTGATTAGTTACCTCAATCAGAGTTCTTTATTTTTAAATCTAAAAGGGAAGGTAAGAGAAAAGCACGGTATACAACCATACCTACCTTCCATGACCTAATAAAAGTAACTAATCCAACACGAAAAGACATACTACTAGGATGAGAAGAATTTATGTAGGTAGTTGAAATTTATATGAAGGAGATGGAACTCGTTTAGGTAGATCAATTGTGTGAGTGAGTCATACTTATCCTTAAGAATATAAAAAAATATGGAAATTTCACTTATTCATCTAGCGATTGATATAACCCCTATCTATTATATGAACTAATGATTATTCAAGAAGGCTAGGTTAAGGTGGGGGTCTAGGTTCTTCGTACCACTCTACAATTACCTCCACATAAGATTTTTCCATTTATGGTTTCTTAAATGAGATTCTAATAAAGGAATTTGAGAGTTTTAATCCCAAAATTTCAATTGGATATGAAAGTGTTGGAGACCCACATGAGGAAACTCAAGCAAAAAGAAAAAAATTGGCAGTACTCTGAACCCATGGCTCCATTAATAGGTGGGAGGTTTTCAGTTTTGATGGACTTCTAAGGCCTAATTCCTTATTCCAAGACGAGGGTGTGCTTCTAGTCCCCCTATCATGAATTGAATTGTCACAGGATCGTCAGGTTATGTCTTTAGAACGTTGTTTTCAAGTTGTAATCATACTAGCTTTCACATCCACTCTGTTCTTATGCTGTGAATCTCTGATCTTCACCTCAAAATGCCTCACTACTCATGCATTTCCAAATGATTTCACTGGCATCTAACCTGCATATTCCTACAATTGAACGCTACAGGTACAAGCTTATAACCATGCATAAAATTTACTATGCATCCTTTAACTTAGTTGTAAATATGATTACAAATTATACATTGGATTCACCGTATACCAAGCATATCATTATGCATATCATACCACACACTTATCATACTTTGTTTCTCCACGCATTCTAAGAGCAGATCAAACTACAGAACCGCTTCCAATCCTGTCATTAAGGTTCAAATATAAGTACTTATACTCTGTAGATCTAGCAACACAATGCTTCAAGCTCGATACATTTCTTTATTCCTTTTCAATATTCCTTTGCAATAATTGGGCATATTTGAAAAACCATTCCTCAAGCATCTTGGTAAATCTCCAAGAGCGACCACATCACTAATTCCACTATTGCGCAATATTTCTTTAACAAATTCATGAACTGTGTCCAGATACAAGTTTGATTAGGCATCCAAGCCTTTTTTGTTTTGTTTGTTATCAATACTCAGCACCGTCTCGTTTACAAAGCAACCCTGTTGATATATCATCACTCTTTTGATGTCGGTCGAAGGCCTTCATGGCATAATCCACACCAGGTTTATGTGTACACGCATGTCAACTCTTCATGCATGTTGAAAACCAACAAAATTGTTGTGGCTAACAACGCCCTTCCCATATTTTACCCGCAAAAGGGTCCTCAATTCAATCTTACAAACAAAAAATATGAAACACAAAGAAATTCTGTTCATTTCACAATCTAATCAGACACAATTACATCAATGTAGTCTATACTCTATCTTCTTCATGCATTGATTTCAAAATATTATAATAAGAAGAAGTCCTTGGTACCCCGTCTTCAAACACTAAAAGTGTTCAAGCCAATATCAACATAATCATATATAACCCATAAACCTATAGAAACATATTTTCATTTCACAAGTAGGGATAATTTCCAGAGATGAAAATAGATGCTATCTATAAATCATATTCAAAACTAAATTTCCTGATATAAAACCTATACAAATACTCAAAATATTTGTGTAATTCTTCCTCTCTCACCATGGCCCGATTTATCAATTTCTTTGGCCATCTCCTGCCTATCTCTCTCTCTCTACCCATAGGCTTACAATCCAATCTCTCTCTGCCCGTAGACTTACAATCCACTCTTTTTTAAGCCTAAATGTGACTAACAAAACCCTATAGACTTGTAATCAATATCTAAATAAGAGAAATTGTTTCTAAAATACGAATACTAACCTATCTTATATACACTCTTAAAATTAATATACATGGGATCTGTTTCTTCACTCCTTCGAGTCATTCCTCAAAATTAGGAATTAGTTACATCAATCATCCTTTCTTATGACATCTTCGCCTATCTAGAAGATCTGGGTGTAATTAAGGGAACACATCAGCATGTTGGCCCTTTATTCCTTCAAAACCATATGCTCATTTTCTATCATGATAGCATGATGTGGAGGTGAGAACCAGAACTGAACTATTGGAACAGGAACTAGAACTAAATCGTGGGAAAAAGAACCGAACTGCTAGAATAGGAACCCTCTTCATTAAAAACATTTGATCGACTAGGTCATTTTAGTTTGATGATCCTGCATCAAACTCCCAAAGTGGAAAGAAAACATGCTCACTTGGTCACGTGTATCCATTCTTTATCTTCCTGGATCCCAGACTTTGTTCTGCAGTGATCTCTTTACTTCATTTATATGTTGTTCATGTACTCTACTATCTTTTCTTGCTGATCCTGATTTCCGTATTTTAGTTTGTAAGGCTCCACTGAGTTTTCCTTCAACATTTGTTACAGTCTATCCTTTCATACAACTGACTGTTTTTCTTCTCTTTATGCAACTCCTTTCCTTATGTTTCTTCCCCATAAGATTCATAAAATTTTCTATTTCACTATCGAAATTAGTTTTTTGCTGCACTTTTCTTTCACTCTCAGGGATATAAACACCTTGGAAACCTTTCATACTTTCACCTTCAGGCTGTTGGTTGCTCTTTCCAATTTTTTTCTTCTACCACCCATACATCCTCAATGTTATTAAAGACATCTCCCTCTGCGATATTCATTTGTTTCTTCTTATTTTAAAATTTACTCCTAAGAAGTAATTTACCATTTAGCTCACCAGTAACAGACTCACCCTTCACTTCTCCTATGCTAGCCAAGGTATTAGGAATTCAGAAACTAACATATTTATCTATCTTAATCAAATCTTGAGACTCTTCTTCATCACGGTCTGCAATCACATCTTCGCACTCATATTCCTCCAAAACATATTCCAACAACTCCTCTTCTACTTGATAATCTTCAAGTACTCCATCAGAATGTTTCTCATCATCTTCAACATGTCTTTCTTCTTCCTTGAAAACCTTCAATAGTTTCCCTTCATTTCCTTGACTAAGTCTAGTAGTCAAATCAACTCCGTTCAGTTCTAAAACTGAATTTTCTTCAGTATGAGTCACATATGTCCCATATTATTCTTTATTATTATTCTTCTCTTTGTCACTATTATGTGACACTTCCATCTGTCCTTTTGGGCTGACTGAATCTTCCTCATTCACATCTCTACCTATGCATTCTTCAAGAAGCCTCATTTCTCCATCAAAATTACTAAAACTTAAATCATTTACCTAAGGTCTCAATCCATGGCTTGACTCAAACTCCCTTAACATATTTTATAACAATAAAATCTCTTTGTTAGCTTCCTCAAGCGTTACATTTGTATGCTTGACATCTTCCTTCTCTTTTGCTTTATTTTCGCTACCCATATAAGCCAAACTCCCTCTTCTTAAAGCTATAGCAGTATGCTGAAAAGTAATATCTTCCTTCAAATATGTATGAGCTTCCTCACGAGACCTAACTTTCTCCTCTTTCTTCTTTAAAACATAATTCATATTTTGTCTCTCCTCTTCCTCTTCCTCTTCTTTGACAATACCCAAAGATTTTCCATCATCATGTCTTACACCTGCAAACATACACAAATTGTTAATTTCAAATTCATAAGGCTTAGTAGCCTCAATGTTTCAGACATCATTACACCATCTTCAAGTTCACAAGCAACTTTTTTCTCTCCAGCAACTTTTGTTTTGTTGTAGCTCAACTCCTTTGAGCTTCTCCAACCTTAATTGAACATCCATTCTCTACTCAAGTTTCCTAAGCTTATCTATTAACTGAGTATTCATCTTATGTTTTCTCTTCTCTTGTAGCCTATTCCATTTCATCTTCTTTCTCATTACATAACCATACCTCTGGTCTTCTTTACTCCTCTATAACAGCTCCAACAACAAACTAAGATGGATTCTTATCTCAACCTTTTCTCTGTCATACTCTTCATCACTCATCTTCCTTCCCATGCCATTTTCTTTGGCATATTCCTTCTCTCTTATTTTTTTGTGGACTCTATTTGAACCTTTGCTATGACTATCAGTAGTCATATTCTTATCCATATCAATGTGTTTCCTCACACTTACTATGAGCTGCACTAAGCCTCTACAATAGCAATTCTCTTTCACCCTGCTACAACTACCTCACCAAGCTTCTCTTCGGTACTTGGTCTTTTGGTAATATTGGTTCTCGATCTAGAACCTCATGATATTTCTTCTCTACTCCTTATAGGCTTCTACACTCAACTCATATTCTCTTGAGAACACTTAACCGTTCTCTTATATTCCAATCCTCAATTGGAACAATCAGGCTCTGCCACATCGTTCTTTCTCAAGAAGTATTTGTTGACTTCTTTCATCACCACTTCAAATATGTGATCTACTTGTTGAGATACTCCTCAACTGCTGCTACCTACACTTCAAAAAATGTTAGAAAAAAATACCATTAGCATATCTAATCTTAACAGACCCACTCCTCGCTATCAAGCTTTCAAAATCTTGTTGTTGCCAAAGTTTCATGGCCACTCTAAATTCTTCTACTCAGCTTCCATATATGGTTGATCTAACCTCTTTCCTCTCTCCAAAAGAGCATTTCCCGCTCTGATACCAAATGATGGCCTTCTAAGGCCTAATTCCTTCTTCAAAGACGAGGGTTTTCTTCTAGTCCCTCTATCATGAATTGAATTGTCATAGGATCGTCAGGTTCTATCTTTAAAACATTGTTTGCAGGTTGAATTCAAACTAGCTTTCACATCCATTTTTTTCTTCTTCTATGAATCTCTATTCTTCACCTCGAAATGCTTCACCACTCATGCATTTCGAAATGGTTTCATTGGCATCTAACCTACGTATTCCTGCAATTGAACGCTACATGTACAAGTTCATAACCATGCATACAAATTACTATGCATACTTTAACTTAGTTGTAAATCTGATTACAAATTATACATTGGATTCACCATATACCA
This sequence comes from Pinus albicaulis, assembly GCA_034641835.2. Lineage (NCBI taxonomy): Eukaryota > Viridiplantae > Streptophyta > Pinopsida > Pinales > Pinaceae > Pinus > Pinus albicaulis. Next base: position 833,241,291 of record CM076572.1, on the reverse strand, counting down.
AGCATATCATTATGTGGATCATACCATGCACTTACCATACTCTATTTCTCGATCAAACCACAAAACCGCTTCCAATCCTGTCATTCAGGTTCAAAGATAAATATTTCTACTTTATAGATTTGGCCACACAATATTTCAAACTGGATATATTTCTTTATTCCCTTTCAATATTCCTCTGCAATAATTGGGTATATTTGCAAAACCATTCCTTAGGCACCTTGGTACATTTCCAAGAGCGATCACATCACTAATTCCACTGTAGTGCACTAGTTCTTTAACACATGCATGAAATGTGTCCATATATGAGTTTGATTTGGCATCCAAGCCTTTTTTGTTGCGTTTGTTATCAATACTCAACATCGTCTTGCTTACAAAGCAGCCCTGCTAATATATTATCACTCTTTTGATGTCGGTAGAAGGCCTTCATGACATAATTTACACCAGGTTTATGTGTACACGCAGGTCAAATCTTCATGCATGTTGAAAACCAATGAAATTTTCGTGGCTAACAGTGCCCTTCCCATTAGATCCATACAAAGAGCTACTCTCTTCGCATGACATATTTCTTGCTATTTATCATTTTTTACATATACCGAGACTGACATGCACACTAATTCCAAATTTCACCCGCAAAAGGTTCCTCAATTCAATCTTTCAGACAAACAATATGAAACAATGAAATTCTATTCATTCCACAATCTGATCAGGCACAATTCCATCAATGCAGTCTATACTCTATCTTCTCCACGCATTGTTTTCAAAATCTCAGAATAAGAAGAAGTCCTTGGTACCCCCTCTTCAAACACTAAAAGTGTTCAAGCCAATATCAACATAATCATATATAACCCATAAACCTACAGAAACATATTGTGATTTCACAAGCAGGGATAATTTCCAGAGATGCAAATAGATGCTATCTATAAATCATATTCAAATCTAAATTTCCTAATATACAACCTGTACAAATACTCAAAATATTTGTGTAATTATTCCTCTCTCACCATGGCCTCATTTATCAATTTCTTTGGCCATCTCATGCCTGTCTCTCTCTCTTTTCCCCGTAGGCTTACAATCCAATCTCTCTCTGCCTGTAGGCTTATAATCCAATCTCTTTTTTAACCCTAAAGCTTACTAACAAAACCCTATAGATTTTCAATCAATCTGTAAATAAGATCAACTGTTTCTAAAATAGGAATAATAACCTCTCTTATCTACATTCTTCAAATTAATATACATGGGATCTGTTTCTTCACTCCTTCGATTCATTCCTCAAACTTAGGAACTAGTTACATGAATCATCCTTGCTTATGACATCTTTGCCTATCTAGAATATTTGGGCATAATTAAGGGAACACATCGACATGTTGACCCTTTGTTCCTTCAAACCCATGTGCTTGTTTTCTATCATGACAGCTTGATGTGGAGGTGAGAACCAGAATCGAACTATTGGAACAGGAACCAGAACTGAAGTGTGGGAATAGGAACCGAACCGGTGGAACATGAACCGAACTGCTGGAACAAGAACCCTCTTCAGTAAAGGCATTTTACCAGCTAGGTCATTTTAGTTTTATGCTCCTGCACCAAGTTATTTTGGAAGTGAAGCCATGTGATGATGAAACAAGTATGCAAAAACTTGAGGAAAAAATACGCAAATCAAGATGGATGGCTTGTTATAGGAAGCCTAAAAAATTATTCCAATGGGATATGGAATTAATATGTTGTAGATCATTGTGAGCATCAAGGATGATCTTGTATTTGTTGACAATCTTATCGAGGATCATCTCACAATGAATCTGTTCATAGTTTTGGTAGCATTCAATAAGATTTGTACATTCCGATTATAGTGAATTAGCCATACTCTTTCTTCTATTGCATGTTACTTCTCTTTTTTCTAATATTATGTTATTTTTTATGATGTGATCTATGTGTTTCAAAATGGGGAAAGTGTGAAATCCACATCAAATTTGAATTGGTTTCTTGTAAGGTTTAGTAGCTTTGATTGGTTGTCTTCCATGAAGCTTGGGAAACACGTAATGAGAAAGCTAGTCACTTTGTTTTTTTAACAACTATATCATTCCCCAAGAATGAAATTCTAAAAAAATTTCAGAGCTTTATAAAATTGTGACCCATGATCTCAGTTTGGGCTAATTTTTTTTAATATTTATGAATAGTTAAAATTTTCCAATATTTATGCATACTAGAAATTTTATATGTTCCTTTCTCTTGTATTTGATGAAAACTTACTTCCAATTCTCATTTTCCAGTGGTTATGTTTATGTTTCTATCAAGTAAGGTGTATTAAGGACTAATGCCCGATATTATTTGTTTCCAAAGTTCAACTCTATGAATATTGTAGTACTAGCTAGTGCTTTATTGGTAGCTTAATAGTAGGAAATTTAAGGTTGTAGGACATGGTATGTTGAAGTCAATTACTTGACCTCATTGCTCTTCTCGTAATATTTTATTAGTAACTTAATAGTAGAAAATATAAGGAGGTAGGGCATTGTATTTTGTATACAAATTTTTGATTTCATTGCTCTTCTCTAACAAGGACATAGAGCAGTGTATTATGTGTGTAATTTATTGATTTCATTACTATTCTCTATCATCTTTACAAAACATATGGAATTTATTTTCTTAATTAGAGAATGGTTCATGGAAGGCTACAATAATAAGTAGATCAAGAGTTTAGGAAATAGTTAGCAAATTGGAAATTGTTGCATAGGGGGAGTGATATAAAATTATGCGTAGGAACTTGCACACTCAGTAGGTATCTTCTAGCTTTTCATTGGCTAGACAAGGATGAGAAATACAATTGTTAATTTTCCAAAAAAAAATCACTTTCAAGGCACCTCGTCTTGGATATATTTGCGAACCTGCTAAGAGAGTTATATCCACCAAGTTTTCCACTGTGAACAACCTCTTCTTCACTCAATCTATAAGTGAGTACCTTCCAAAAAAACATATACTTCCGTTTTATATGTTTAAAAATATGTACTTATTTACAAATTAGCTTAGCCAAGAATATTTTCATCCATTTCTGCCCTTACTATAGAACAATAGTATAGCAAAGAAAGAAAACAAATGTAGCTTGAGATTTAGGGTGAAAATTTTTCAATCAAATCTTCTAAAAATTCAATTTTTAGTTTTTTTTATACAAATAAACATCTGAAAGATTTGTTTGCTTCCACGCATTTGAATGATGCATATTTAACACAACATAGAAATAAAGGAAGCGATTCAAACAGGGAATTTTGGAGAACTCACTATGCTAGCAAAGTAGCCACAAGTTTCAAGTGTTTGTATGAAATTTGAAAGAGCACAAGGTTTATTCATGTAAATTTTCTATAATATAATTTAATTGCATATCCATTGTGTAGGATTTGATGAATTGAATGAGAGTGGCCATGTGTGAGTCATCTCACCTTAGGAGTTGGTTCACACTACTCTAGAAAATATCTGTGCCCTTGGTATGATGTATTATACCTTCATAGTGAAAGATGATTATGGCAATGAGAATTTTGTGTACCATATGCTTGCATTGAACATGGTACAACATTGAACTCAACATTGAATAATTGCCACACAACATTGAATAAGTGCCATGTGCCTACAATGGTAGGAAGACATGATGAAATGTCTAGATCATGAATTGAATAGAAAGAGTGGGTTCCAATATAGACTTCTAATGTTGAAAATATTTAATGAGAGACTTGTAATATTGCAAAGGCATATAACATGTAATGAGACTTACCTTAATATAATATTTTCTTTCATGAGAAATATGAAATAAGGCTTATCTTACCTTACCATCATTTTTTTTGTGAGAATATACATTGGGAATAAACAAGATACCATCTCACTTGATAGATATAATAATGATATTCCCTTAAAACAAAAAAATCAATAAAAAAACACTTTACTTTTATGAATTTTCTATAATCTCACATGTTTATGATTTTTTAATTTTTTGTGATATTTTGCTTTATTAATATAATTTCTATATTTTCTAAGTAAACAACTCTAGGAGCATTGTAAGGTAAAGCTTTATATGGATGCAATAATTTCGAAGCTAGGAACATTGCTCTACACTTTTGAGCATTTATATACAAATTTATGATAATTTTAGTATTCTCTTTGCATGATGATGTAAATGCCTGTAAAGTGAGTTATATTTAGTACATATATGAAAATGTTAATTCTTATAATAGTAAGTTTCTAAAATAAATTATGATTATTTATGAAAATGAAAATCTTAAAATAAATTAGAATTATTTATAAAAATAAAAATAGTAAAATAAATTATAATTATTTATAAAAAATAAAAATAATTGTTTTATATAGTGAATTTATAACATAAAATTCAGTGAATTATTAAAAAATATTTATAATTTTATTATATATTCACCCAAGCTTTTCAAAATTTTATTGTTAACACTCTCCAAAATTATTTTTCTACTTTTATTACATACCACATTTAATATTCTTAATACTTATATTAATATCTATAGCCCTCATACTACTTATTCTTCCCTTACCTTAATACTTATATTAATATCTATAACCCTCATACTACTTATTCTCTCCTTAAAAAAATCCTCAACCCCTCTCTCTTTCTCTTTATTTATACATATATATTAAAACCACTTTATAAAGTGGAATGAGAAAATGTTCAATAAATTCATGAATTATGACACCCATCCACCTAACCCACAATCTAATCTCGTAGAGCTGGATAAGCACTCGTTAAACATGTATAGTAAGTAAAGAGACAAGTACTCACCCACCTCTGAGTTGAAATGAAAGAAGAACATTTATTAAATACTTAAAAAAACGATATGATAAAATTTGTTATACAAGTGAAACACATCGCAAGTGGTGTTAATCGCTGAAACAAAATAAACATGTAATGAAATGAATTAATTACGCTGTAAGGCGTTATTATTTGAAAACAAATTTGCTGATGTGCATCGTGTCATAATGTGAAACCCTTAGATTGGATGTTAGACGATTAAAACATTTTCAACCCTAGATGGAAAACGAAGGCAGTTGCGACGGGTTCTTGAATTTTCCTGTATTTCTGCTATCTATCCCTATCTTCGGCTCCAGTCTGTGGCTAGGGACAAAGCATGGGAATGGACACAGGGTATTTAATGCATGAGGTGGAAGATATCCATTTGGCCTTACCTTATGCCCTCAAGAACAAAATCATCATCAGGCTACAACTGCTGACTATGTTTGATCATTAAATCCGAGTAATTAAATGCCTTGAATAATTTCTCTTCAATTGAATTAGAGAGTTATAGCCAACAATAGCTCCAAGTTAGTTATAATGGTAGAAGTATTTTAAGGCTGATCGTTGTATAGGGGGGTTCTACCTGATGCCTGAGAAGATGCAATTAGACGACTGAAAATAGGTTCATGGCCGAGTTTTTGAATGAAGCAAATGTCATGAGTCGTTTTCAACACATAAATCTAGTGAAATTGCTTGGTTGCTGCGTTAAAAGCTCAAAAATGCTACTGGTTTACGAATACCTCTAGAGCAGTAGTATAGACATAATAATTATATTTGTTTGCATTAGGTGGAATGGACACAGGGTATTTAATGCATGAGGTGGAAGATACCCATTTGGCCTTACCTTATGCCCTCAAGAACAAAATCATCATCAGGCTACAGCTGCTGACTATGTTTGATCAATAAATCCGATAGCGATCCCACCCTTTCATGATCACACAACATGGAACACTATTGACCCCAATAACAACAAGAGAAGGAAACCCAAATCCCAAAAAAATCGTCCAACAATGCCCAGATGCAGTAATGTGAAAGAGAGACAATAGGTACCTCAGAAACAAGGTCGGGCTAATCATCGACTGCGTGGCACTATATCTGCAGGCAATGGGGTAGCGCTTTGGTGTGCGATGGAGCTGCTGTTGGATGTAAAACTGAGACGGGAGGTTTTGGGTCCATCTTTATAGTAAGTATTAAATCATTTTTTTTGCAATTTGTATCAAGAAAAATCTCGAGTAATTAAATGCCTTGAATAATTTCTCTTCAATTGAATCAGAGAGTTATAGCCAACAACAGCTCCAAGTTAGTTATAATGGTAGAAGTATGTTAAGGCTGATCGTTGTATAGGGGGGTTCTACCTGATGCCTGAGAAGATGCTATTAGATGACTGCAAATAGGTTCATGGCCGAGTTTTTGAATGAAGCAAATGTCATGAGTCGTTTTCAACACATAAATCTAGTGAAATTGCTTGGTTGCTGTGTTAAAAGCTCAAAAATTCTACTGGTTTACGAATACCTCTAGAGCAGTAGTATAGACATAATAATTATATTTGTTTGCATCAGGTGGAATGGACACAGGGTATTTAATGCATGAGGTGGAAGATACCCATTTGGCCTTACCTTATTCCCTCAAGAACAAAACCATCATCAGGCTACAGCTGCTGACTATGTTTGATCAATAAATCCGATAGCGATCCCACCCTTTCATGATCACACAACATGGAACACTATTGACCCCAATAACAACAAGAGAAGGAAACCCAAATGCCAAAAAATCTGTCCAACAATGCCCAGATGCAGTAATGTGAAAGAGAGACAATAGGTACCTCAGAAACAAGGTCGGGCTGATCATCGACTGCGTGGCACTATATCTGCAGGCAATGGGGTAGCGCTTTGGTGTGCGATGGAGCTGCTGTTGGATGTAAAACTGAGACGGGTTTTGGTAGTGGACGATGGAGGTGGGTTCTCTGGAAGAGGAGGGAGAGTAGGTGGGTTCTCTGCACTGCTTGTAGGGAGGGACATGGATGCTTACTATAAGAAAATGCTACAGGTAGATCCACTTTTATTGCCGAATTATGCCAGGTTTTTGTAGGAGGTGAGTATTGAGGAGCTTTGTACTGCTGTTACATAACTATTCATCTTATTAATCACTAATTACTATGAATTAGTTAAGGTCATGTCTCATTACTATTACTATGAATTATGATAAATAAAAGTCTACCTAGGCTTGGTTTTGTGTCTATGTAGGTCCAGCATGATTAAAAAGTTGAGGAAGATTGTGGGAGGACCATGCTAACCGGTCTTGGCGATGGATATGTCCTCTCAATTTATGCCAGACTCATATGGGATGTTCACAAAGATGCACCTCGTGCACAATCTTACTTTGATCAAGTTGTTGAAGCTGCTCCAGATGACTGGTTAGTATATTTTCCATGGTGACAAACCGTTACAAGAGTGTGCTAGATCTATGGATTTCAATATTTGAAGAAAATGAAGTTGTTGTTATCTGACTAATTGGCTCTATTTTGCAGCAATGTTCTTGGATCATATACCCATTTCCTATGTAATGTAGAAGATGGTGAAGAGGATCAGGATGCTTCACAGCATCAGAAAATGGCACCCCCAAGCTATTTTGGTACTGCAACTACTTCAGTGCCCTGATCACATCAGAGGACTAATTGCAATTTGGTTTCAATGAACGTAACCATTATATTTGCCAAGTCAGTCTGGTTTTGCGAGTATAAATGTTCAGTTCAGATTTTGGTAGTTACATAATCAAGTCTAGAACCACGATTAAGAGGCAAAGTCTTTGAAATTGGTCCAGTAGGAGAGCTGCAGTATCCTTCTTATGCTGAGAGTTAATGGTACATGGAAATTTCCTTGGATTGGAGCTTTTCAATGGTATGACAAGGTATGGATGGAATTTGGAAGCATAACATTATACTATGTTGAGATTTTAGATCATTTAATGATCATTATGTTCCGTATGTATCCTTGCAGCGTATGTTGGCTAACCTTAAAGCCACAGCTGAAACTACTGGTAAGAAAGAATGGGGTTATGGAGGGTCAACTGATGTAGGTGACTACAACAATTGGCCAGAGGAGACAAAGTAGTGAATGGTTGGAACTCACCTTATGGTGAGTTTATTTTGCAGTGGTATTCTTACATGCTTCTAAATCATAGATCCTAGCTGAAGCTGAATCCATTTTTCACAACTCCGGTGCCAAACTATCTGGAAAAGTGACAGGTATTCATTGGCATTATTTAACCAGATCTCATGCGCCTGAGCTCACTGTTGGATCTCATGCACCTGATCTCACTGCTAGATCTTACAATAGCACAAATGTTTGGGAGACATGGAGTAGTTTTTAATTTTACTTGTATTGAGATGAAAGATGTAGAGCAACGAGTGGATGCAAAATGTTCTCTGGAGAGTTAGGAAACCTGAAAATTTAGGATTCATGATGATCCCTGAATGATTATATGGCCTATGGCCTGCTATTTATATTAATCTAGATTCTGTATGGACCAACTGCTCGTATTTAAAGATCCAGACACTGATTTTAGCATGGAATAGGTATGACCCAAGATTCTACATTCTATTTAAAAAAGTTATAAATTGTTTCATTGAATGTCTTATTTTTTTATCAAAAAGAACCATTTTACCATAATGAAGTGTTATCTAATTAGACGCTCATGCTTGTGCTGGTGATACTTGTATGCCACTATTTGTGATAGGTATTGACCCTAGGTGCCGGTGCAAGTTTTGTGTGACTCAAGCAGAATAATTATTTGTACTCAGTGGTGATGACATACTTATACCTCATTGAAAATGTCAAAGATCGGATTAATCAATTCATGGTGGTACATTTTTTTCATTTTTATTGGGAGTTTAGCCACTGGTCAGCCATCTTGCAATGTAGTGAGAGACAGTTTGAGAGTCTGGCTACATTTACTTCCTTGGGTTTCTTTCCATGTAGATTACCAGCTTGTCACTGTGTGTCCAATGAAGGAAATGCTATGGAGTTTGCTATCATGGTTGAAATCCGCTATTATTTCAAAGCATCAACTTGAGAAGTTGGATTCGGTCAAGAGAATTGAGTGTCTCAATCCCGATATTTTTTAAATTCTATCATCTTTGATCCCTGGGAAATAAAGTCTAGAAACTATGGTCTTTTACGAGTCTCCCTTGTTACTTAATCAGGTTATGAAGGGTGATTAGTTAATTAGGTTATCAAGGGTGATTTTGTTGCATTCATGAATTTGAAAGCAGGTCCTAAGTCTATGTCGAGTTAGATTCAAAATAGCAACACTATGTCGATTCTTGGTGTGAAAGCATTGTCCCATTCATTTTGGGGTCAAGGTCATACCTCAGGGATATCTTGTTTGCGAATTGTGATCAACAAGGCACAGGGACGGGGCTATACTAAGGGTGCTCCATGTGAAAATGAATGTTGGGACATCTTTTGATCCCATTGGCATCCATTACAGGGCTTATTAGTCCCCTAAAGAGAGTAAAAGCAAGGATGTTTGTTCCTTTCCATCCCTTTTGTAATAAATGGGCCTCATTATATCTGTAAACGTTTTGATCCCCTCCAAAAGCATTAAATTTTCACCATGTCAAGGATAAATCTCCTTTAAACAAATCCAATCTCAAGGCCATACCTTAGGGATATCTTGTTCATAAATTGTGATCAACAGGGCACATGGACGTGACTATACTAGGGGTGATCCATGTGAAAATGAATGCTGGGACATCTCTTGATCCCATTGGCATCCATCACAGAGCTTATTAGTCCCCAAAAGAGATTAAAAGGAAGGATATTTGTTCCTTTCCATACGTTTTGTAATAGATGGGCCCATTATATTTGTAAAGGTTTTGATCCCCTCCCAAAGCCCCAGATTATCACCATGTCAAGGATTAATCTCCTTTAAACAAATCCAATCTCCTCTTGGCACAAATCAAACAACCTACTTCTCAATCAAATGAACAAATCTGCAATTGCTATGTATTCAACTCCTTTGCTCTTTCTTAACAACTATTGGAACTTGTTCTGTGGTTTGCTAAAGAACAACTATTAAATTTTCTAATGCACAGACAAAGTTATAATGCACATGATCATTGAGTCAACAGAGACTAGACTTTACATTCAGGAGCGACTGAGGTGAATTTTCTATGCTATGGTTTGCTAAGGAAGAACTATTACATTTGCCAATGCACATACAAAGTTATAATGCATATGATCATTGAGCCAACCAAGACTAGAGTTTACATTAAGGAATGTCTAAGGTGAATTTTCTATGCTATGGAGTTTTATAATGTCACAATGACCCTCCCCAACATTCTTAGATGATATGGATGATGTCTTAATCAAGCTCTTTCAGCCTAATTTTTTTTGTCTAAAATGCTTTGGTTAATTAATGTTGCATTCTCTGTGCATTCTAGCATCCCAACTTCCTTTCGTTTGAAATAGGTTTCCAAATCCCAGACCAGGGCACATATGATGTTTCCCTTGATGTATTTTGTAAAGTAAAACACCTTGCAGAAAACCCTTCAAGAACTTTCCCATGATCGAGTAGACGATAAACGGAGTAAATTGTTGACCTTGATTGCAGAGCCACACTGCCCAGTGAAAAATCTGTTATCATAGGCTTCCTGGTTGAAGGTGGTGGATGAGCTTTATTTAATGCACATAATGAAATAGTTGGAGATCTTGGGAAAGCTCAAAAATTCTACTGGTTTACGAATACCTCTAGAGCAGTAGTATAGACATAATAATTATATTTGTTTGCATCAGGTGGAATGGACACAGGGTATTTAATGCATGAGGTGGAAGATACCCATTTGGCCTTACCTTATGCCCTCAAGAACAAAATCATAATCAGGCTACAGCTGCTGACTATGTTTGATCAATAAATCTGATAGCGATCCCACCCTTTCATGATCACACAACATGGAACACTATTGACCCCAATAACAACAAGAGAAGGAAACCCAAATGCCAAAAAAACTGTCCAACAATGCCCAGATGCAGTAATGTGAAAGAGAGACAATAGGTACCTCAGAAACAAGGTCGGGCTAATCATCGATTGCATGGCACTATATCTGCAGGCAATGGGGTAGCGCTTTGGTGTGCGATGGAGCTGCTGTTGGATGTAAAACTGAGACGGGTTTTTTTAGTGGACGATGGAGGTTGGTTCTCTGGAAGAGGAGGGAGAGTAGGTGGGTTCTCTGCACTGTTTGTAGGGAGGGACATGGATGCTTACTATAAGAAAATGCTACAGGTAGATCCACTTCTATTGCCGAATTATGCCAGGTTTTTATAGGAGGTGAGTATTGAGGAGCTTTGTACTGCTGTTACATAACTATTCATCTTATTAATCACTAATTACTACGAATTAGTTAAGGTCGTGTCTCATTACTATTACTATGAATTATGATAAATAAAATTCTACCTAGGCTTGGTTTTGTGTCTATGTAGGTCCAGCATGATTAAAAAGTTGAGGAAGATTGTGGGAGGACCATGCTAACCGGTCTTGGCGATGGATATGTCCTCTCAATTTATGCCAGACTCATATGGGATGTTCACAAAGATGCACCTCGTGCACAATCTTAATTTGATCAAGCTGTTGAAGATGCTCCAGATGACTGGTTAGTATATTTTCCATGGTGACAAATCGTTACAAGAGTGTGCTAGATCTATGGATTTCAATATTTGAAGCAAATGAAGCTGTTGTTATCTGACTAATTGGCTCTATTTTGCAGCAATGTTCTTGGATCATATGCCCATTTCCTATGGAATGTAGAAGATGGCGAAGAGGATCAGGATGCTTCACAGCATCAGAAAATGGCACCCCCAAGCTATTTTGGTACTGCAACTACTTCAGTGCCCTGATCACATCAGAGGACTAATTGCAATTTGGTTTCAATGAACGTAACCATTATATTTGCCAAGTTTGTCTGGTTTTGCGAGTATAAATGTTCAGTTCAGATTTTGGTAGTTACATAATCAAGTCTAGAACCACGATTAAGAGGCAGAGTCTTTGAAATTGGTCCAGTAGGAGAGCTGCAGTATCCTTCTTATGCTGAGAGTTAATGGTACATGGAAATTTCCTTGGATTGGAGCTTTTCAATGGTATGACAAGGTATGGATGGAATTTGGAAGTATAGCATTATACTATGTTGAGATTTTAGATCATTTAATGATCATTATGTTCTGTATGTATCCTTGCAGCGTATGTTGGCTAACCTTAAAGCCACATCTGAAACTACTGGTAAGAAAGAATGGGGTTATGGAGGGTCAACTGATGTAGGTGACTACAAAAATTGGCCAGAGGGGACAAAGTAGTGAATGGTTGGAACTCACCTTATGGTGAGTTTATTTTGCAGTGGTATTCTTACATGCTTCTGAATCATAGATCCTAGTTGAAGTTGAATCCATTTTTCACAACTCCAGTGCCAAACTCTCTGGAAAAGTGACAGGTATTCATTGGCATTATTTAACCAGATCTCATGCGCCTGAGCTCACTGTTGGATCTCATGCACCTGATCTCACTGCTGGATCTTACAATAGCACAAATGTTTGGGAGACATGGAGTAGTTTTTAATTTTACTTGTATTGAGATGAAAGATGTAGAGCAACGAGTGGATGCAAAATGTTCTCTGGAGAGTTAGGAAACCTGAAAATTTAGGATTCATGATGATCCCTGAATGATTATATGGCCTATGGCCTGCTATTTATATTAATCTAGATTCTGTATGGGCCAACTGCTCGTATTTAAAGATCCAGACACTGATTTTAGCATGGAATAGGTATGAAGCCTCACAGTCTCCTGGTAGATTTAGTAGAAAATATTTTTATAAGAAAAAAAGTTATGGCCACTTAGGAATAATCGTATTCTATATGATGATGATATTGAATCCCAACTCAGACAAAGAAAAAAGAAAACAGTGACATTTAGAGAGCCATGAATCAAGTTCCCTCACTATCATTTCGAGTTTAATATCATCTTTCATTTCAGTTTGTTTGAGTGTTAAATGAATTAGTTGTGATCAATAGTGTAACTTGACATCTCAACTATTTTGTGCACAAGTTCTTAGTATAGAAAATGTATTAGAATAAGGCCATGCTTGACCTGTATTTATTGCTGTCTCTCACTATCATATCAAGTTTTATAACATCTTTCAATTCAATTGTCTCACGTGTTCAGTGAGTCAGCTGACTCGAAAAATCTGTTTAAAAATTGAGATATGGCTCTTTTCTGTTTTCTTTTTCTACTATTAATGGTAGAAATATGGGTTCAGAGAGAAAACTTGAGAAGCAGATGTCATTCTAATATTTCTATGGTAATTAAAAATGGTTCACAACCATTTGGGTGAGGGGAAACAATAGCCTTTTGATATGCAACAAAATATTCAGAACTATAGGAGTGTGAGCACATTAATGGAGACACAGTGTCATTATATGAGAAGAGGGAAAAAATTATAGTCTCAATATACAGGAGTATGTTTAACTTCTAGTGGATTGCAAGGTTTGGCCTAAGGTCAGGAGTGCGAAAGAGAAGCATATTCTAGCTTCACTCTAGACATTCAAACTTAGGCCATGATTTCTTGTGAAACACTTCACTCAAAAGAGACTCGATTCTAGTGCTATTTCAAATGCTTTAATGGTTGTTCAGATTGATGGTGAATATTCAATTAAATCACAGAACATATCACATCTTTTTTCATCAATGATACTCTTCTCTATGCTACCACCTTACGGTGTTTCCTTTGCAACATGTGGTGCAATTGCTAGTTATTTTTGTTTGTATACTGACTAAAGGGACAAATACAGACCCACCTGTGAGTTGAAATGAAAGAAGAACATTTATTAAATTCTTTAAAATAACATACGATAAATTTTTTTATACAAGCAAAACAAATGGCAAGTGGAGTTTATCGCTAAAACAAAATAAACATGTAATCAAATGTATTAATTAATTTTTTTTAATATATATGAGAGAGTAGAAACGCAGTCTAAAATTCACTTTTGTTAGGAGGTCTTTGATGGCAAGTGGAGTTTATTATAAAACAAAATAAATATATCGTCACCTGTATTAATTATTTTTGTAAATATATGATCAAATATTTAGAATTAATAATGCATATTATAGAGTATATTGGTAGATTAGGTTTGTTGGTTAGATTGGGTTGTGGACAGATTTTTTCAACAATATTTTCTTAATTTAGAATTTGTTGGATCTCTTAAGCACTATGTTAGTGTGATGTATCTTGATTTGAACATAAATAAATAAATCATGTGGTGTGCAATTAATTTTTTTTGGTATTAGAACCTAGCTGTAATATTCCCTTTTCTTGATATGGTCAAAGTGGACGGAATCTGCCCATTGTATTTACTGTGGTATCTGACCATGGTATCGACCCATGGTATTTTCTTTTGTCTATGAAAGTAATAAAATAAGGTTTTTAGAGAGTCCATTAAGCCTATTAAAGGGGATAGGAGCTAGGCATCTCGATCATCTTGGTTCTATCTATCTTATTTTTTTTTCTTGAGAACTTGGCGTGACGAGTTCTAGTTTGATCCTAGGGACGAAAACCCCGTGGGTGTGATGAGTTCTAGTTTTATCCTAGGGACAAAAACCCCGTGGGTGTGATTTGTCTGGTGGATCCATCTAGGGTCCACGGTTGTGCTTCAGTGTCTTTGCCTTATCTTTGATGAGCAGTCGTGCATGTCATTGTAGGGCTATGATATTATTGTATGGGCATGTACTATTTTCTTCAATAGATAATATAAATAAGGGTTGTATTTCTTTTAGATCCCTTATGTTCCATGTTTTTCTTGTTAGTATTTCAAATAGAACAGTAAAATATTCCAAATGTGTTGATTATTTGGCATTTGAGATCCTACGTGGTATCAGAGTTATGCATCCTGCCAGCATGAGGGATTTTTAATTGCAAGATTTTTGTGACTTCGGTGGGATTTCTTCTCACCCTAGCCATGTGCTCGTTTTCTATCATGACAACTTGATGTGGAGGTAAGAACCAGAATTGAACTATTGGAACAAGAACCAGAATTGAAGTGTGGGAATAGGAACCGAACCGGTGGAACAGGAACCGAGCTGCTGGAATAGGAACCCTCTTCAGTAAAGGCATTTTACCGACTAGGTCATTTTAGTTTCATGCTCCTGCATCAAGTTCTTTTGGAAGTGAAGCCATGTGATGATGAAACAAGTATGCAAAAACTTGAGGAAAAAATACGCAAATCAAGATGGATGGCTTGTTGTAGGAAGCCTAAAAAATTATTCCAATTGAATATGGAATTAATATGTTGTAGATCATTATGAGCATCAAGGATGAGCTTGTATTTGTTGACAATCTTATCGAGGATCATCTCACAATGAATTTGTTCATATTTTTGATAGCATTCAATAAGATTTGTACATTATGATTATAGTGAATTAGCCATGCTCTTTCTTCTATTGCATGTTACTTCTCTTTTTCTAATATTATGTTAATTTTTATGATGTGATCTATGTGTTTCAAAATGGGGAAAGTGGGAAATCCACATCAAATTTGAATTGGTTTCTTGTAAGGTTTAGTAGCTTGGATCGGTTGTCTTCCATGGAGCTTGGGAAACACGTAATGAGAAAGCTAGTCACTTTTGTTTTTTTAACAAATATATCATTCCCCAAGAATGAATTTCTAAAAAACGCTCAGAGCTTTATAAAATTGTGACCCATAATCTCAGTTTGGGCTAATTTTTTTTAATATTTATGCATAGTTAAAATTTTCTAATATTTATGCATACTAGAAATTTTGTATGTCCCTTTCGCTTGTATTTGATGAAAACTTACTTCCAATTATCATTTTCCAGTGGTTATGTTTATGTTTCTATCAACTAAGGTGTATTAAGGACTAGTGCCCAATATTATTTGTTTCCAAAGTTCAACTCTATGAATATTGTAGTACTAGCTAGTGCTTTATTAGTAGCTTAATAGTAGGAAACATAAGGTTGTAGAACATGGTATGTTGAAGTCAATTACTTGACCTCATTGCTCTTCTCATAATATTTTATTAGTAACTTAATAGAAGAAAATATAAGGAGGTAGGGCATTGTATTTTGTATACAAATTTTTTATTTCATTGCTCTTCTCTAACAAGGACATAGAGCATTGTATTATGTATGTAATTTATTGATTTCATTACTATTCTCTATCATCTTTACAAAACATATGGAATTTATTTGCTTAACAGAGAATGGTTCATGGAAGGCTACAATAATAAGTATATCAAGAGTTTAGGAAATAGTTAGCAAATTGGAAATTGTTGCATAGGGGGAGTGATATAAACTTATGTGTAGGAACTTGCACACTCATTAGGTATCTTCTAGCTTGTCATTGGCTAGACATGGATGAGAAATACAATTGTTATTTTGCCAAATAAATTCACTTTCAAGGCACCTCGTCTTGGATATATTTGTGAACCTGCTAAGAGAGTTATATCCACCAAGTTTTCCGCTACAAACAACCTATTCTTCACTCAATCTATAAGTGAGTACCTTCCAAAAAACATATACTTCCGTTTTATATGTTTAAAAATATGTACTTATTTACAAATTAGCTTAGCCAAGAATATTTTCATCCCTTTCTGTCCTTACTATAGAACAATAGTATAGCAATGAAAGAAAACAAATGTAGCTTGAGATTTAGGGTGACAAATTTTCAATCAAATCTTCTAAAAACTCAATTTTTAGTTTTTGTTATACAAATAAACATCTCAAAGATTTGTTTGCTTCCACGCATTTGAATGATGCATATTGAACACAACACGGAAATAAAGGAAGCAATTCAAACAGGGAATTTTGGAGAACTCACTATGCCAACAAAGTAGCCACAAGTTTCAAGTGTTTGTATGAAATTTGAAAGAGCACAAGATTGATTCATGCAAATTTTCTATCATGTAATTTAATTGCATATCCATTGTGTAGGATTTGATGAATTGAATGAGAGTGGCAATGTGTGAGTCATCTCACCTTAGGAGTTGGTTCACACTACTCTAGAAAATATTCGCGCCCTTAGTATGATGTATTATACCTTCATAGTGAAAGATGATTATGGCAATGAGAATTTTGTGTACCATGAGCTTGCATTGAACATGGTACAACATTGAACACAACATTGAATAATTGCCACACAATGTATTGAATAAGTGCCATGTGCCTACAACGGTAGGAAGACATGATGAAATGTCAAGATCATGAATTGAATAGAAAGAGTGGGTTCCAATATAGACTTCTAATGTTGAAAATATTTTATGAGAGGCTTGTAATATAGCAAAGTCATATAACATGTAATGAGACTTAACTTAATATAATATTTTCTTTAATGAGAAATATGAAATAAGGCTTATCTTACCTTACCATAAATTTTTTTGTGAGAATATACATTGGGAATAAACAAGATACCATCTCACTTGATAGATATAATAATGACATTCCTTTAAAAAAAATCAATAAAAAAACACTTTACTTTTATGAATTTTCTACAATCTCACATGTTTATGATTTTTTAATTTTTTGTGATATTTTTCTTTATTAATATAATTTCTATATTTTCTAAGTAAATAACTCTAAGAGCATTGTAATCTCTATGGCAAATAGAGGGTAAAGCTTTATATGGATGCAATAATTTCGAAGCTAGGAACATTACTCTACACTTTTGAGCATTTATATACAAATTTATGATAATTTTAGTATTCTCTTTGCATGATGATGTAAATACCTGTAGAGTGAGTTTATATGATATATATATATATATATATATATATATATATATATATATATATATATATATATATATATATATATATATATGTTAGTTCTTAGAATAATAAGTTTCGAAAATAAATTATGATTATTTATGAAAATGAAAATCTTAAAATAAATTAGAATAATTTATAAAAATAAAAATAATAAAATAAATTATAATTATTTATAAAAAATAAAAATAATTGTTTTATATAGTAAATTTATAACATAAAAGTTAGTGAATTATTAAAAAATATTTTAATTTTATTATATATTTACCAAAGCTTTTTCAAAATTTTATTGTTAACACTCTCCAAAATTCTTTTTCTACTTTTACTATATACCACATTTCATATTCTTAATACTTATTCTTCCCTTACCTTAATACTTATATTAATATCTATAACCCTCATACTACTTATTCTCTCCTTACTAAAAAAAATCCTCAACCCCTCTTTCTTTCTCTTTTTATATATATATATTAAAACCACTTTATAAAATGGAATGAGAAAATGTTCAATAAATTCATGAATTCTGACACCCATCCACCTACCCCGCAATCTAATCTCTTAGAGCTGGATAAGCACTCGTTAAACATGTATAGTAAGTAAAGAGACAAGTACTCACGCAATTCTGAGTTGGAATGAAAGAAGAACATTTATCAAATACTTAAAAAAACCATATGATAAAATTTGTTATACAAGTAAAACACATCGCAAGTGGTGTTTATCGCTGAAACAAAATAAACATGTAATCAAATGCATTAATTATTTTTGTTTTTATACCGAGTAAAGGGACAAATACAAACCCATCTGTGAGTTGGAATGAAAGAAGTAAATTTATAAATTTTTTTAAAATAACATATGATAAAATTTGTTATACAAGCAAAACAAATGGCAAGTGAAATTTATCGCTAAAACAAAATAAACATGTAATCAAATGCATTAATTAATTTTGTTTATATATATATGAGAGTAGAAACGCAGTCTAAAATTCACTGTTGTTAGGAGGTCTTTGATGGCAAGTGGAGTTTACTATAAAACAAAATAAATATATGATCATTTGTATTAATTATTTTTGTAAATATATGATCAAATATTTAGAATTAATAATGCATATTATAGAGTATAGTGGTAGATTAGGTTTGTTGGTTAGATTGGGCTGCGGACAGATTTTTTCAACAATATTCTCTTAATTTAGAATTTGTTGGATCTCTTAAGCACTATGTTAGTGTGATGTATCTTGATTTGAACATAAATAAATAAATCATGTGGTGTGCAATTAATTTTTTTTTGGTATCAGAACCTAGCTGTAATATTTCCTTTTCTTGATATGGTCAAAGTGGACGGAATCTGCCCATTGTATTTACCGTGGTTGGTATCGACCCATGGTATTTGCTTTTGTCTGTGAAAGTAATAAAATAAGGTTTCTAGAGAGTCCATTAAGCCTTTTAAAGGGGATAGGAGCTAGGCATCTCGATCATCTTGGTTCTATCTATCTTATTTTTTTTCCTTGAGAACTTGGCGTGACGAGTTCTAGTTTGATGCTAGGGATGAAAACCCCGTGAATGTGATGAGTTCTACTTTGATCCTAGGGACGAAAACCCCGTGGGTGTGATTTGTCTGGTGGATCCATCTAGGGTCCACAGTTGTGCTTCAGTGTCTTTGCTTTATCTTTGATGAGCAGTCGTGCATGTCATTGCAGGGACTATGATATTATTGTATGGGCATGTACTATTTTCTTCAGTAAATAATATAAATAAGGGCTGCATTTCTTTTAGATCCCTTATGTTCCATGTTTTGCTTGTTAGTATTTCAAATAGAACACTAAAATATTCCAGATGTGTTGATTATTTGGCCATTTGAGATTTTACGTGGTATCAGAGTTATTCATCCTGCCTGCATGAGGGATTTTTAATTGCAATATTGTTGTGACTTTTGTGGGATTTCTTCTCACCCTAGCCAAAAGTTTCCATCTTTGGTGGTATATGATATCACCCTGATATCACCCCAGTTGGTCTCTTATTTTTCACGTCAATTTTAAAGTCCACCTGCAGCCAGTTCAAGGGTTTATTATTCTTGTGGGCATTACTTGCACAATGGGAAAGCATTGATAAGATTTGCTTCCCTCTATAGATAAAATTTATCATCTTTAAGACCAAATATGTATCAATGGAGTTGTTTTAGCTGAAGTCAAGGGTGTTCTTGGGCCTTGTTAGAGCATATTACAACGTGGGGTTGGCAAGACATCACAAATCCAAACCACCGCACATCGTAGTGATAAGATCAAGGAGCGACCTAATTTGAGTATCAAGGCACATCAATATCACAATCGAGAGACTGTGCAAACAATGAACTAAAGCTATTTTGGAAGATATTGATAAAAATAGGAAAGAAAAGAAATGAATTAAATTAAAAAAGTAGCCCTCATGTGAGTACTTCACCTGGAGACTGCACAAACTAGGGCATACACTCTACATTCCATTAATAAATGGTACAAAAATACATACATCACAAAGGAATAGGGAATTGGGAACAAACTCTTATAACCTAGGAACTAATCCTAACTTAAGGAGTTACGTTACAACAATGTAACCATTTATCCATTAATACAATGTAATATTAATTATTTTCAAGTCTCCCCCTTAATGGAGAAAGGATTATCACGTAGTTCTAACATCCCTCTGAACAATTCAAACTTCACTTTCCCAAGAGGCTTAGTAAAAATATCATCCATATTGTCACATGTTTTACAATATTCAACAAAGATTTCTTTAGACAGGAATTTTTCTCGAACAAACTGAAACTGAGTATCGATGTTTTTTGTGTTTTTATGAAACACTGGATTGTTTGCTAGCTTAATAGAACTCTGGTTGTCGCATTTGATGATAGTTTAATATTTCTTCTCTTCTCCTACATCATGGACAAGCCTTATCAACCAGGTAGCTTCTCATGTTGCTGCGCATAATGCTTGGTACTCAGTTTCAGCTGTAGATAAAGACACAATACTCTACTTTTTAGTGCTCCATGTTATGACCCCAGATCCAACAAAAAATGCATAACTAGTACCATGAAGATACCTCAACACACTTTTTGCTGCCACCCAATGACTTTCAAGAGGTTTAGACATGAACTGGCTCAACACACTGACAGAGTATGCTAAGTCTATTCTAGTTGTAGTTAGATATATCAGACTACCAACTAGTTGCCTATACAAAGTGGCATCCAACTCCTTAGAGCCATCGTCAATGCACAAATTCATATTCTGCTGTAAAGGTGTTGATGTTGTCTTACACTGCTCCATTCTGAACTTTTTGAGCAGACCTCTGACATACTTCCCTTGAGTAAGGAAATTCTGTCCAGAGTCTCTCCATGGTTCCAGACCCAAACAATAATGTAAACTTTCAAGGTCATTCATTTCAAACACCGGTGACATCTGCAATTTGATTTCTTTGATTAATGCATTTGCATTACCTGTTATAATCATGTCATCCACATACAAAGAAATAAAAAATCTACCTCTGTTCATCATACATGGTATATAGATTTGGATCATTCATACTCCTATGAAAACCATGTTGTAAGAAAAATGAATCAATCTTCTTGTACCTAGACCTAGGTGCTTGTTTTAAACCATATAGTCCCATTTTCAATCTACACACTAAATGTTCCTGTCCTTGCTTAACAAACCCTTAAGGCTGGACTAAATAAATCTATTCCTTTAAATCACCATTTAGGAATGCACACTTGACATCTAACTGGTGTAGCTTCCATTGATATTTTGTAGCTAAAGAAATTAACATTTTAATAGTATTCAGTTTGGCTACATGAGAAAAGTTTTCTTTAAAGTCAATTCCTTATTTCTGTGAATAACCCTTCGCTACCAGTCTAGCTTTAAACTTATCTATACTCCCATCCACATTAAATTTAGGTTTGTAGAGCCACTGGCAGCCTATGGGGGTTTTTTCTTTAGGAAATTCAACTAGTTCCCATGTATGGTTTCTAATAATATATTCAAATTCTTCATTCATTGTAGCCCTCCATTAATGAGATTGACTAGCTTCTTTATAGTTTGTCGGCTCTAGAACATTTAAAATGCTTGAAATTAAATCATAGTCTTTCAATTTGGTTGGTTATTAAATCTACCTACCTGATCTTCTGGGTAGAGGACTCTCCTCAAATATGTCTGCTTTAGACCTTTGCGGGCTTGACTTACTGTCCACATCACCTGTCTCTTCCTCTTTCTACTATTGTTGATTATCCTCGCCACTTTCTTCCATCAAAAATGGAATATGCCATTCTCCAAGACTGTTTTCCTTTCCTTCCTCAACTTGCTCATGAATATTACATCTCGACTTGCAAAGATTTTATGAGTCAAAGGATTAAACAACTTATAAGCTTTAAACTCAGTGCAATATCCTACAAAGATGCATTTCATGGCCTTAGGATCTAACTTCTTTATATCTTCCTTGGGTATATGGGAAAAAACTTTTGACCCAAAAACTCTTAAATGACTCACTGCTGGCTTATATCCATAACATGCTTCAAAAAGAGTTTTAAAATTCAGACATTTAGTAGAACTCCTATTTTTTAAATAAACAATAGTGTTGATTGCTTCAGCCCAAAAACCATTTGATAGACCCTTACCTTAAAGCATACTTCGTGAACACTCCACAAGGGTTTTGTTCTTTTATTCTGCGACTCCATTTTGCTGCGGAGTGTGACACACTATGAACTGTTGAATAATCCCATGATTTCTGCAAAATTTCATGAACCCTCCCAACTTGTATTCTCCCCTTTGATCAGAGCGGAGAATATTTATGAATTTCCCTGTCTCCTTCTCCACCATAGTCTTAAATTATTTAAAGCATTGAAATTTCTGGCTCTTTTTGCTTAAAAAATATATCCAAGAGAATCTAGTGCAATCATCAGTAAACAATAAAAAATAATATGCACCACCTAGCGACCTAGTCTGCACAGGTCTGCATATGTTTTTATGTACCAACTTGAGAACATATCTTTTATTCCTATCAACATTCAAAGGAAACTCTTCTCTATGCATTTTCCCTAATGCATATCCCTCACAATCTAAATGAACATTATGAAAAGTAGGGAGTCCATCAACCATACCTTTCCTTTGAAGTAGCATGAGGTCTTGTAGGTTAAGATGACCAAATATCTGGTGCCAAAGATTCTCGGCTATCAATCCTGTTGAAACTAGAGGTTGGGGTGGCATGCTCTTGAAATTCAATCTATACAGGCTTCCCACATGCACTCCTGATGCAACTGGTTCCTTCTTGTTGTCCTTTATGACACAATATGTTTTGAAGAATTCAACGTGCAGGTCTTGAAATGTTATCATTGACACAAAGATTAAGTTCTTCTTAATCCCAGGTACATACATCACATTTTTAATATGTCTGATATCACCGCTAGGCAACATCATTGGAATATCACTGTACCCCTTAATCTCATAACCTCTATCATCAACTAGATAAATTTTAGCTCCAAAAATAGTTTTTTGAAAAACCTCAACAAATTTCTATCACCTATCATATGTGAAGACGCGCCAGAATCAACATACCATATGTCGGTCTCATCCTCCTCAGAAGCTGAAAGAGCACAATTAGCTACAAACAGTAGAAGGTCATGACTGTGACCTTCATCAGAAAAATGTCATGTGTGCTTTCTCTGTTTATTTCTAGCCTCATCTGCATGTCTCTTAAAACAAAACTTAGCTTGATGACCGGTTTTCCCATAGTAGAAACATTTAATGCCATAAAAATTAATACTATTATTTGCAGACAAACCTCTAAATGGTCTCTTCTGAAAAGTGCCACTGCCTTTCTGTTGTTGTGGATGTTTCCCTTTATATGTCTTCTTCTTCACCATCATAACAAGATCGGCACTCTGTGGTCTCAAATTCTGTCGTCGCTCTTCTTCTTGTAACAGAATTCCTGTCAGCTCTTCGAATACAGGGGCTTTATCCTGTGCAACCAAGCCTGTGATGCACATTTGGTATTCATCCATCATCCCGTTCAAAGTGATTGTGGCAAGGTAGGAATCAGATCGACGCTCTTGTGGCTCCGAAAAAGGCGTTGATCGACGTTGCTGCTGCTGCAAAAACCGCGTTGATCAAACTATGTGCTCAGGAAAAAACTAAGACTTACGAGAAACCGTGTTCCCCCTGTGAGTAATGTGTTTCTGTAGACCACCTAATCCATTGTGAGCATTGAGGCTCTTGTGTGCATTGTAGCCACGAAGGCTCTGTAGCCGCGAAGGCTCTGTAGCCACTAAGGCTCTGTAGCCACTAAGGCTCTATAGGCAAATCAGGCCACATGGAGAATCAATGATACAACAATAAATACATCACAAAGGAATAGGGAGTTAGGAACAAACTCCTATAACCTAGGAACTAATCTTAACTTAAGGAGTTACGTGACAAAAATGTAACCATTTCTCCATTAATACAATATAATATTAATTATTTTCAACTCATATTCCACACAGTGAAAGTGAACCAACATAAAACCAAGTCAATTGCTTGTCGAGT
This sequence comes from Pinus albicaulis, assembly GCA_034641835.2. NCBI lineage: Eukaryota > Viridiplantae > Streptophyta > Pinopsida > Pinales > Pinaceae > Pinus > Pinus albicaulis. The sequence continues at coordinate 833,217,138 of CM076572.1, read as the reverse complement.
GAATCGGTAGCCTAGTGACAATTCATTGCATCGTGTGCAAGTGAGCAACATCAGAGGAAAAGTGTGGGGAGGTGCTCTTTAATAACAACAGAGCCACGATTATTCATTTTGTAGTGCCGCCAAAAGTATTAAATTTTGACCTGATGATTCATTTTGCAGCGCCGTTGGTCAATCGGTCATTTCCTGGCATTATTTTTTAATTTGAGGAGTCGACTGTATTGTGAAAATTACTCCATTCGGGCCGACCTACCTCACAATTTCTATATATTTTCCATATCTCACAAGTGATGATCAAACTCCTAAGGTGATAGTTGACCTGTTAAGTTGAGATAGAGGCTTAAGCTACAATAGGGTCAATCATATACTTTCCATGCCCAGGGTGAAGGCAAAAATATATTAGTCATGACTAATTCAACTGAGACTACCGATCCTTCACTAAGGACGCACTGACGCCATACATAGTGAAGAGAAGGATCCAACAACAACCGTTAGCCAGGATCTCATCGACTAGGGTAGGAGGCTATCGCAACAAAACATTAAGGTTGTTATCCAGCCGAAAGAGTTACACACCTCCGAAGTCCAAAGAATTGTTAAGCCAGTCAATGTATTGGTACACGTCGATGCCCACCTTTCCTATAACTGTGGCCCCACCAAATTTGTAAACCCACCATTATAATATTAAAAAGAGTAATAAAATTTTAGGGACCCACAAGTAGTTGAGTGGGACCCTTGGTTTAAAAAGGGAAGTGTGTAGTAGTTGAGTTTGAATAAAAATAGTAAGAAGAGTCTAGGGACCCTTAGGTGGTTAAGTGGGACCCTTGGTTTAAAAAGGGAAGTCTGAAGTGGTTGAGCTTTATTATTAAAAATAATAATAATAATATTAACAATGAAAAGAGAGAGAGTAGAAGAGTTTAATTTTTGGAAATGAGTTTGATATTATAATAATAATAAAAAAATGAGTGGGAGATATAAGGGTTTGTAAAAGGGGTTTTATTTGAACATATGAAAAGTGGTAAACTGTTATACAGATGAGTCAATAGATATCCAGTAGGAAATCCATAAAGACTAGTATGGGAAAGTGTAAATACAATCCACCAATACTTCCATGTTTGACAACTAGAGAAGGTGAATAACAGATTGTACCCACACGTGGATAAGGCGAGGAATAAGACATTCAAGGAGACTCAATTGAGGATCCAGTAGTAATAAATCAACATAATGAGCATGATCATGAGGGGAAACATGAAAAATATAGTATGGAGGATATGCCATTTCTCCAGATTAGGTCAAAGGTTCGAGTTGGAGATATGATCGTTGAACATCTAGTGCATATAGATACAAAGGCATTCAACAGGGCACCAAAATTTCTAGTAGAGGACTTTTGGGAAAATATCATGCATTTCAAGACAAATATCATGAAGTTGAAGTAAAGAGTGTGGACAGTGTGAGACACCGTCTTACGTGAGAATAGGAAAATTGAGGAGCTCATAGGGGTAAGTGCTGAATCAACCTCCAAGTTGATTGGTGTTGAGGAATGACTCAAGTCCCTAACAAGGAAGAAAGAGGAGTATAGTTGGGAGTTTCAGAGCATCCCTCTACAAGAGTACCTAGATAAGGCTTCCAACACTACCAACCCATCTTTATATATTGGGCAGATCATGGCAGAGTTCTCCAAATGGATCATGTTGGGTGACTGAGTGGAGCAACATGAGTTGAGCATCGAACATTATCATCATAGTAGACTTACTCCATGTGTAGACATTCATCCATTAGATCCTTCCCATAGGATGAATTGGAGAGAGATTATGAGTTGGAACTCTATTGATGGGATGAGTCCTAGGAAGATATTCTTAGCCATGGTTATATCGCAGCTTGGGTTCTTAAGCACATGAAGTTATGGAGGGCTGATATTGTATCATAACCCACAAGTCCCAAGACTTAGGTGCCATTGGGATCCAGGGGAATCTATTAAGGACAATATTGGTCAGAGGATTGTTTGGGATCCAAGTATCGAAGGATTTATTCATGATAATTTAGCATGGAGGCATGGGATAACACACTGGTTTCTATGGGATCCTAGTATCAGTAAAAAAATGCTTTTGCTATGGATAAAAGTGGATTACTTGAGGGAAATCAGTTTTTGGGTGGGAGGATTTGTAATATTCCCTCTTCTTGATATGGTCAAAGTGGATGGAATCTTCCCATGGTATTTACCATGGTATCTGATCGTGGTATCGACCCATGGTGTTTTCCTTCGTTTTTCGAGGGAAAGTGATAAAATAAGGTTTCTAGAGAGTCCATTAATCCCATTAAAGAGGATAGGAGCTAGGCATCTGGATCATCTTGAGTCTATCTATCTTATTGTGTTTTTCTTGAGAACTTAGCATGACCAGTTGCAGTTTGATCCCAGGGACGAAAACCCCATGGGTGTGATTTGTCTGGTGGATCCATCCAGGGTCCACGATTGTGCTTCAGTTTCTTTGTTTTCTCTTTGATAAGTAGTTGTGCATGCCATTGCAAGGGCTCTGATATTATTCTATGGGCATGCACTATTTTCTTTAGCTAAAAATATAAATAAGGGTTGCATTTATTTTAGATCCCTTGTGTTCTGTGTTTTGATTGTCAGTATTTCGTTTAGAACACTAAAATATTCCAGATATGTTGATTATTTGGCCATTTGGGATCTTATGCTATCTCTGGGCTTAACTCCCTCATGGGAGGCCCAGGCGAATTTGAAAGCCTGTGAGAGTGGATAGTTTAGTTTCATGTGTGAGTGATTTTTATTTTTTCTAATATGTGCTTTTGAGTGTTATGATTATGCCTTAATTATTTGTCCATCGTTTGATCTAGCTATTGCATAAAAGGAGACAAACTTTCAAAGCAACCAAATTGAGATAGCGAAATGTGAATTAGTAGGCTGTCCAAGTCAAAATTTCTAGAGAGGAAGTTGAAGCACAAACTCTCAAGGTCGAGGTTGCGGTCTCCCAAAAAATATCCGTGTGATAAGAAATGTGTCCACTTTGGCTTTAATTGACAAAAGAAACATTCCAATGAGCTCCAACAACTACAATTCTCTCTTGTAATTCTACATCGATGCTAGAAATTTTGCAATGGGCAGGAAGGTTCATGCCCATTTGATTCATAAGGGGTTCTAGCTCAAGCTTGACATTCTTATGAAAATTCACCTTTTCTAAATGTATGTGAAGTCTCGTGAGCTAGTAGTTGCAGGTGAGGCATCTAAATGCCTAAGAATTTTTTTCTTTTATTTACAGTCGTAGAATTGTGTCATCCTACATATGATATGAGTCACAGCTGTTCTGCTTCAATAATATTAGTAATCAATAGTCTATATGGTTGGTAATGATTGCAAGAAGATATATTTGTATTACTGACTATTTTGAAGTATATTTGAGAAATAATATGACAACTATGACGGTGATGGCCAATTATTGTTAATAGCTAATATTTCTTCCTGGGTCTTCACCAAGATGACTGTAATAGTTGGTGTAATGAATGATGTGATCCATAAACATTGCATTCTATTGCTCTGTTGGTTGCTTGAATGGTTGCCTCGAATCCCTGACTAGATGTAATAGAGGTGTGAAAATTATTGTTCATATTTCAAAACTAGAGTGTAGTGTTCCATGAGGTTAGGTCTCAAATCGAGAGTTATGCAACAGATACATGCATAGATAAGCTCCAACTGCTCCATAGTTTGCATTTCCTCTTAACTGCATGGGGCCACAATGAAATTTGTTCTCGTGGAATACACTGATGGTGAGGCACTTCAATGCCATGAGAATTGATGATGCACACCAATACCTTGACAAAATGCCTAAGAAAGATGTGGTATCGTGGACCATAATAATATCTTGGTTATGTACAAAACATAATTGGGGATAAATATTTGAGATACATTGTTATTTGTAGTTCCAGATTCTTGTAGAAAATATCCAAGATTCTCAAAATATGAAGCTAACAATATTCAAACATGGATTTGAGCTTGATATTGTTAGTGTTAGACGAGACACTTAAGTTTCTTGAATTTGTAAGATTTTATTATTGATCCTATATGTATTCTTATTATGTGGTGCACAAGTAACTAGTGAAAAATGTGGTAGTAATATATCACTTTGATTGATGGAAGATATGTTATATTAATTTTTTTTTAAAGTGCATAACCAATTATTGAACAATGTAACATAATTCAAATTAGTGGTTCTTGGTGCACAGAAACCCTTGAACACATTGTTAATTTTATTGTCTTTACATATTGTTATGGTTTGTTGTTCTTGGCACTCAGAAACCCCTGAACAATGGTTGTTGGTTATAGTATAAGATCCTTGTGTGTTAGATAGGTGAAGTTGTATGATGAACTTCTGAACACATTCAATATCAAGACTATCTTCCTAGCAACTAACGGATACCCAAAAGAGAAATATCTAATAGATGGTGGTATGATCCGGATTTATGCAGGAACACAATAAAATACATAAATAAACACAGAGATGCAGTGGAAATAATGATTCGTTTTATTAATAATAAATGACCGAAATAGCTTACAGACATAATGGAAATAAAATAGCTATGGCGCTGGTAGCTTATCTCTGAGAAGAGATGTGGTGGCTACATGCCTCTAAACTGTGTTACAATGAGGCTCGAAGGCCTATTTATTGTTGAAAAACAATGCAAAACCATAAACATCAAAAAACCTAACTGTAGGAGATGAAGCACCAAAACTATGGGCCTCGTTTGGGTAAATTGGTGTTTCAACTTCCCAGGGATGTAACTTTGGCATATGATCTCCATTTGACACGCATCATACCTCATTAGAAATATCTATCCGAGGAGTATAATTGTTGATCATGAATATTTATTCTGAAACAGAATCATATTCAACAAACAAACGATGCCCAAAAAATGTCGTTTAGGGCCTCAAAATGGCTCTGGAAGTTCAGGACCCAAAAAAATGCTAAAAATAGTAAGTTGTGCCGAAACTGAAAAAATAAAATAAATGATGGTGTGGGTCCAAATGGAATAGGTGGGTGGACACCAATATACACGTGGCTCATTAGGGCCTCCAAACGGCTCCGAAAGTTCAGGAACCGATAACCTGCTAAAAATAGTAAGTTGTGCTGAAAGTGAAAAGCTGCAAGAATTGATGGTACGAGTCCAAATGGAATAGGTGGGTGGCCACCGATATCCACTTGGATCATTGTAGGTCCATATAGTGGTTCATTACTTCATAGCTTTTATCGCTAAATTCCTTACAAGTCGAGTATGTCAATAATGTTGATCATACAATTATGTCAACGAGTGTCAGAAATAGTTGTACCATAAATGATTCATCATCAAGGTTAAGATCAAGGTACATGATTAGGTCTGAAGTCATCATCACCATTTTAGGCATGTATGAGTCATCATTGTGTTATGAGTGAATATCAAACTTCAAAATCTTTCCTAATTCAGTCATTTCTCATTCTTCATTCCTTCTTCGCGTGATATTGAGCTCTAGAGAGCTACTACATTGATCCAAAGCTGTGGCTGGTGTTTTCAAAGGTTTACAAAGATCACTGATCAAGCGAGGCTAAAAACTATCAAGCGAGGCTGAGAAGGAATTAAAGAAATCATGGTAGAAAAAAGAAGGACAAATAAAGGTGGCCAATGTCTAAGATATGAACCAGCAGATATGAATCTAATCAATGAAGATCCAACAACTGTAGAAGTCTTCAGAAGGACTAGCTATTTACAGTTTTGTGAAATATTACAAGGCTGTCATGTACAGGTTTCCAAAGAATTTTCTTTAAACTTCAGTGGAATAGCTACCAAAGTGGGGATGCTGAATCTTTCCATTACACCAAAGGTCATTGCAGCAGCAACAGGGATTACAAGGGGACAAGAGAAATTCTTCAAAGGGTTCAAATTCAACATGGAGAAGTGCAAGGAGTTTATCAAGCTAGAAAACAATGAAATGGACCTTACTAATTCCATCCCAAGAAACTGCATGAAGGATAACTACTCAAAGTTGATGCTCATCCTCCAGAAATATTTTACTTGTGAAAGGAGATACCATAAAGTTTACGCTTATCATTTCAAGCTTCTCATACACTTTACTGGTAAGATATCTCTTGATCTGCCTTTCTATTTACATAGAAGTTTATCAAAAATGACAGATAAGGTCCAAGAAAAATCTGAAGGGAGTGAGACTTCATTGTCTCATCATGGTTTAATTAAACTACTGGTTTTAGATGAGCTCCAAAGACTAGGCAGAGACTGGTCTTCATTTTTGTTTGTTGGTGGTTTTGATTTGGATACTCTTACTCCTACAAGAACTCCTAAACCTAGGAGTATCCCATCACCCTTAGTGGCAAAAAAAAAAGAACCAGTGGTGGAAGAACTAAGTAAACCAGCAAGAGTAGAACCAAGTGAACTAGCCATGATAGAAACAGAGTAATTGCAGAGTTTTGATACACCCATTATTCCACCTGCAAAACAAAAACAAGTTGTGAGTAAACAAGGAAGAAAAATGATAACAAGGATTCAAACAGTGGCTTTAGAAGATAAAATAGTGGTTGTAAAGGACATAATAGTAGCTAAAGGAAATTTATAAGACATAATACATATCATTGACATAGAAGAGACTCTTATAGTCCAGGCTGAGGATATAGAGGAAGGTGGACAGAAACTAAAGAAAGCCAAATCTGCAAAGAGACTAGAATTTGAAGGAGAAGATGCGGGTTTTATGTTCCAATAAAGAAATCCCATGAAAATGCATGCTAGAAAGCTATTAGAGATAAGTAAAGAGGTTCATCCACCTACTGACATTGTCAAGCCACCACAAGACATCACTGATCTTTCATCACCTGCAGAGAAAGATTCAGTTAGCAAGTCAAAAAAAGCAAAGGAGAAAGTAATGGAAAAAACAGAGTTTGAACTCCTTGAAGAACAGTTGAAATTTTCCAATCATGAAATTTCTCTTATGAAGAAAGAAGCAAGGAAACACAATGTCCAAAAGGTTCAGTTTGAAAAGATGAAAGAGATTTGGGAAAAGCAGGTTGACAGTGTTTCCAAGACCCTAGATAATACACAACAGTTTATCAAATGGACCATGCCATTGAGGAAAGAAGTGAAACATGTTAGGAAAATGAATTTACATTTGAAATATGCAAACAAAAAGTTAAGGATCAGGTTAAAGACCTCCAGGAACATCTTGAACTAATTCATGAGGAGTTGGAGAAAAGGGGCCTTAAAATGACAGTAGTTGAGGAGCCAATTTCTCAACTCATTATCAATGAGGAAGAAACACCTCAAGAATCATAGTGTGAGTTGGTTTATGATTTTAAAGGCTAATGGAATGTTAGAAACTAATTATTTACATTTTGAAAGTGTATTTTTTAAGCTACACAAAAATCTATAATTTTCACTATTTTTAGCAGTTTCGTAGCGTTCCTAGGCTTGAAGACCAAGAAAACGCTACAAAACTACTATAGCTTTATTTTGTGCATTTTGAACCATTTTTGGGAGCTTCCAAGAGGTGAAAATGGTATGGAAAATTTATTAAGGCATAATGAACATCATACAGAAGGAAAGAATCAGAAATATTGATGGCAGAAGGCATTTTTGTAATGCTACAAAAGTACGCTACGAAACTGTCATACTTTTGTAGCATACTATTTTGAAGCTATATGAGCAGGTTTTTGTGCACTTTTGGATAGCTGGGTAATTTCAAATGTTCAATGGATCTTTCCAAAAGTCATCCAAGACTTAAAGACCACGTCATGAAGCTAACTCATCAGCCAAACCATTCATTGAAGATAAGGACCAATTTTCCTAAAAGGCAGGGTTTGTTTCCAGTTTTAGAGGAGGTCAATTAAGATGTCATGTAGTAATGAGTCCCATCACACCCTATTCAAACATGTGAAGGAATAGTTTTCAAAGATGTAACTAATATTAGGAGATAAGGTAGTTGATGTAATAAAGGACAGTTTCAGTCCTATTAGGAAAAGGACTGTCAAATAGAATAACTATCATTTTCTCATTAATGTAGATGTTTTCTTGTTATGCAAGGTGTCATTAGCAAAATTTCGATGAATCTAGCCATGAGTTCGATCATCTCATCATGTAACAAGTCTATTAAAGGGTAGATATTCGAATTTGTATAGGTTGGAGACTTTTTGGGAAAACTGCAGCTTTGTGTAATTGACTGTTTTCAGTAATACAACAGACTTGTTTCTTTACCAACCTGAGATTTTGATTGATTTTTTAGTTTTTATCTGATCTATATTTTCTTTGTGTACCATTTGCAGTGGTTTTCATCTTTAATACTCAGAATTCATTCATGTAATGCTATGACTTCCTTTATAGATGAATTGACTGTGTTATTCCATTTTTCATGAGTGCTTACCTTTGCTAAAAACTCTTACCTGCCTCAGCTTCCATGTGAAGTGAACTTACTACTGAATTATTTCTTTGTTGAATCCATAAGCCCAATGTTTGCATACTGATGTTATTTTCAACCTACACTTATAAAAAACAAGTCATTTTATAAGTAGAGTTAGCCATCTAGTTTATCATTATCAATATCATTAACCCCTTTGAGAGAGCCCTCTCAGACTGAAGAGGCTAAGCTTTAGTTGCAAGATTGGTTTGAAACAGTTACATGAAGTTGTATTATTAGCAGCCTATCAGGAGCAATTTTGAGATAACATTTTAGTGCGTCTTCCGAGAGCCTAAAGATTATACTTTCCCAAAATTTTGAAGCTGAACTTCTGAAGGTAGCAAGAGCTCAGGAAGTTATTTGAGGCTGCATCTACCTTGGTGACTCCAGTCAAAATTGATATGACCAAAGGTGGCTTCGAGAAGGAGATACACGAGGAGTAATCCTGACCCAGATCCACCTACCATTGTGGACAATACAAACACCATCTCCAGAGGCAGTCAAGGAATTATTACAATATGAGGTACTCCATTACATACATAATTCTTTTCCTCTGAAGTTTTAAGAAGCCTGAAGATAAAATATTTGATGACAAGATTCAGGAAGTCTTGTTTAGGTCTGAAAGTGAAAAAGAATTAACTGAAATTGTCTTAGACCTACATAGGAGAGGTATTGATACCTCAACCCTAGTGACACAAAAAGATAAAGAAGAGTTTTGGGAAGCAGTCACTTCAGAGTTGTTGTTAGAAAGAGAATCTTTGGATAGGTTTAAGGAGCTTGAACCTTTTGAAATTTTGTTAAGAATTAAAACTGGTTTTCCTCTTCCTGATTGGAGTTCAATTGTCAGTGGACAACAGAGACCAAACAACCCTCCTCCTAACAGTTCCTCTTCTTATACTACTGTTGTCCCTAAAACTACCACAGTCCCATTCATCATGGCAGGAAATGTGCCTCCTCCACCTGCTGCACCTGCTAGTTATGTCACTCTTGCCCTTCCAGCTGTCTTAAATGCCCTTCATAGCAAATATTTTTCTAGAATCAAAACTTGGGGAAGTGATGAAGAAATTATAGCTGAAGAGAATGTAGACCAGTTAAATGACTTTATACACAGGGAGGAGGTTTACCATTGTTGAGATTCAACAAGATGATGAGCTAAGTGAAAAGTAAGAACCTTCACTAAGTGGGGCCTGAAGGCTATTTTTAGGTGTATGTTTATTTTAGACATGGTGAGCATATTCTATAAGTTGCAAGATGTTATTTGTAGATGGTTTGTCAAATGTGGAAAATAGATGAAATTCTATTTTTAGAATATTGGGTGAAGTCTATTTATAGATCGTCGATCTAAAAATAGGTGCATGTCAATTATTATTGACCCTTAAGAATAATTCGACAATAAACATCAACTTATTCTCTTGGAGCACTTTATTTCAGTGAATAGATTTGGAAAATCAGTGGGTTGAAGGAATTACGCAATTCCTAGGGTTATTAGTGGCTCATGCATGGAGGACTTAGTTAGAACTGAAGTGGAAAAGTTATGATAGAGTTGGAAGAGTAGTTATAGGAGTTGTTATTTAGTTTAACTCAGTTAAGTGAGTTAAACAAAATTGAGCTAGTTGTATCTAGTCTAACTAAAAGATACAGTAGTGAGAGTTAAGTGAATTAATTAGTTAATTAATTCACAACTAATAACTCACTAACACCTGAAAAAATACAGTAGTTTACTATTTGCATGTTAGTTCCAGTGGAGACCCAGTGGAGAGATAGGTGAAAGGGTGAGATGGACTATCTGTTGTGACTATAGTGATGCATTCAATGCATTTGACACACATTGGAGTTTCCAATGAGGATTTTGTAGTCAAGGCAAGGCCAATTTGAATTCATTCAGGGGTCTTATTCAGCAGGGATTGTGCAGTGGAGGCAGGTTGTCAGGAGGCAAGAAATTGGTGCATGGAGATGCAAATTTCTACATGACAGTGTGTAATGAATATATATTGTACTGAGAGCTTGATGCACTAAGCTTTGTATGATATTATTAAATTATTCCATTGATATACATAATATATGATAGTTGGGGTTTTTAGCTTTAAGCTTTCACGTTAAACAACTATGTTATGTGCGATTGAATTTATTCACATGTGTTTGCAATTGAGTTTTAAATTTCCGCAAGTTTAACAGTGGAAGGATTTTGTATTTGGCAAGAAGATAAATATTTTTAGATCAGGAGGATCCGATAATACATCAGTATTAATAAATTTCTACATGGTATCAGAGTAGTACTGATCATTGGAGATTGCAATTGTGAATAAGTGTTGAGTTTTGTGCTGGTGGACAATTCGAATTTGCTGCAGAAATTTCTTGGTGCGACAGTTGATTATTCATTGAAATGTCTTTCAATGGGTTTCGATTGGAGTATGTCATTGAGGGTAGCTCGAATTAAATAGCCTGGAAGGATAGGATGGAGGCGGTGCTTGAAGATAATGGACTGAAGGAGTTCATCGATAGTAATGTTCTGAAGCCTACTTCTAGCGATGCTACAAGACTTGACGCATGGCAAAAAAAGGTACCAAAGACAAGAAGAATTCTGTTGGAAGGTGTGAAGGACCATATTGTGTCAAGCCTTCATGGGAAAGCCACTCCATTTGCAATGTGGAAGGCTTTGAAAAATCTTTTCCAAATCAGCAGTGATCAGAGGAAGTTGGCGCTGAAAGATAAGCTCAGAAAAATAAAAATGGAGAAGGGCAATAGTATTCCAAAATATCTCATGAAGTTTGTCCATTGCAGGGATGAACTGGGAAGTGTGGGGATTATTGTTGATGATGATGACTTGGTGATCTTGGCTCTCCTTGGGCTTCCAAAAAGTTGTCATAGCTACAAAGACTCTGTCAATGGACGGGAGAAACTACCGGGTTGGGAGCGACTTTGGTCGGATCTTGTGTAGGAGGAGATAAGGCGAAGTACCAGGGATGGCTCTTCATCGAAGAATGATGATGAATAGAATTGCGCTTTGGCCACCAAATCAAGGAAAGGAAAGGGGAAGAAATCCCATCCAAAATCCGAGGCTAAAGGCAAGAAGTTGGATTTACCCAAAGTGAAGTGTTTTCACTGTCACGAACATGGGCATCTTGCCACTAACTGCCCACAGACAAAGAAGAACAAGAAGGCTTCTGGAGCTGCAGCTAGAGAGGCCTTAGCCTCACAATTTGAAATTGGATTCTTTTCGATCAAATGCTTGGTTTTAAGCTCAATGGACTCAGCCGATCTGATAGTGGTGCGTCTTCCATATGATGGGAGACAAGGAGTTGTTTAGTGACTTGGAGGAGAAGTGATCTCCAAATGCATATAGAGATGGGTGATGATGGTCGATACAAGGTGACCGACAATGGGACCATTACCTTGAGAGGGAGTTTGTGCAATCCATTTATGTTGAAAGATGTTGAGGACATGTTCCGTGTCCGAAGAAGAACTTGGTCTCGCTTTTGAATGTTAAAGACAGAGAAGGTGACATTGTTTTTGGCCGATGGAAAAGTTTCTTCTCATACATAAAAACAACAAAACCAAGAGGATAGGGATTCAAGTTAAGAATATCTACAAGATTGAGGTTAGATGGTTGCGCCGCAATGGTTGGGAAAAGTGTATGAAGTGGTGAGTCGGGATGAGGGCGAATTATGGCACAGGAGATTGGGCCATCTTCACCATGGCGCTTTGAAGATTTTGCAGCAGATTTATACTGGACTTCCCAAGGGTACTCTTGCATAGTCAGATCAGTGCAAGGGATGTACTATGGATAAGTTTGTGAAGACCATCTTTCATGAGAAGGAGAAACGTGATTCGGTGATCCTGGAGAGAATTCACATAGACGTATGTGGGCCTTTCTCGATTGCTTCAACAACAAAACACGGGTATTATGTTATTTTTGTTGATGACTATTCTCGTAGATGCTGGATCTTCTTCATGCAGAAGAAGAGCGAAACATTCTCAAAGTTATGTGAGTTTAACACATTGGTGGAGAAGGAGTCAGGGAAGCAAGTGAAGGCTCTACGAAGAGATAATGGTGGTGAATATATCTTGAACGAATTCAAAGACTTTTGTAGTAAAGAAGGAATTCGAAGAGAAGTCCTAGCGCCTCATAACTCACAGCAGAATGGGTTCGCGAAGAAGAAGAACATAACGATCGTGGGTGTTGCCCGAGCTATGATGCATGACCAGGGCCTACCAATGCACTTGTGGGTGGAAGCATGCAACACTGCGGTTTATGTGCAAAACCGTTGTCCTCATAGAGTACTTGGCATGGGTACACATGAAGAAGCTTTTACTAGTAAGAAGCCTGATATTTATCATTTGAAGATTTTTGGCTCATCTGTTTACATTCATGTGACAAAGGATGCTAGGAAGAAGCTGGAGCCAACTGCAGAAGTTGGGATATTTTTGGGGTACACAGAAACATCCCATAATTATCGTGTGTATTTTCTAGACAGTCGAATGACTGTGGTGCGATGGGATATAAAATTCAATGAGGTGAAAGCAATGAAGTTGTCGCTTGAGAGGGAGCTACACTTGCATGCAGAGGAGGAACTTCTTGTTCCCAAAGATGAGGCTCTAGATGTGGATCAGCCACAAGAGGAGATTCATGGAGTGGAGGATTCCACTCATGTAGAACCAAACATCAGACAAGGCAGAAAGCGTACCACAAAAGATGAGAGATTGAAGCTTGATGCAGCATAGAATGTAGGAGTCCCTACATCACAGCGCAGACAAAGACAGTCACCTAATCGATTTACTGGATACATGGCTCTTATGAGCAAGTGTATCATGATAGAGCCATCTTCTTTTGAAGAAGCAGTGCAGGAGCCCACATGGGTAGATGCCATGGTGGAGGATTATGAATCCATTGTCAGAAACAATGCTTGGGAGATTGTTCCAAGGCCGGTGGGCAAATGAGTGGTAGATTTCAAATGGATCTACAAGGTAAAGCAAGCAGCTGATAGGAGCGTCGACAAGTATAAGGAAAGATTTATTGCTCGAGGCCTCTCACATATTGAGGGGATTGATTATGAAGAAACCTTTGCACCTGTCGCACGGTATCCTTCCATAAGGACCATCCTTTCTCTCTCAGTGCACATGGGTTGGCACACTCATCAAATGGATGTGAAGACTGCGTTCCTTAATGGGATCATTGAGGAAGAGGTGTACATTGAGCAGCTTGAAGGATTTGAGATCTTCAGCAGCGAGTTGCATATGTGCAGGCTCAAAAGAGCGATGTATGGGCTGAAACAAGCACCTCGTGCTTGGCACACAGAGATCGACAACTATTTCACTGGACTTGGCTTCACCAAGAGTGAGGCAGATGTAGACCTGTACCAAATTGTGGTGGAGGGTAAGCTTTTAATCATTGTTCTTTATGTTGATGATTTAATACTAACAGGTGATGAGTAGTTGATACACTCATGTAAGGCAGATCTTGCAAAGGAGTTTGAGATAAAGGATTTGGGCCTCCTTCATTATTTCCTTGGATTGGAAATATGGCAGTGGGAAGGTGAACTATTTGTGTCTCAAGGCAAGTATGCCCAGGAGATACTGTAGAAGTTTCACATGCAAGGCTGCAAGGCTGCAAGACTATTGACACTCCTCTTCTAGGAAATTGGAGGAAAGAGGATGTTATATCGGCAGAGGTAGTGGATGCCACTGTTTATCGACAGTTGGTGGGTTCGCTCATGTATTTAGTTAATATAAGACCGGACATATGTATGCGGTGAACCAACTTTAACAAGCGATGGTTAAGCCTACCAAGCTCTTTTGGAAGGTAGTCAAGCATGTCCTGAGGTATCTCAGGGGCACATCTGAGTATGGCTTATGGTACAGACAGACGGATGAAGTGAAGTTGCATGGATTCACGGATGCAAATTGGGCAGGCAACCCAACGGACAGAAAGAGCACATCAGGAGGGGTTTTTAGTATCGGATCTACAACAGTTTCTTGGTACAGTAGGAAACAAATATCCGTGGCACTCAGTTTAGTGGAAGCAGAATACATGGCAGCAAGTCAAGCTACATGTGAGGCTATCAGGATGAGGAAGATCCTGGTCGGCTTGTTCAATTCACATTTAGATCCTACAATGATACATTGTGATAATCAGAGTTGCATTAAACTCTCGATTAATCCTGTGTTTCATGATAGATCTAAACATATTGATATCCGGTATCATCATATCAGAGATTGTGTGCAGCAGAAGATCATGTTGCTTCAGTACATTCCTATGGAAGATCAAGATGCACACATTCTGACGAAGGCGCTCAGAAGGAGCAAATTTGAATACCATAGAGACAAGATCGGGGTGAAGGATAATCCTTATCTTGTTGAGAGGGAGTGTTGAGATTCAACAAGATGATGTGCTTAGTGAAAATCAGTCACCTTCACTAAGTGGGCCCGCAGACTATTTCTAGGTGTAAGTCTATTTTTAGACTATGTCTATTTTTAGACATGGTGATCATATTTCAGAAGTTGCAGGATGCTATTTGTGGATGGTTGGTCAAGTTGGAAAAATAGATGAAATTATATTTTTAGAATATTGGGCAAATTCTATTTATAGATCATCGATCTAAAAATAGAAGTGTCGATTATTATTAGTCCTAATAATAATCAGACTCTAAATATCAACTTATTCTCTTGGAGCACTTAATTTCAATGTACAGATTTGGAAAATCAGTGGGCTGAAAGAATTATGAAATTCCTAGGGTTTACTGGTGGCTCATGCATGGAGGACTCAGTTAGAACTGAAGTGGCAAAGTTATGACGGAGCTCAAAGAGTAGTTCATGGAGTTGTTATTCAATTTAACTTAGTTAATGGAGTTAAACTCAGTTGAGCTAGTTGTATGTAGTCTAACTGAATGATACACTAGTGAGAGTCGAGCGAATTAACTAGTTAATTAATTCACAAATAATACCTCATTAATCAACTGAAAAAATTCAACAGTTAACTACAGTGCATGTCAGTTCCAGTGGAGACCCAGTGGAGAGATAGGTGAAAGCGTGAGATGGACTATCTGTTGTGACTATAGTGATGCATTGATTGCATCACACACACATTGGAGTTTCCAATGAGGATTGCGCAGTCAAGGCAAGCATGATTCCATTCATTCAAGGATTGCTATCATCAGGGATTATGCAGTGGAGGCAGGCTATCAGGTGGTAAGAAATCAGTGCATGGATTTGTAGATTTCTTCATGTTAATGTGTGACGATTGATTGTACTAAGAGCTTGATGTACTAAGCTTTGTATGAGATTGTTAAATGATCTCCATGATACATAATATATGATAGTTGGGGTTTTTAGCTTCAGGCTTTCCCGTTAAACAACTGTGTTATGTTGATTGTTTTTATTGCTTCATGTGTTTGCAATTGAGTTTAAATTTCCACAAAAGATTAACAGTGGAAGGATTCTATATTTAACAAGAAGATAAATATTGTTAGATCAGGAGAATCTGGATATATACATGCATATGTTATATAATTTCTACAACAATGTTACATTGGTAAATATAATTAATGTTATTTATTAATATTAATATTAAAAATATTTATATGAAAAATGTTAATGTTAATATCATTAATAGTATATTTAATCATTTTCTAAATATCATCATTATTAGTATAGAATTTTTGTATTAAATGTGATTAATTATTTATTATTAATTATCAAAATGTAAATATTATTACTATTATTGGTTAATATTAATGTTAATTATATTAGATATCATTTATTAATAACATGTTAATTATATTTTCATTAATAATGTTAATGTATTTAATAATATTAGTAATTAAATGTTATTGATGTTAATATTATAATTTAAATGCTATTAATAATATTAATGATATTATTAATATTATTAATAGTATTGTTTTGATAAAAAATAGACTACTATTATTATTACTATTATTATTTAATATTTGTAATGCTTATAATTATTACTTTAATATTACTTATATAAAAATGTTAATGTGTTTAAAATAGTGATATTATTAAATAAATGTTATTAATATTAATACTATAATTAAAATGTTATTAATAATATTAATGTTATTATGTTAATAATATTAAATGTTAATAATTTAAAAAAAAATATTATAATTAATCAAACTAATAATTTTATTTTTTTGACATTATTAATATTATCATATTAATAATATTATCAACAATATTGTAATATTTTCTTAGTAATAATTTGATTATTATTCACATTAATACTAATAATAATAATAATAATAATTATTATTATTATTATTATTATTTTTCACAATGAAAAAGTTCGTAATTTTATTTATGAGAAAACAAAATTACATGTTGTATGAGCTGGTATATGTCCAAAGACATTCAGAATGCCGCAAATAAAAAAGCAAAGGGGTTACAATTAAGATTTTCTCCCCTTCTTCTTTTCAACCTTACGCCAAGCACCAAGTGTTGGCTCGGTCTCGATAAGGACAAGCTGATTTCCTTCTGTTGGTGCTCCATTGTCCTTATCAGAGTCAGATGTGTCTGATGTATGTGTTCTTTTGTATCCCCCACTATCTAGTGTTCCAGGTTCCATGTCCTGCTGAGTCTTTGTGGTGGTGTCGAGCTGCTCTTGCATTTCCTGTTCTTGTGTGCCCAAGGAAGTATCTGTTTGTTGATTCTCATGTGGTGTTGGTTCCACCTCTTCTTCCTGTAGTTCTGGCTCTTCAGATGGAAATTGCCAACCTTTTGCCGCTTTGCCTGTTTTCTTCTTTTTCCTGTTATCCCTTTTTGTTGCCGGGCATGTGTTTTGTAGGTGGCCTGTGCATCTGCAAATCTGGCATCTGAAGGCTGTGTTCTCATAGTCTAAATGCTGTGTCCATCTCTGTTGTTTGTTGTTCAGCATAATGGACTCTGGGAGTCCTTTGCTCAAATCAACCTCCACACAGATTCGTGCGAAGGTGAAAACGCGCTCTTCCAGGCGTTGAGTGTCTGTTTTAATGTATCTACCAAGGGTGTTTCCAATGCAGCCAAGAACATTTTCATTCCAAAAATGTAGCGGGAGATTGTAGAGCCTTACCCAGACTGGCATTTTGGTCACCTCCATGGTGTTGGCATCAAAATTTGGGAACCATGGTGTAATGAAGAGTCCCGTGGAGCCCCAGAACCATGGTCCCTGGCTGAAAATGGCATCTCTAACCTCAGTGGATGTAAATTTGACAATGAAGAACCCCTTAGAACATAGGTGTATTTCACAGTCCATGGTCCAATTTGTAAAAATCCAATGGAACAGCTCCATTGGTTTGGGCCAGAAGCAGTTGAATCTGCCTATAATTGCTTGGGCTTCGTAGGCATTTCTATGCATGTCAATATCCAGACTGTCTATGTTTATTTCAGGCACGCTATCCTGCAGTTCTACAATATATGGCTTGGGAGAACTTTCAGCAGGAGCGGCAGGAGCTGTGGGAGTGTTCTTGTCCCCCTGTAATACAATCCTATATGAACCTTTTGTGGGTAATGTCTTGGATGCACCAGCACCCATGGAGGATCCATGTGCCCTGTTTTGGCCCATCATTCCACCCCTCAGTCTGAGGTTGAGGCAGATGGAAGACCCAGAACCGATGGAGTAGTCATTAACCAAGCAATGGTCAGCTAGAGCTTTCCCCCCAAAAATCAGAGACTGTGAAAAAACAGGGTACCCCGCCATAGATTGGATAGCTTCCTTCAGGTGTAATATAGAATCTACTGTTCGTATCCATAAAAGAAAACAGTTACCTACAGGAGGCTTAATGAACACTTGAAATGGATTCATGCCTACCTGAAAATCAGTATTGCAGATAAGCTGGCTGCGATTTTTGTCTGTAGGCACCTCATCGTGGGTCTGTCCCTGTCTCAGAAGTTCCGAGTGCATCCACCGTGACCGCTTAAGGTCTGTATTACTTGTCTCAGCAGCAATGGAGAAGTGATGCACTTGACGCCTCTGTAAATGCAGCTGTGGAAACCGCAAAGCATAAGTTCCCCAAGAGCGCTGGTCCGGAGCCCAATAGTCGCCCATCGTCGAGGACCAGGCCGTGGATGTGAAGGCCAGTCTGAAAATGGGGAAGTCAAGCGGTATCCGCTCCAAATGAAAGAGGAAAACTGAACTCTCAGCATGAGAATGCATCCGACAGAACAGAGTATTGTGCGCATAGTCACCATGAGCGGTGTAGCAGAGCACAAAAATCGGCGCTGGTTCATCACCAAAGCCACCAAGAGACCAATGGCACTCACAGGGGAATGTTTCATACCACGCTGTAGTTTTTGTTAGACTGGTCAGACACCAGTGCCCCTCTCTGTTGGATCTGCAGGAGGTCCATGAACCAGTCGCAGCAGAAATGAAGAAACCCACCAGCGTGAATGGAATCTCAGCCCCAATCAAGTCGCAATGAACAGCACAGGTAGCACGATGTCTCATGCCATGGATGCACTTCCAAAGCCTCGATCTCCAGCCCGCGGCGGCAATGGAAGATTGAAAACCTAGAACGAAGAAAAATCCTCCCGCGCGCGCCATTTTCCCGCCATTATTATTATAAGCATTAATAATATTAATGTTTTAAATTATTAATATCAATTTTATATAGTAATTAATATTAATATTAGGATTAAGATTAATAATATTTAATATTAAAATAATACTAATGTTAATCATCTTATAATCATTATTTTAATGATGATGATGATGATGGTGATTAATGTCCACTGAGACCAATCTTTGGTCTATCAGACCTAAAGAAAATAGTTATTTAGTTTGATTTAAGATTTTATTCCTATGCTCAAAAAGCTTGGAGAGAAGCCTCTGAAGCTCACTATAATTTTGACATCTTAAAAGGCTAGGAAGGCCAGTATTGCAACAAAGATTATGAAATTGAGCTCTAATGTGATTTTATGCGGGCACTCTAAGAGAAATTGATTTTCATCCTCGATGTTCATATTCTCACAGAGATGGTAGATCCTTTCCATCCATGGTGTTTTAGGAAGTGTCCAAGGACATGTTTCACTATGGAGCTCATGAGAGTTCGTTCTAATCTTGGCTATATTAATTTTTTTCTTTGAGCTAATTAAAACAAAGAGATACTTTCGATCTTCTAGGGTGGGGTTGATGACCTCCTTATAATATCTTAATTTTATTTTAGCTGCTAGATCTTTCTCACACCACATCTTTTCTTTGAACTTAGAAGTAACAATTTTTTAAATCTTATTAATGTTTTGCAATGCAACATTCTCGTCGATCTCCCAATGGTTTAACCAAGCCCTCGTGTCTTTATACCAACCTCATTTAAGCATTAGGTGGTTTTGGCTGGAATTTAAAGCTAGCTTAGGAAGTCTATGGTCTCCTATGCTATTGAGCTTGTACTTGTACAACAGAAGCCTAGTCATAGCTAGGCTCTCGATAGGGGAAAGACCCACTTCTATAAAGAGAATAGGATAGGGTGTATTGCTTTTAATTGTAAGGTTATACATTATAAAACGCTTCTGGATTTGCTAAGAATCATTAATTGAATATAGATATTAAATATAATACAAACTTTAATATTATTAAATCTAATATTATTATTAACCTTAATATAACCTTTAAAATGTTATAAACCCTATAATTATATTGAAATATTATTAATAATATTAATATTATTATGTTAATAACATTAAATGCTAATAATTTAAAAATATATTATGATTAATAACATTGTTAGATCTAAGACTTTTGTGATCCATAATGTAGATAAATGTCTTTCATATTAATCCTAAAGACATTTACCTACATTAATAACATTATTTCTAGAAATTATTAATATTAATATTATATAATAGTTACTATTATTACAATAGAATATAATATTGAAGTGTAATAACATGTCTCTAAGAAAAATCTCGTTTTGAAAGCTATTTTTCTCTTTAACTATTTATTTTCTTAAATTTATTAAAAACAATGTAACTATTTCTCTTCTTAGATTTATTCAAAAGTCTCTAACTAAAGGGTTTTTTTATGGAAGTTTAAAAATTGATAATAAGATTTTGTTGAGATTTATATAGTTAAAAAAAATAAGATCCCTAATCTTGGCACCAAAGAAAAGAACAAAAGGACCATCACCTAAATAAATGAGAGGGAAAATAATATTTTGTGTTTTTAATTGTGGTGCCTCAACCAATGAGCAACACTAATAGATTGAGAAAAAACATTTTTTTGTGGTTTTAATTATGGTGCCTTCTTAGTTTCTTCATAGTGACTTACAACCATTTTTACTAAGAGCAAAAACTAAAAGCATACTTTCCTCTTATGGTTTTAGTTGTGGTGATTTTTTAGTTTCTTCATAGTGGCTTACAACCATTTTTACCGAGAGCAAAAAATAAAAGCATACTTTCTTCTTCTGCACTAATGGTGCTGAGAATGCAGAGAAGGTTAAGCACGAGTTCCATGAAAGAGAATGTGGAGGCCACCTCTACTAGAAGAAAACAACCAAAAAAATCCTTAGAGCTAGTTACTATTGGCCCACCCTCTTTTTAGATGTACACAAGATGATAATTGCCTGTAATAAATGCCAACTTTTTGAAGGCAAAAGAAAATTGCTTCCCTTACCTTTGCATCCAATCACTGTTGAAGCTCCTTTTCAATTGTGGGGACTTGACTTCATAGGAGAAATCCATCCACCATCATCTGCCCAACATAGATGGATTCTCACTGCAATAGACCACTTTACCAAATGGATAGAAGCCATCCCTTCTAGACAAGCCAATGACTCTGTCATCATAAAATTCATTAAGACTCATATCCTCTCTAGATTTGGCTGTCCTAGGAAGATCATCACTGATAATGCAACTGCATTTGGATCCAAGAAGATGGTTGAATTATGTCACAAATATCAAATTACATTGGGTCATTCTACTGCTTATTACCCTTAAGGTAATGGACTAGCAGAATCCTCAAACAAGAGTTTGGTGAACATAATCAAGAAGTTGTTGGAGGACAACAAGAAGTCTTGGCACACAAAGCTAGTACATGCACTATGGGCTGATAGATTAACACTTAAGAAATCTATTGGAATGTCACCCTACCAGCTTGTGTATGGAATAGATGCAATTTTTCCAACCAGCCTAGGTGTGCCAGTTATGAAGTTGATCCAAGAAGTGCAGTCTGAAGTCAATGACATGATTATAAGGATTAATCAAATAATACATCTTCAGCAAACTAGAGAGGAGGTCTACAATAGAGCATTACAAAGACAAGAGAGCATCAAGAAGCTTTTTGATAGAAGAAGAAAAGCCAGTAATTTTAACATTGGTGACAAAGTGTTAAAGTGGGACTCTAGGAGAGAAGACAAGGGCAAGCATGGGAAATTTGATAACTTATGGCTTGGCCCTTATCTCATTCATTCTACTGCTGGTAACAATGCCTATTTCTTGCAGGAATTGAATGGAGCTGAACTGTTTGGGGGTCCTGTCATTGGCAGGATGCTCAAACATTATTTCTCTTGATCCTATCATGTTTGAAAGCCTTTTTATCTTTTTTTCTCATTATAAATATTTCATCCATCATTGCATTCAAAGTTAGAAAAATCAAAAATACAAAAACAATAGAAAGAGAAAAGAGGGCAGACTGTAAAAACAAGAAAGGTACAACCCCATACCAAAAAGAGAAACAAAGTCTGAAAGTGTGCAAGCTCAAATGCCACTCCTAAGAAACACACTCCTAGTTAGTCATACAGCCTAATCATGACTAATTAGTTTTAAATTTATTGCTGATAGGTTAGTGAAATTAGATTTTCCAAACAACTTAATCTTGGCTTATCAGTTAGGAAGATTAGGATAAAAAAATAAAGGTTCAAACAAGCTCAAAATTTGAACCTATGAGTTTCCAAAAGAAGAATGACTCTAATTTGTTTTAATCATGAGTCAAAGACACAAGTGAACTGGTTCTAATCAGCCCAAAACTTGAACCAAAGAACAAAGAAAAAACAACTCAAATAAACTCAAAAACAGAGTTGAAGAAAAAGAAGGATGTGCTTAAAACTTTCAGATCTTAAGCCTTCACCATTTTGACTTAATTTTCTGCAAATAATTATCTATGTGTAGCTTGTTTTCATGCCATAGATCAACAACAAGTTAGACTGTTCAATCCTGACTTGTATGCTTTTTAATTTCTTGTTTCAGAAATTAGAGAATAAAAATATGTTAGACAGTCTAATCCTAACAGATAGTAGTTAGGTAGAGAAGCTTATGAACTCAATTGTTTAATCTGAGTTCATGGAGAAATAAGAAGTAGACTTAGATTAGTTTTATGTTTTCAAAAGAATAAAATTTTTGTAAAAGAGTTTTCCAATCAAAATGCACTCTGAAAGAAGAAAAAATGTTAGATCAGTAGGATTGGGTAGGTAGAGAGCTTGTTTTGATAGAGTTCCATTGTTTTTCATGGCTGCTAACATTATCAGAACAGAAGAAGATCATCCAAGTGAAGAAATTTGCGGCTCAATGGATGAGGCATTGATCAGCCCCCCAGAGAATACAAGTCTGAAGTTCTTGACACCTTCAAGAAGGTGCCATCCCCGTGTGGAGCCACTGTTAGCCACCTATAAAATTTGTCATATCAAATGGTGGCTAAATAATGTTTTAAGCCTTCAAGAAACAATTTTATTGCCAAATTGTTAACTCTTGAAGTCTTGTGAAGATGACTTATCCTTGAGTTAATCTTCACTACTGTTTCCCTCTCAATTCTGAAAATCTGTTGTTTTCCTGAAGAAAGACTGCTGCAAAAACTCCATTTTTCCCTCATTTTACCCCTCCTTTCACTCATTATTAACCTCCTTTTTATTCCATTTTCCCCATTAAAATCATCCTTTTTTCCTCATTTTTCTCCATTTCCTTTCATAAAAACCCCTTTGATAAGGTTTAAAACTCCTTTTTTCCTTATTGGAAACTTTCAAATCCTTTGAAATCCTTGAAAAATCATAAAAATGAGCCTTTTTTTGTGCTAAGGATTTAGCCCCCTTTTGCCTAGCCTCAAAACCACTTCCCCACCATATAACCCGTGCCCAGGACCAAGAGTTAAGTCATGAGTGCTAATCACAATCGGAGGTTTGCGATGGGTGCATTTCTTTGTTTTAAGGAAAGTCCCGATGCGATTGGCCCCTTTTTTATAACCCCTGATCCCGTCATCTTTTCATATAACCCGAAAGCCCCACAATCGAGTGCTAAACACCATATAAACCCCTCCACGAAACAAATTTCCCTTTGTAATTTATAAAAATCCAATTTTCTTATGTTTCAAAGAGTCCCGACGGTTCATTGGTTAAAGCGAATCCCGACCATTGATTTAAAACCAATCAAACGATCATCAGGATCTCGCATCGGAGATTTCATTGGATGCGTTTGAATATTTTATTGATCTCCTCCGATTGACAACCTCCCGATGGCTTCCCAGCCGTTGATCTTCCCCCCTAGATCCAGATCCGACGGTCCACGTTGAATCTCCCTCTGCCACAGCCTCCGATATTAAAAACCACAGAGCTATTTTCGACTGTTGATCTCTCTAAAGATCGACGACCCACATTCAATTGCCTTAGAAATTTTCATTTGTGCCTTTTCTCTCTCCCCCGTCGATTGGCGGCCCTTGATTTAATTTGGGCCATCCATACCCTAAGATTTGACGGTCCAGATCAAACCTCGCACCCTTTGTTAATTTCATGAAACTCCGCTTTATAAAGTTTTTCGGGGAAATCTCCGTTGTTGATCTCTGCAGATCAATGGCCCACATTGACTCATTGTCCACCCGACCCCTCACCTCATATTTTATTCATTTGACCCCAATATTGGATCTGTGCCGTTCATTCCACTCATCCGACGATCCAGATTCAGCTCGATAGGCCCAACTCCTTTGGGTCCTACCTTTCCCCAGATCAAATCTCAACTGTCCATTCCCTGATCTTACGGTCCAGGTTAAAACCGCCTTGACCCTGCCCCACCTCTTTCCGTCCTTGCATCTTATCGCCATCGCGCTCTCCTCTTGACCATCCGATCTAAATCCCCAGATCGGACGGCCAGCGGACAGTTTCGCGTAAATTTAAGCCCGAACGATAATGTTTCAAAGTTACGCGATATGGGTGGTTTTAAAAATCCACGTGTCAGACTCTAAGGCATATCGCGTTCAAAAAGGTAAAATTTCCTTTCCTCCATTTTATCGTGTGAAATCGACGGTTTCTCCAACTAAAACCACCATTCCCATTCCCATTCATTTTCCCGAAATAGATCTCCGTCGTTGATCTCTGAGATCTAACGGCTCAAGTTTGATCTCACATTTTATTTATTGCCCTCCACCCATCCTCCAAGGGACTTCATAAGCAAATCCCCACCGTTGATCTCTGTGGTCGATCTAATCCGACAACCCAAAATCCTTCAAGAAACCCCAAATTTCATCTATGCCTTTTTCACTGTCGATTAAGGTTTTTGACCTCTTTTCTTTATAAATTATTCCGTTTCATTATAAAGTGACCCCTCCACTTTATATATTTACGATTGATCTCAACCGTTGATCTCTGCGGATCAACGGATTTGACTTAATTTCCCCACCTTTCATCCAACCGCCTCTCATGTTTTCCTCAGCATTGAATCCTCGCCTCTAACCTAAACCTCTTAAGCAGTTTTAACCTTCCCAGCAGGGTTTTTCTAATTTTTCTTGGTTTTTGCAGGTTTTAATGGTTTTTCAATTATTTTAAAAGGAAATTTAAAGGCCTGGGATGACGATCCCCCAGGCCTTTAATCGTAAAAGAGATCATTTTACAGGTTTTCCCATTAAAGTTTACCGGTGCCTAATGAATACTGGTAACATTATAAAAGCCCTCTGTAACGCCTGCACATCAACAAGACATAGCAAAGCTTAAAACAAACAAAGAGTATCCGTGTTAAAGGATTTAGCCATAGCAGAGAGGAAGAATTGAAGATGGTTTACACCGTTTTGAAGGATTAAGGCATATATTCAGCAAATCAAAAGCCTAATCTACAGTTAAAGACATCATGAAGACCGGAAGACACAAATTAAGCCTAATCAGACCTAAAACACAGAAATCAAGTAAATTAAAGGTGTTTTAGGGAAGGACAAAGCAATTCATCAATCCGAGAATCCTCCACTGCCACATCAGAGGCTAATTGAATCCTCTCAGCTATCCAAAGCCACCTGCAGCCTCAAAGCATTCAAAAGAGGCGTAGTTATTACCAAAATAGAAGATATTTGCCTCAATACAGCTGAACAGTTAATTCAACCAAAGGAAATTATTGTAGACTGTTAGCAGAGTTATTGCAAGGATAACAAAGATCCTTAAAGTCAACAAAATCTTCCCAGCAAGCTTAATACTTAATGTAAACCAATTAATACAGAGGAAATATCAGAGAGTTTCTCCATTGAGCCCCTCAAAGGCCGAGAAACATTAAACTGTATTAATTGAACCTAGAAGATCTTTTATCCCACCCTACCTCCTCATTTATTCTATAAATACTTCTATAGAAGATAATATAATGTTGGTCACTGCATATCTGTTACCTGTAAATAGTTTACTGAAGCTGCTGTAAGCTCTATTGTAATTGAAGATACCTAAGTTGAGATGAGAAGTTCGAAACTGTAGAGAACCACTAGACTTGAAGATTGTAATTGGTTTGAAGCATCAAATACAGGCTGATTTATGGGATCATGGTCTATGTCAACGGTGATGTTTTTCTTATTGTAAATTGTTATTTCATTTCTGTTTCCATTCTGTCCATCTTCTCTGATAAAGAACAACAATTACAGAGTTAGGTTTTACTGTCAAAGGTACCCTGCTCTTACTGATAAGCTTTATCTACATGTTTTCTTCCAAAATTGTGTATTTAAGAATGATTTAATACAGTCCAAGCAGTTAGGAATGCTAGCGTTCCCTCGTCCTATTGTCTAAACTAAACATTGTTCTTGAATGTTATTTTCAGTTTCTGCCAAGTAAAGTTGAACTAGGGAAGTTTATGGTGAGCCCTGTCATCTAGTTTTATCTCCAAAGGTTGTCTGAAAGTTTCCTTAAGAGTATGTTGAAAGCAGGATAGGTTCAAAGTCCTTACCTGATCTTAGACTATTCTTTGTTATCGCATGTGCTGTCTTGATAAGTTTGCTAAGTAAAGCAGAGCTAGGGAAGTCTATGGTGAGCCTTGTCCTCTAGTTTCTTCTCCAACAATTGCTTTGAAAAGTTTCCCTTAGAATATGCTGAAAGCAAGATAGGTTGAAAGTCCTTACTTGATCTTAAGCTACTATTTTTGTGTTTTAAATGTTTTCTATTGAAAGTGCATCGAAAGTAGGTAGTTTCAAAGTACTTACCTGATCTTAGATAACTTTCTATCTTTCTTAAGTGTATGCCGAAAGCAGGATAGTTTCAAAGTACTTACTTGATCTGAGGCTGCTCTTTTTTCTTCATTTGTTTAATTCCCCTTCTTATTGTTTCATTCCATTTCATAAAATCAACTTTAAAGAGATCTTTAGACATAGATGACTTGCCCCATGGACCACTCTTGAACCTTGTTGTTTCAATTAAATTCTACTATGACTCCATAGCCCAATGGATTGAAGTTGTTTCTTGCCTATCTTCTTAGCTGAATCAATTTTCACTTTCATTCACCTTCACCTTTCATTTAGAATTCCTTCACCTTCATTTATCTTTGCCCAACCAAAACAAACAAAAATCTTGTTCTTCATAACTAGCCTAATATCACACACAAAAGCCTTAAAGATAAATCAATCTTTGCACTTATAGAGAGATCCCTCTCTGGATTCGGGAGGGCTAGATCCTAGAATCCCAAAGTGGTTCAAGTGTTCTCCCTGCAGCTTTAGTCTCACCAATCTGCTAGAATTACAGGGACCTAACATGTAGCATTGAGAAATGCTTGCTATTAAATATTTATCCCCTTCTTATGAGTTAAATGAAATATCTTAATGCCACATTTTCCTAGGAGTGGCCATCAATAAGAAGAAATAACTTCAAATATACCCACAAATCTGTCCCACAAATAAATACCATTTAGCTTTGCTTAAGCATCTCAATGAGTTTCTCTCAATTCTAATGCAAATACATTACATTAGCATAAAATTATTATTAAATATCTATTTCTCTCAATTTCAATTCCAAATCAAATGCATTACATTAGCATAAACTTTCTTCAATACATAAGTTAAATTATTAATGAATATTTGTTTCCCTCCATTCCAATAAAAATGCATTATATTAACATAAACTCTCTCTAGTACATAAGTTAAAAAATATTATTTAATTTATTTGAAATTTTATCTAAAATTTATTTATTTATAATTATATTACATTTATTAATCTTAAAATTTTATTCTAAAATCCTAAATACTCATGTACCAAATTTTGTTAACCCCCACATAAAAAGAACATTAAAAAAAAGAAGAAGAATGAATGAATGAATGAATAAGGAGACGAACCCAACCCTACATAATGCCTTTTCTCTAAGATGAATGCACTTAGTCTATGCTTCACAAACTATGTTCTCGGCGAACTGCAACAAAACTCACCAAAATAAATTACTTGTTATTTTATTTATCTGAAAATAAAATCCTATGTATCATTTATTCATTTTTCTATTTATAAAAAGCTATTTGTTTTTGCAGGTTGATTCTTTACACAAGGAAGTGGAGATGGCTGGAATATAAGTTATGAACACGTCTCACAATTTAACATGAGCAACAAGTGATAGAATTACCTCTACAATCAGATTTGAGACGTGTGTATTTTCCAGCAATAACAATTCATTTGACGGAGCATGAAAACTTACCACTTCTTCCCAAGCAATTTCAGGATGTACCTTTCTAAACCACAAGAATGGGGATACGCCCACGATTATACGTTTATAAAATTTAAATCACACGAATGGGAATACCTTTGAGAATGTGGATAGCACGTTTTAAAATTCAATTTATGTTCGAGTATAAAATTTATTTTTCACTAATTACTATAGGTAAATTATGAATGATATATAGGTGAATTATGAATTATATAGTAAATTTTTAATTTAAATTTGGTAAAAAATAATTAGATAAGTAAGAAAGTTATTTTTATCTATTGATTTGGTGGAGACAACTAGAATATGTCGCTATCTTTTTTCTTTTTATTTTTTATTTTTTGTCTGAGTACTAAATTTACTTTATTGGTTTTTCTTGTCAATATGAATGTTAATTTAAATATACAACAATAAAATTTCAGTAACTTTTATTTTTTAATATAAATTTAAATTTAAATATATATAAATAATAGTTAAATTTAAATTTATAATAATATTGTGATGTTGTAAAATCTCTTTCGGTAATAATCACATGCAATGGAATATTGTCGATGTGTTTAGAACCAATGAGTGTGGCTCATCATCAGGACTAGGTGATAGATCATATCAGGTCATTAAGTTTAAATAGATGTAGAGATGGCTAAACTAGTCATTAGTCAAATGGCTAGTTTAACTTTTTAAAATTTATTTATCAAATTTTAATTATATATTATGTTTTTTAATTAATTAATAACAACTAGTTCCATTCTATTATTAAAATATTTGATTTATTTATTCAATTAATTAATAGATTAATAAACTTATTAATTATATATCTATATATATATAGCTCTTATTTAGTTGATTAAATTATTTAATTATTAATTTTATTTATTTATGAAGGGAGAGCTCCAAATAAAAAATAACCAATGAACAAAATAAATTAATTAATTAACTAATTAAAATAAATAAATAAATAAAAGTAAATAATGGAACAATAGGCAGGGCACAAATAAAAGGCAATCAAGAACATAAGGCAGGTATCCAACACCTGCTAATGTTCCAACCAACATCTCTAGGGTCCTTAGGAAGCATAGGTTGTCTTCATTCTTAACACAATTCGCGGCTCTCTCAAATCGGTTAAAGACCCGATTGACCCTAGGGATGGAAAAGATGTCTACATCATTCCTTGTTCTTGTGGGACACCTTACATTGGTGAAACTGGTCGGTCTATTAATCAAAGGATTTGTGAGCATGTTGTTGACATTAAAAATGGAAGATCCCACTCGTCTGCCCTAGCTGAGCATGTAGAAAAGACTAACCATCATATTTGCATCGAAGAGGCGAAGGTCATTGCTAGGATCGACCATTTACATCATCGAAGGTTAAGAGAGGCCTTCGAAATTGAAAAAAGACCCGTTACCTGCCTTATGTTCTTGACTGCCTTTTATTTCTGGATTGTCTTTTATTTCTGCCCTGCCTATTGTTCTTTTATTTATTTATTTAATTTTATTATTATTATTATAATTTTATATTTTATTTTTATATTTATTTATTTATTTTGGTCATTGGTTATTTTTTATTTGGACCTCGGGATTTAATAAATAAATAAAATTAAAAATTAAATAATTTAATCAACTAAATAAGAGAAATATATATATATATATATATATATATATATATAAATTAAATATTTAATTAATAAGTTTATTAATCTATTAATTAATTGAATAAATAAATCAAATATTTGAATAATAGAATGGAACTAACCGTTATTAATTAATTAAAAATTGATAAATAAATTTTAAAAAGTCAAACTAGTCGTTTTCCTAACGGCTAGTTTAGCCATCTCTACATCTACTTAAACCTATACCACACTGGTTGGTTGGAAAGGGGTGGACAATATTCCATTGCATGTGATTATTTCCGAAAGAGATTTTACAATTTTATATGGATCACAGAAGCCTAGATTCTAATATTATTTTCCATAAATTTAATGAACAATGTGGATTTTTTTATTACAACATAACATAATATTGAAGTGTAATAGCATGTCTCTTAGAAAAATGGCATTTTGGAAGTTGTTTTTCTCTTTAACTATTTCTTTTCTTAAATTTATTAAAAAGGATGTACTTATTTTTTTTTAGATTTATTAAAAAGTCCTTAATCAAAAGGTTTTTGGGATGGAAGTTTAAAATTTGATAATAATATTTTGTTGAGATTTATATATGTGTGTAATAATTTTCGGTGAAAATCACATAAACTGGTTTGAAACACGTCGACAAAAATTTCTTTTATGTGATTTTCACCGAAAATTATTACACACATTTTATGGATCACAGAAGCCAAATTCCTGAGATTTATATAGTTAAAAAAATTAAGATTACTAATTCTGACACTAAAGAAAAAAAGAAAAGGACCATCAAACCTATCTAAATGAGGAGGACTCATAGATTGAGAGTAAAAGAAGATTTTCTTGTTATGCACTAATGGTACTTAGAAAGATCCACACTGATCAGAGAATATGTGGCTCTGAGAAATGCTCGCTATTAAATATTTATCCCCTTCTTATGAGTTAAAGGAAATATCTTAATGCCACATTCCCCTACCATCAATGAGAAGAAATAACTTCACATATACCCACAAATCTGTCTCACAAATAAATACCATCTCACATAGTAAAAAGAAATAACTTCACATATACACACAAATCTGTCCCACAAATAAATACCATCTCATACAGTATTTCCACTAACATTACTTAAGCATCCTAGTGAGTTTCTCTCCATTCCCATACAAATGCATTACATTAGCATAAACATTAGCATAAATTTTATCTACTATATAGATTAAAAATAAAAATTATTATTAAATATATATTTCTATCTATTCCAATTCAAATGCATTATATTAACATCAACTTTCTCTATTGCATACGTTAAAAAAATATTATTGAATATCTAATGAAAATAAATAAAAAAATACAAAGAACAAAAAGGGAAAGAAGAATGAATAAAAACACCAACCCTGCAGGATGCCTTTTCTCTCAAGTGAAGACCACGTCATTAACTGCAGCACACAGATGAATGCACTCAGTCTCTGCTTCATGTATAATTTATTCATTATTCTATTTATTAAACCCTGTTTGTTTGTGCAGGTTGATTTTTACAGAAGGAAGTTGATATGGCTAGAATTTAAGTGATGAACACGTCTCACAATTTAACCGTACCAGCAAGTGATGGAATTACCTCTACAGCCAGATTTGAGACATGCGTATTTCCCAGCAATAACAATTCAATACACGCAGCATGAAAACTTACCACTTGTTCATCTAAGCAATTCCACGATATATGTTTCTAAACCACAGGAATGGGAATACGCTTACGAGTTATTCATCCACCCAATTCCACGTCGATTATAAGTTTCTATGGGTATACTTTTAAAATTCATTTTATGTTATAGTTTTAAATTTATTTTTCACTAAGTGAATTATGAGTGACACAGTACATTTTTATTTTTAATTTTAATTTGGTATAAAATTAATTTAAACAGAGTTTAATTATTTCATTCAGATATGTAAGGAAGTTTAATTTATAAAATGGAATAAGATACTGTTCAATACTATGAATCCGAATCTGACACCCATCCACTTACCGTCACAAATAAGCGCTCGTTAAACCAGTATACTAATTAAAGAGACGAATACCGGCCCACCTGTGAGAGATGGTAGAAAAAATTTCTCAAATTCTAATTAGAAATTAAGAAGAAAAAAACGAAAGAGATGTGATAAAATTTGATAGGCAAGTAAAGGCAGAGGCGATTCTTCATTATCGCTGAAATAAAATAAACATAAGATCAAATGCTTTATTTACTTTTGTTTATATATATATATATATGTATGAGAGGACAAAACCGCGTTAGATGGATGAGAATTAAAACACGTTGGAACGAATTCCAAAAGGATTAACATTCCGAGTTTTTTTTAAATGGCAAGTGGAGCAGTTACATCTTTCCTAAACGGGAATTGTGTAACAGAAGATTTTATAAAAGCTGGGAACAAACGTAAGGGCTTCATGGTATTCATAGTAAAAATTAAGCTTGTAATCCAGAATTCATCTTTTCCTACTTCAGCCCTTGCTACGGTCAACAGCATACAAATGAGTAAAAATAACAAGAAATCTCGGCCCTCAGCCATGAGTCATAATATTGAAATAATTTGGGAAAAAGGAAAAAGGAGAAGCTACTTATATAGTGTGAGTATGGCGAAGATGGTCTACAGAGGGAGAGCAAGAGGGAGCAATTCCTCCCAAGAGACCCTCCCAAGAGACCTAGAATTTTCTAGGGAGAAGAGAAATACTCCTTGACAAGCTCAGCCAATTGGACCCTAAATTTATTGTTGTACTGCTTATGAACCTTTTGTGGCAGTTGACCGAAGGCACCTTGTAGATTCACGGTGACTCCCTTGCATAGGCCGTTGAAGATCTTGGCAACCTCTCCGTCGCTCCCAATGTGGTTTGTAATGATGTCCCTTTTTTTGAGCAAAGCTGCGTCTTCTTCGGAGTCGATTAACTGGTCCATCAAGCACACTTAAGGCGAAACGTAATTGAATTATTAAGATGGTTTGCACATCTTAAAAGCGATTAGGTTATGGAACAGTGTCTTAGTGGAGTCTCTGATGGTGATAGTTGGAAGGAAAATTGTGGCATCCAACTCGTCATAATGAATACCTGCGATGCCTATGTTGCATGCCTTAAATTTGATGCCTGTGTTTCCTAAATCTATTGTGCAATGGACATTGCTTGCCATGTTACCTTTTGCATTGTCGTTCTCGTCTCCATTGTTTGCCCTCTCTTCATGTTTGTCGGGGAGCCTTTCGTAGTCACCATTATGGGAATTTTCATGGTCGCCATTATGGGGAGATAGAGATATAATGAATCGATGCAACAAACCAAGAAGATGATGAACTTCATCTGGTTGCGGCCACGACCATTGCTCTATATCCTCCTTTTTACAGTCGAAAGGGTAGAGCACCAACAAGAACTTTGAACACAAGCTTTTGAGATGCTTTTGCTCCAATTGTAGCAGCTTTCACTCTAACTGAATATATGTGGAGTTGAGCTCCAATTGTAGCAGCTTTCTCTCTACCGAAATATATGAATCCAAGAGTACCAACTTTTGTTAGAGATAATCTAGTTAACAAATCTGTTAGAGAATCGGTTTCTTAAAATCAGTTACAAATTATTTTAAGTTAACTATTTCTGAATATATATATATATATATATATATATATATATATATATATATATATTTCCTCTCTCAATAAAATCGATAGCTTCCGTGTTCTGCTGTGTCCTCTCCTCTCTGTTCTAAATTTGTTATGGTATCGGAGCAAAGGAGTAGATCCTGTAGCCAGTGAGTCTGCAGACTTGGAGACTTGCAGAGTTGTTTTCTGAAGAACGTCGACTGGAGTGAAGCAATTCCGCCTGCGGGCAGTTGAAGAGTGAGGGGACTCTGTTCTTAGCAGTTCCGCAGAAAGCCAAGCAGTTCCACCTACGTGCCATCGAGAGTGAGGGGAGCAGAGCTCGTCCGCCCCTTGAAAAAGGAGAGCAGTTGTGTTCCTGTGTTCTGTTAATTGCTGCAACAAACATAGAATGGCAGCTAGTTAGCAAAATAAGGTGTGATCTCTAACAATTTGTTTCTTTGGCGTTTAAATAATTGTAAGTCCCTGCTAAAAAAACTCTAATAGGGAGCTCATAAGCTCATGAGTATGAATGGTGGGATGAAGTAGGATCACATAATCAGTGTGTGAGAGCTTTCAGCAAATCAATTGAGTTCGAGTGTATCTGTGAGAGGTAACTCAACCTTAGTTACGAATTTCATCATAATTTTAATTACGAATTTCATCAGCATTTTCTATTTCGGCATTGAAATATTTGGTCCACTTGAAGACAGTTTGTTTTTTAGTAGATTGGGGAAGAGAGTGTTTATTTTTTATGTTTTTAAAAGGTGTTGAACAATTGATTTGTTATTGAAATCTCAGATTGAGATTCTTATTGGTCATTAGAAATGAATGCTGTGAAAATTTGATTGCAGTTGAAAGTTCTTTTTTTAAGAAGATATTAGATTTATGATTATTTTTAAATGGCTTCGACAAGTCTGTTTGCCATACCTACACCATTATTTAGTGAGAAAAATTATGATTTTTGGAGCCTTAAAATGCAAGTATGCTTACAAGGCTTAGGGTATTGGGAATCAATAGAGTTGGGATTCACAAACCATGACACAAATACAATTGTTGGTATGACTGCTGCTCAAAGAAAACAATTTGATGAACTTAAACAGAAAGAAGGTAGAGCGAAGTCGTGCATTTTAAATTCCTTAGATGATTCTATTTTCCTTAAAATCACTGCTGCTAAGACTGCTAAGTCAATATGGGATATACTTAAAGTTTCTTATCAAGGAAATGATAAAGTAAAAATGGTAAAATTACAGACTCTCAGAAGGCAATTTGAAACACTTAAAATGACTGAATCAGAAACAATTGATCAGTTCGTGACTAAAGTTATGGTTATTGTTAATCAACTTCGAATTAATGGTGAAGAACTTGATGACCAAAGAATTGTGGAAAAAATTCTTAGATGTTTGCCTAAAAAATTCGACATGATAGTTACTGTTTTTGAGTCGAGAGAATTAGCAAAATTGTCTGTGGAAGAATTAAATGGTTCTTTGTTGGCTCATGAAGAAATAATTAATTTAGATGACAGTAATTTAGAGCATGCTTTCAAATCTAAAGCTTCTATAGATAAAGGTAGAGGTGGAGGTTTTCATGGCAAGAGAAGAAAAGGTAGAGGACAGTCTCAGTCTGATGATAGATCACAGGTAACTCAAGCACATTCAAAGCAGTCTCAAAGTGATCATAGTCGTAGGTGGATAGATAAATAAAAAATTCAATGTCACTATTGCAAAAATTATGGCCATTATAACTCTGAATGTCGAAAATTACAATATGTTTTAAATAAAAACAAAGCCAATGTCACAAACACTGAATGCGAAACATCAGATGCTTTATTTCTGGCATGCCAAGTGACTGTGCAAGTACCTAATAAAGATGTTTGGTTGGTAGAGAGCGGATGTAGTAATCATATGACTAGTCATAGTGATTTGTTTTCACATCTTGATACGTCTTTTAGTTCCTCTATTGGTTTGGGTGATGATCACCAGGTTAAAGCTTCAGGAAAGGGTGTTGTACCTGTCTTAACCAAACAAAATGTTGTGAAGAATATATATGATGTTTATTATGTACCCAATTTCAAGCATAATTTGTTGAGTGTTGGTCAATTAGATGCACATGGTTATGATGATAGCTTTCACAACACTACTTGCACGATTGTTGATAAACATAAGTCTTTTGTTGCAAATATTCTAATGACAAAGAATAGGTTGTATCAATTACAGTTGAAAAGTGAGAAGTTGTATGCACATAATGTTTCAATGCCAACTGACTCTGATCTGTGGCATTTGTGATATGGTAATTTACCTATCCAAAGTATGAGTTTGTTGCAAAGACAGTCTATGGTGAAAGGTTTGCCTTCTTTGTCTGAACATATCTCTTCCTGTACAAGTTGTATAATGGGTAAACATAAGCGAGATAGTTTTTCTTCAGCGTCTAATAGAGCAAAAGAACAACTAGAGTTAGTGCATACATATTTGTGCGGTCCAATGCAAGAAAAATCAGTTGCTGGCAGTCTCTATTTTCTTACTTTTATTGATGATTTTAGCAGGAAAATTTGGTTGTATTTCATCAAATATAAATCAGAAACTTTTTCCAAGTTTAAGGAGTTCAAAGCTAAGGTTGAAAAATAGAGTGGCAAGTTTATTAAGGTTCTGAGGTCTGATAAAGGAGGTGAGTATGAATCTAATGAATTCATTGATTTTTGCAAGCATGGTATTAAAAAACAAACGACAACCAGTTATACTCCGTAGCAGAACGGAGTCACAGAAAGAAAGAATCAAACAATTATGAATATGGCTTGAAGTTTGCTTAAAACACGAAATTTGTCTAAATATTTATGGGCTGAAGTAGTTGCATGTTCGATATATATTTTGAATAGATTGCCAACTTCCAGTGTTCAAAGTTTTGTACCAGAAGAAGCATGGAGTGGAAAAAAGGTAATTGTTTCACACTGTCACGTATTTGGTTGTATTGCTTTCGCTCATGTTCCAAAAAAATTGAGAAAAAAGCTTGATGATAGCAGCAAAAAGTATATTTTTATAGGATATAGTGATCAATCAATCTAAGGCATACAGATTGTTTAATCCTATAACTAAGAAATTTGTCATAAGTCGAGATGTGAAATTTCTGGAAGGTAAGTCTTGGAATGAAATGGAGAACAATACTTGTCCTGATCCTTTTAGTCTATTAGACGAACATCAAGCACCTGCAACGAGCACTCCAAGATTACAGGTTTAAGACAAAACCAGTAGTAGTTTATCAAGCAGTAGCAGTTCATCATCTTTTGAGTCTGATTTTGATAATCCTAAAATGAGAAACTTAAGTGATATTTATGCACAAGATGATGTTGATGATATTGTAAATTTTGCATTTCTTTCATTTCAACCTACTTGTTTTGAAGAGGCTATAAAGGACAAAGAATGGGTAGAATCTTGGTTGATTTACCTGATGATAAAAATTATATAGGTGTTAAATGGGTTTTTGAAACAAATTTAAATGAAAGAGGTGAAGTTGATAAGCACAAAGAAAGATTAGTTGCCAAAGGTTTTTCACAGCAACCTAGCATAGATTATGGTGAAACATTTGAACCTGTAGCAAGAATTGATACAGTTCGATTTGTATTAGCTATTGCAGCACAAAACAAGTGGCCTATTTACCAAATGGACGTAAAGTCTGCTTTCTTGAATGGTGTTTTGAATGAAGAAGTGTATGTTGAACAACCGCTTGGTTTCGAAATAAAAAATAAAGAACATAAAGTGTACAGGTTGAAGAAAGCATTGTATGGCTTGAAGCAAGCTCCAAGAGCTTGCTATAGCCGAATAGACAATTACCTGTTGAATAATGGTTTCAGAAGAAGCGACCATGAACCCACTTTGTATATCAAGAATGATCATCAAGGTAATATTTTGATACTATGTGTTTATGTTGATGACATAATTTATACAGGTAACATGCAGTTAGATGAATTTAAAGTTGCAGTGAAAAATTAATTTGAAATGACAGATCTTGGATTAATGGGATACTTCTTATGTATCGAACTGAAACAAACACAAGATGGTATGTTTATGAGTCAATAGAAGTATGCTACTGACATTTTGAAAAAGTTTAAGATGGACCACTGTAAACCAGTGGATACTCCTATCGTAGTTGGTACAAAGTTGAGTAAAGAAGATGTGGGTACTATTTTTAATGCAACTTTGTATAAGCAACTTACTGGTAATATTATGTATCTTACTGCTACTAGGCCTGATATAGCATTTGCAGCTAGTTATATTTCTAGGTTTATGGAATCTCCAAAAGAATGTCATTGGAAAGCTGGAAAAAGGGTGTTAAGATACATTGCAGGTACATCTACTTATGGTTTATCATATGCAGCCTCTGCAGACAGTAAGCTTGTTGGTTATACAAACAGTGATTATGCAGGTTGTATTCATGATCGAAAAAGCACTTCTGTCTATGTTTTTCTTTTTGGCAAAAACTTGATCTCGTAGTCATCCAAAAAACAACCCATAGTTGCGCTATCTTCAACAGAGGCCGAGTATGTTGCAACAAATTCAGCATCATGTCAAGCAGTGTGGCAAAAGAGACTTCTCTCTAACTTCGGATATACAGAAAACAAATCGATTTCAATCCTTTGTGACAACACTTCCACTATTTCCTTGTCAAAGAACAATGTCTTTCATCAAAAGAGCAAACATATTGACACACGTTTTCACTTCATTCGTGAACTCGTAAAAAATGGTGATATTTTTCTCAAATTTTGTGAATCCAAGGAATAGTTAGCGGATATCTTCACCAAACCACTAGGAAAATTTAATTTTGAATTTCAATGTCAAAAGGTAGGAATAAAACAATGTAACCTTCAAAATTAGGGGGGAGTGTTAGAGATAATCTAGTTAACAAATACGTTAGAGAATCGGTTTCTTAAAATCAGTTACAAATTAGTCTAAGTTAGCTATTTCTGAATGTATATATATATATATATATATATATATATATATATATATATATATATATATATATATATATCCTCTCATTAAAAATCGGGATAGCTTCGTGTTCGATATGTCCCGTCCTCTTCACAAATATACAAGAAGCTGGGAGAACAATGAAAAGGACTTGATTTTCAAGCTTCAAAATATCGTACAATATATCCATTCCAGTAAAGCAAATATTTTTCTCCTCAAAAAGAGGTTCATAGTATGAAGCCATTAGAGTATACTCGTCCATTAGAGTATGGAATAAAGCCATGAGATCGTCCATTAGAGTATGAAGGTGGTTTTTACCTAATTCTTGATGATACGGACCCAAGGAAACTCTTTTGGGAACATATTCTTCCCTTTTTTCCGTGTCCATAATGAGGATGCTGGGAACTCTAAATATTGATACAACCGACCGCGATCGGAAGCGATGAGCTGCCAAATTCAAATTCTCTTCAACTTTATTGTTCATATCTCTTGCTGCCATTTTTATCAGAACAATTAGCAGAAGTACATAAGAAGATGAAGATGATAGCATCTAACGGTTAACCTATGGTTACCCACCACAGAAGTGACTTCTCTTTATAAGATCGTGTGGCTTCTAAAATGTAAGTAGGGTTTTGAGATATTTCCATTGGGCCAGAGTTCGATAGCATGGTACATCAAAGGCATTTTCGGGCCAAGAAACTGTTGGAATATGTAATTCCTACTTGTCTTCAGTTTTGATTTTCTCTATGTATAGAGTCTATTCCTATTCTATAGGTTAGTTCCTAGTTTGGTGTGAGGTTGAGATATTCTCTCAACTAAATTATTGTGCGTCTAAGATAGCTTCTCTATCTTGAGACAATTCCTCATGTATATATGTAACTTGATTTTATTAATGAAATATAGAGCTTGTATACTCAGTTTCTAAGTTGGTATCGGAGCTCGTGAGGGCCCTTGGCCCCTCTTGGGCTGAGGTAAATAAAATAGCATATTTGTTGCGTGGAGAAGAGGGGGCATATAGAGGGTGTAATAGTTTTTTGCAATATGTGTTCAATAGAAAAAGACTCTCAAAATCCCAACTTTGTTGACATTCGCACGCAAACAGCAGCTGGGTGGACAGATATAGCCATCGCTGGTGCACGGTTTTGTGCAGTAATAAGTGTGGGTTCTTTGGCAGCTCTGCCACCATGAATGTGCTTGAAATGCTACAGAGATCATTTCTTGGCCCAAGCACAGGCATCTGCTGTTAAATCTGCGGTGGAGAAACCCCTGTCAGTTGACATCGAAAGTAGTAAGGCCCCGAGATTCGATGTTTCTAGGGTTCGAAACCCTTCCGAAGTTGTTGGGTCATCCTCAGATGATGGGAATTCTGTGCCTTT
Source organism: Pinus albicaulis (assembly GCA_034641835.2). Taxonomy (NCBI): domain Eukaryota; kingdom Viridiplantae; phylum Streptophyta; class Pinopsida; order Pinales; family Pinaceae; genus Pinus; species Pinus albicaulis. Next base: position 833,177,319 of record CM076572.1, on the reverse strand, counting down.
CGAAGAGCCGACAAGGGTTCCGAACCGATGCGAATCTTGCAGGAAGCGTGTGGGATTGATAGGTTTCAAGTGTCGGTGTGGTGTCGTTGACCTTAACCTATAGAGGTCATGAAGCTCCATCTAACAATGATGAGTACTCACCAGTTCTTTTATGATCATCCTGGAGCAGCACCAATAACAACAGCTCAAGGTGAAGAGTTGAAGAAGTAGATTGGAGCAGCAGCATATATCGAGTGCAGTTCCAAAACCCAGCATAATGTCAAGGTTGTTTTTGATGCTGCAATTAAAGTGGTTCTTCAGCCACCTAAGCAGAAAAAGCGGAGAAAAAAAAAACAGAATAATTGTTCTATTCTTTAAGGGATATGTGGATGTTTTTTAACACATTTCACTAAAGAGACCGATTTCAATGTAATGTTGTCTATTTTATCTTGTCTTGCTACTATTGCAAGAAGGTTGCCGAGGGTTTAAATTTTAACTATATTGTCATTGTAGCTTAAGCAAGACTGCTAAATGCATCATGCCAAAGCAGGAGTGTCCTGGACTCTGAAAAGTAATATGACTTCAATAGTATGTCAAATATGATCTGTATTACTGATTTTGAATATGTATGGTTTCAATATACTCCAGAGTTGCTTGTGAAGTTTGTGCCGAGTTGCAGTGGAAGAGGATCGGATTTCCAATGTTGTAGACCGATTTTTTTTTATTTATTTGGAGTCTGAAGGTAGTATAAGATCTGAGCACTCAGTTGGTGTTGTATGGTGAGAAGGTAGTCCGTATATTTGTTTGACTACTCGGTTGTTGTATGATGAGAAGATGGACAAGGCCACTGAGAAGGGCCGAGTCCTCGAATGCTATATTTTTTTTTTTTAAATTTCTCATTGGAACCAATCAGTGGTGGCTTCACCCACATGCTCGAGTTGAACAATGCAGCTTTCAGGTGTGAGAAGAGGTGCGGAAGCACGCGGAGTTGTTGGGAAGCTGACAGCTTCCTTTGTTTGGGATCAACCTCGTTGAAGGTTGAACACACTTCTAGCATGGTCTCATGGCGCAACCGTGAAGTGAGCCAAAGGCAGTGTGGTGAGATGCCTGGATGTGATTATGTTTCTATACTGGGTAAAGATGAAACTAAAAGTTCCAACATATTTTTCTTTGATGAAACAAATTGTCTTCGTGAATTATTTTTCTTTCATGTTGAGACCGGTCAACTTAATATGTAAATGAATTTATATAAATCTGGTTAAAAGAATTAGATGTTGTGTTATTGTGACATTTAGCTTGGCAAAATATTATCATGAGTGTGAATCTATGTTGGAACTTGCCATTCCAACAATAGACAAATTTATTTGCAGGAATGATTTACTACTAGATATGATGAAGACATGACAATGAAATGGCATCTAAGGATAGTGGTTGGAGCTACATCAAAGATGGGAGGATGATCGAGTTTGTGTGTGCCCAGTGTGATGGAAACATATTTGCATGTTCAATTGTGAGGAGATTAGCTTGATAATGGGTCTTCATTGTTGCAGCCTGTAAGCGAGCATGAGGAGGCATGCTTGGAAGCAGTTACCCTGCCTTGATATTGTGAACACGGGAAGTGGCATTACACTGCGATTCCAGGGGAATTGGATACTGAAACGAGAACTTTTTGTGTATAAAATTGTTGAATTTTATGCATGTTGACAGTAAATTTGTGGGCGACCTAGGATTGGACAATGGAGTCGTGGCTGTGATAAGCCTTCGTGGCTGTGTTGAACCTTTGTGGCTGTGGTGAGCCTTCGTGGCTAAGTTGAGCCTTGGTGGCTACATTTTATCTCCTTAAGGCTGAGCACCTGAGCGATGGAGGTGAATTACTGCTTGTCAAAATGTGAACTAGCAAGCAGGTGAAAGGGTGTTTCTCATTCATGAAGCAATGTGGAGCGATTAGTTATTAGTGACCTGATAGCGATCAGATAGAAGACAACGTGCAGTGTATGATCTTGGATTGGCTCACAAAAACAGTGTGGGCAGTGTTCTGATGAACTGAAATTCGGGGTAGTCTGTTTGCAGCAGTGAATGGCGTGGCCATGTGTTGAACATTTGCATTATCATTTGGTATTGTTTGTTTGAAAGCATGATTGTTTGTGTATGTTTGGGCAAACGAAATATTTCATGATGGACATATTTTGGAACTGAAATTAATATACATATTGAGATTAGTCACCTCAATATGGAGTTATTTTTGTTAGAATTGATTACTCTAACAAATGACAAGTTAAGGATGGAGTTCCAAGTTCTAACTGACAAAGACAAAGATGCCCAAGATCTGAACATTTCAAAATATGATGTAAAGGACTAGCAACAACATTTAAAGGATGATGGACAATGAAAGTGGACAATCAAGTTTGTAAGAGTTTGTTTTGTGTGATTTTCTTGGAATAGACTCATGACCATGAGTATGAGTCATAGTTTGTAATTAGAAGAAAATCTACATGTCATTTATTGTTTGTACGTGATGTAAGACCCAGAGAGGCATGCATACCCCTTTGTTATATGTTCCATCTGTCAGAGAGTTTTAACACCCTAGAAGAGTGTGTCATGCGGAATGGATACACTTGGGTGGGCCGTATTGGTTTTAAACTCCATAAGGTGAAATTTTATATCAAGGGGGAGTTAATCGAGAGGTTGGATGAACCATGTATGTGAAGGACTTCCTAGTATACTGGCGGTTGCAGCGGTTGGAACCCATGCATTTCGGTATATGGATGTTCTTTTATATGGACATTGACAATATCATGAACACGATGCAAAGTGTAATTACCAAACAGAACCAGTGTAATTACCATACATGACCAATTGTAGATTTTGCAGATAGATATTGAGACAAGTAGTCATTAAGGGGGAGTGTTGGAATATGTAATTCCTACTTGTCTTCAGTTGTGATTTTCTCTATGTATAGAGTCTGTTCCTATTCTATAGGTTAGTTCCTAGTTTGGTGTGAGGTTGAGATATTCTCTCAACCAAATTATTGTGCGTCTAAGATAGCTTCTCTATCTTGAGACAATTCCTCATGTATATATGTAACTTGATTTGATTAATGAAATATAAAGTTTGTATGCTTAGTTTCTAAGTGAAACTGTTGGTGTGGCCAGAATTGGACTGACCAACCTTATCCACAAATGAACCATGTCAACAAATGAACCATGTCAATGAGATAGGGTGAAAAAGCATGGTGATTTTTTAATTATTATTAATATTTCTGCATATTATTATTGCGTAACAGGGTTGAAGATAGTGTCCAATTTTAATGGTGGACACTTAACCCATTGGCAATTCTCAGTTATCAAAGAAACACAAAGTGATTAGAAAAAAGTGACCACATAAAAGACACACAAAGTGATTAGAAAAACGTGACCATATAAAATTTGTAGTGTTAGGTTTACAAGTTCAACAAGAAACTAAAAAAACAAACAAATAAAAAAATTAATTCTTTTAGAAAATTAAGTATTAGTAAACCATAAATTTCAACAAGTAAATCATTGATTAAAAAAATAATGGCCAGGAGCGGTAGAGGATTTAGAACGTAAAAACGGAAAAAGGAAAATGTATATTACGGGCCTGATCGGGTGAGTGATAAAATGATAATATTTATTAAAATGATTTAAAACACAATTTTGATTAAATAATTTAATCACTGTGTTGAGGTTAAAATATGATATAAAAAAAAATGAAAATAATAATTGAAATAAAATCAGATACATTTGTTAATTTAATATTTGAGGTTTTTTGACTTTAGGTTTTGATAGTCTATAGATTTTTTTAATGGTATTTATATTTAAATATATAAAATTCTATTAGATTTACAATATTTTTGAGTGTCATGTTAATATTATAAGTTTTTTTTTTTTTGAGATTGGAGGCTTATGTGAGAAGATAAATTTTGATCTTGTGTCTCTGGTATACTCACCTTAAATTTTTTCTGATGTATATTTGGAGCCATATTTGTTGCTCATCTCTAAAAATTTCATTGTAAGTTTTCAAGAAATGCAAGATCAAAGATCAAGATAAAATTTATAAAAATTTGAAATTTAATTTTTATGAAATTAAATTTACAATGGGAAAATTTAAATTGAATTAAATTCTTTTATATTTTTTCAAATTAACTTTTATTTAAATTTGTAAATATAATTTACCTTAAAATAAAATAATATGAGTAAAATAAATAAATAAATTTATATAACATATTAATAATTAATTTATATAACATTAAACAATGAAACAAGATGATAAACAAAAATCAAAATAATGAAGAATCTTTATTCGAAAAACATTTCTATTTTCTTAAATTGAATTTATTTTTTATAACTTTTTTCATGGTTTAAATTGATTCGTAACAAGTTCCAACCCAATTTTAATTTTATAAAATTCGTACTTTAAAAAATTATGAAATTAAAATTACAATAACAGAAATTAAATTAGATTAAATTATTTGTATTTTTTCAAATTAAATTTTATTCAAATATAATAAGAGAAATTAAATTAGTTTAAATTATTTTATATTGTTTCAAATTAAATTTTATTTAAATATATTGTATTTTAAAATGATTTGATTAAAATTAACAAAATAAAAAATATATTTATATTAATATATATTATATTAATAATATTTTCATAATGAGGGAATTTTCTAAATAGAATTGTGTGGAAGATTTTTTATCTTGTCCATTTAAATATTTTTATTTTAAAAATAAAACTAGTCTAGATCCATTCATTTTGGATCTACCAAGAGCTTAAAGAGACCAAATCTCTTGACATGCAAACTTTTTTTAGAGTGAAAAAAGATATGTAAATCCAATGTTGAGATGGATCTACCTTGGTACAAAACTTAAAATCTTATTCTAGAAAATAAAATTAGTCTCACCCCATGCTATTAAAGAATCTAACATCTTTATTTTTGGTTGTCTATCCCATTATGAAAGAGATGTTGTCATGTCTTTTACTATCATGTTATGTAAACATTTGGAGTTTTCAAATTACATAACAATTTAAATTAAAAATAAAATTAATAAAACTAAAATTATTAATTAAAACATTTTGAATTGATAAAATTAAATAAAAAATATAATTAATAATTAAATTAGCCTAGATTCATATTAACACTAAATCTACCAAACACAAAGAGGGACCAAATCTCTAGAGTTGCAAACCCCTTTTAAAGTAAAAAGAGATTTAGAGATTTGATCCCCATAGGCACTTGGTAGATTCAAAGTTAAGATGGATCTATGCTGTTTAAAGAAATAATGAGAGGGAAAAAAGTTTTATAAAAGAAGGTGGAAAGAGAGAAAGATTAGAGGCTAATGAGAATTAAATATAAAGAAAAATAAAGAAAGAAATGGTAATAATTATTAAAAAGGGGAAAGTGGATGGGGAGAGAGGGAATAATTGATAAAAGGAAGAATAAGGAAACCTTGAAAAAATAATGTTTAAGGTTTTGGATCAGAGGTATCCATGAATGACTTAATTTCTATCATCTACCTGATTAAATTTATTTAGATGTTTTTCTATTTCGAGGGCTTCAGTGATAATCCAAGAAGAATAGAAGGGGGTAGGGGTAAGGATTTTAAATTGTTCAAATCATATAATATGTTTAGAGTTGAAGGATTTTAACTTATGTGTGATGTTATTTCTTTGTTATACACTATTGTTCAATGTTATTGAGGCATATTTTCATGCTTAAAACTCAGAAATTCATCTATGTTTCATGGTTAATTTATTCATTTCTTAAGCAAACAAATGGAGACAAATTTTACATGTTTTAAAATTGAAAAGACACGTAGCACTGCAAACTAATACAATCATTTCAGATCAAGGAGCCATCCAAGTTTTGATAGACACCCACCCACACATATAAGACAAAGTCACTTAGGAAGGCCTACTAACTCTTGGTCATCTTAGCTTGTAGAATATACGGTCAACTAAGCACAAATACCTTTCTTGAGTGATGGTGCATCTTATTGAACCAGATGGTCAATGAGGGGAAGCCATTCAACTAGTCAGATATGTTGGCTCATTAAGTGAGAGCCCATGTAGCACAAGCTTGAGATCCTCCCAAGGGAAATAAAGCATGAATTGATATGTCTGCATACTTACTTGACGTAATATGTGCACAAAATTAGTTTCCTGGCATGAACTAGACATGGAGCCCACAATAAAATTTCGTGTATATCTATTGTAAGCTTCTTCCAGATTGTAGTCATTGAGGAGTTATGGAGCAGCTAACTGGTCACTTCATCATCCCTCTATACAAGCTTATCTCTTAGGAGGACCCACTGCATGTCACAAGGAGGAATGGAGGCAATATCAGAAATTGTGGATTAGTTTGCCTTATCGGATGGCACATTTATTAGTGTGTTCAGCAGGTAGAAGCCACCATATCTTTTGACAAGGTATGCCACTAACAAGATTTTCATGCAAGAAGTATCATAGCATCACACCATAGGGTTGTCAGCAACATTGCACAGGAAGAAGAAATCACCATGGCCCACTCTTCCTTTGTAGATCAGATTGTATGAGATTAAGAATCTCAAATTTTCAGATACCGAAGAAAAATCCATAGTAAAATTTGAGTTCGGTATAAAAGACTTAAATTTGTATGACCCAAGGGGAATTTGCAAAGACCACTATGCGAGAATATACAACAAATGGTTAATTTCAGTGGCCAGAGGAGGAACTATGGAAGAATTTTTATAATCCCTCTAGACCCCACAACCTGATTAGTATAGCTAGGACTTCACAGGATACTCCACATACAGCAACAACTCCAGAAGAAACAACAATAGAAGGTAGCAACCCGGTACCAGAAAAGGGGAAGAGAAATGTTGCTAACAGTACAGAGGAGGAAAAAATCTAGAATATGAAAGCAGATCCCATCCTTACATAGACATCTTTGGCAGTAGAATAAAAGAGGAAGAGAGGGTTACAAAGAAAAGAGAAGAGGATGAGATAAAAGGAGAGCTTTGAGGAAATTAGAAGAAATAAGAGTGCAAAGAGCAGAAAAAGAGATAAGGGAGGAATGAGATACATGGATAAGGAGGAGAAAGAACTAGAAGGAAGGAAAGGCATAAAGGGAGAGAGAAAATACATGCAGGATCGGGACCTTGTTCAGTAGATTGATGACTTGATTAAAGTGGAAGACATGGTGTTATATTCCAAAATTTTCACATGTTATTTGGAATATTAGAGTTCTTAATAAACTTAATTAATTAAGTAAATAAAAGGGTAGAGGGACCCATAATCCTCAAAGATGAATAATACCCACCTTTTGATGTGTGAATGTGGATTAATTAGACATAGATCTACATAATGGAGTAGTGGAGCAGCTACTAATGTGAAAGGAGTGGAGTTCATGTCTCATTAATGAGATAGATCGTGGAGGTTGAAGCAGTCAACTGCGATCAGGAGGGAATCTAATGTAAGATCATAGAGCATTCATGATGAAATGATGGAGGAAGTAGTGCATTTAATGCACACATGATGGAGAGGGTGAACATTGCCTGCAGACATGATGGAGGACTTGGAGAGACAACGCAATTAATAATGGAGACTTATATCCACATGCACAATGCAATTTAGAGGTGGGCCAGGGCTTAGGAAGGCTCACTTTGTATATAAGGAAGATGAAGGCAGAATGGAAGGCAAACTTTGGTTATTATTGATTTTGATATGTTTATATATGGATTTTTCATTTGACATTCCATGCACTCTTATGCTGTTTAGCTAAGTCTGCAGTGTTGTTTAGCACAGGGTGTTTCCGAGCAGAAATCCCACCCTTACCCATTGGGGAATTTGAGTGCTTACTCTGCGAAGGTTTATATTGAGCTAAATTCATCATTAGGAATTGGTGCCACATTGTTCCTACTTTCTACAGCGCATACATCTTAAGAAATAACGCATTTCTGCATCAGGGTTTGAGAGGAGGAGGTTGTCCTTCAGTATTTCAGCTGAGGAACTGGTGAAGGATTTATCCTATCACCTTGAGCTTCAATATCAGCCTTCCAGTGCTTCAGATCTATATAAGGCATCAGGCCATCCATAATTCATCTCCCAACAACAACAGTTCCATTAGGAATTGCACATTCCAGTCTTGCAAATCCAAGGGAGAAGGGAAGTTGCTAGCATTTACGCTAGTAATCTAGTGGAGGACCATTCCTTCACATTGTATTCATTATTCCCATCAGTCCGAAGCTGAATTACATATTTTAGCAATAGGCTAGAGAGCCTCCATCCTTTACAGCATAGTTTTTGGCAGTAGTTGTGTAGCAGCAACTGCAATCATCAAAGGAGGATTGGGGAGATTGATCTTGAGCTTTTATCTTGAATATTTAGTGAAGGGATCAACCCTTCAAGATTAGATATGATCTTGTGAAATATTGCAGCCACCTATTTGTTAGATCTAGCTTTAGATCTACATAACCCAGCAGTTAAGGGATCAAACCCCAAGAGGGTAAATTTCCAATCTCATAGATCTGGAATTTCCTTTCTAGGTTATCTTGGGTTTCCATAATAGTGCCCAGATCTAGAATCTTGGCATCATCAGAGCTCCAGATTTCCATAGATTTTCATTTTCCTTTTCATCCATCAGCCATATGTACATCATCTATTGAAGGGACAACGAAATATTTGCTTCGAGCATCTCCCCAGTTACGCAGTGCCTGCTTTGGCATGTTTTCATGGTCATTCGAGCTTATGTATTCGGCTTGAGTGCATCTATTTGAGCACTGTTGTACTATTTATCCATCTCCAATAATAATAACAGGCTCACCTATTCTGTATATTCTATGGTTGTTGAATATTTTAGGTATACTCGTTGTAGAAATTCAAATATTGTGTTTGTGTATCAATGCATTATTCCATTTTGGGATATCACACATGGAGTTGGGACCGAAGTGATGAGATCAAGATGTTGACCTAATTCCCAGCACACCACATCTCATCATTCAGTCTCAACCACTGCCAACTGCATGGTTAGCCTCAAGCGAAGAAGGGGAAATAGTTCCTCTTGATGATTATCCAATGATGGATGTGTACAATCTATCATATGAAAAGCTTCAAAAGAGGATTATACAAGAAAGAAGAAAACACTTTACGAATGATCATGCATCGCATGCATTCATGAGAGAAAGGGTGATAGTGGCAGACACCAGCAAGAATCAAATTTTTTTTTGAAGCCAACTTAACCTTCGCGGATGTAGCGATATCAAGCACTCATTATTTAATGACCGATAATGAACAAATTGTACGGAATCTACAGGCTTCCCAACAAGAGATACAATAGCTCCGAAAAAGAGCACAAAATGCATCTTTCGCATAGGTCTACTTGGGGGAAATGAGAGCAATGATGCTTGTTGAAGTATCCACACTTGGAGAGACCATTCAGGACCTATAGGAGGTGCTCATGACAATGCATAAGGAATTTTTCTGCTCTCATATCTTGCAGCAGCAGAGCAGGAAATTTTTCAAGACTCTTAAGGATGTGCAAGCTGCTATCACTTCCGTGCAAGAATGGACAATGCGCTACAAAGGGGTACCACTCAGTTTAGTAAAGAAAATGAATCCATATATAGAGCTTATGAAATAAAGAGTTCAGATATTGATCCAGAACAAAAAATTTCTCATGTCATTCATTGGAAACATTCAGGTCTCATATGCACGATTGTACAAAAATTTGGATTTTATGGTGAGAACCCACAAGATCCCATCACTTGGCTCACTAACTGAAGCTAAGCACAAACATGAAGTTCAACAGTAGATTAAAGAATATTTGGAGTAGCTGAAGCAGATCACCACGAAGGAGGATTTGTAGCTGAATAGACAAAATATACAAAACTACATTTGTGGACTTGTTCATATTAGAACAATGTTTCTCGTGATCTAGAAATATGTTCAAACAGATTCCAAGACATTGTACCTAGATGCTATGGAGGCAAGTGTCCACTTCTAGCCTGACACAATCACACAGTTTGGGGAGACCATCATACAATATTGATTTTGGCATCAATATGTGACTGAGAAGCATCATGTGGAAGTTTCCCAACTTGAGTTCTCCCAAACTCCTAGGCAGTCAAGTTGTCTCTACCCTATTTTCTCTCATATGGGTACAATTGGAAAATGTAATATTATTTGTAATTATTGTAAAAGTGAAATTCCAAGTGTCTAGGTTAGAATGTGAAGATTTATATGTAATTTAATGATTCATATTTTATATGAGTTGAAGAGTATGATGGGAGTCCAAGAGTAAAAAAGGGGGAATGCTAAGAGTCATCCCCTTTGTTATAAATATGTCTTCATAACTCATGTAAAGGGATTTTGGGATCCAAGCCTTTTGATAGGCTTATGCTTAGAAAGATCTTGGGAGTTTTGTGGGAGCCTTGGCTTCTCCATAGCTTAGAGGTAGTATACTTATTTGGAGTAGTAGGTGTTTTCGAATTCACATTCCACTATTGGGGCAAGTGGTTCGTCAATGTTATATGTATGAATGGGACTTTCACTTTCAATAAAACTCAGAGCCGACATGTTTTCATGCATATATTATGAATACAGTAGGAGTACTCTTGTTGTATTTACGATGTATGTTATTTAACTTACACATATGCTTATGAACTACTTCATTTACATTTGTTGAGTGCATGTTGATGTAGTAATCTGTCACCTTAACTTGTGGACTAATATTTGGCTTGTTAGTTTGTGTGATGTCATTTTTCTCGTGTGTTCCTTCCAAGATGTGTACTATTGCATGCTTCCAAGGCGTGCACTTCCTTTTCCTTTCATGTGTTGGAACCCCTCGTGCATCACACTTGAATATCCACAGGGTCACACACTTTTTCTCACCAAAGGCACCATGCACCACTCTATGTGTTTTGCAAACCAAAGCAGATCATTAACACCCCACTGCTGGGAGTCCTACTCCAAATGGTGTGAGGTCTATTTGGGACTTAATGTCGGGGAGATCCCCTAAATGTTGGCAGGTCCAACACCATCAACATATTGTTAATAATCCGATAAACTAGACGAGATTAAATCCCGATACCTTTTCTCTACAAATACTATGGCTTATCGATTGGGCTAATGGTGGGTCTTGTTATAACTATCCATCGAATACATATTTCAGGTTGTAAGGATAGTTATAACTTTTCTATACCCTTATAACTATCATATCAACAGGATTTGGAACATATTTTAAAGGATTTCTTGGAATGTTGTTGAAAATTTGGCAGTTGTATTTTATGCAGCATAAGGTGTTTTTTATACAGAGAAGGGAAATGAGACAGCAAAACTTTAGAGGCCCATTATGGGAGTTCTAGGAGGCATTTTTTAGAGAAAAAATTTGTGTTGGGTTCCAGAGCTCGAGAAGAACACATCAGGAACTTTAGAGGCCCATTATGGGAGTTCTAGAAGGCGTTTTTGAGAGCCGAAAGTTGTTTTGGGTTCCAGAGCTCGAGAAGAACACATCAGGACCAGCCAAGAGTAATTTTTATGTAAAACCAATGTAATTTAATGGATTTTATTAAGTAATAGAGAAGGCGTCCCATTTTAAAACTAGACCCAGAGATGTAGACTTTGAGATAGCCAAACTCCGTTATCAACTTTCTGGTGTCGTTTTTTCTTATGTGTTTTTTTGTTTCTCTTATTTTCGTCTATCTTCCTTTCAATTTTCCATCTCAGATAAGTTGAGCTTTGTTTAAAATTGTTTTTAAATACATGCAAACACGTTTTAAAAGTTAATGAACCAAGTATCAATTTTGATCGGGATTTCAGATCAATAAGAATGTTCGCAAGAACATGAAATGTTATAAAATCCAAGGCCTTTAAATGGATCCAATTTATCTTTGGGACATTTACATAATTGTATTAAAGTCTTGAATGGTTTGAGGAGAGTTTTAACTTTTTTTCTTAGTTAAAATTTTAGAGATGTGAGTAGTGGTTCTTTTATATAGGCAAGTGAGGTCATGGCTCTAAAGGGGAGGGTTAGGGGTTGCTTAGACGAAGGAATACCAACTATCTAGAAAGGCTTACTAATTTGGTGAGATGAATAAACATTATTTCCAAGATATGTTTTAAGATTATAATTAAATTGAGAGAGAAATTGGGGATTAGAGATGAGAATGGCTCTGGAAAATAGTGTTTTGAAGATGGCATATTTATGGGAAAGACAGTAATAGGAGAGGGCATGGAAGTACCAATCCATATGGGACTTTTTTCCATACACTTGATTAAAACGTGAACCATCAAGTCCATGGGAGGCCAACACATCTATAAATGGTAACTTGTAGTTTTCTTCTAATTCCATGGTAAATTGAATGTGGGGGAAAAGTTGCTGACAGGAAGTCATAAAGGGAAGGAATACTGTGAGAATAGATAAAAAAGGTATCATCTACAAAAAAATGGCAATATTGTTTACTAAGGTGCTAGGAGTGGATGAATTTAAATTTAAAATTTCTCATGAAGATATTTCCAACCACTAGAGACAAAGAGGATCATATTTTGTTCCTTCGGTTTGTTCATAACACATTCCACAGAAGAAAAATAATGTGAAGGCAAGGCATATTATTATGAGGTTAAGGGTTTCAAGATCAACAAGGTTGGAAATTAGATCAATATTTTTCATCACAGGGATTTTAATGAATAATAAGACCACATCAAATATAACCATGATGTCGTTGGAATATATGCTCATTCTTACTAATCCATCTGCCTATTTGGTCCCTAAAGATGGATGGAGTTTCCACCCAAAATGTTGAACGTTATTATGCATCCACTCACACGGTAACAATATCCATAAATATTACTATTAAATCATATGGATTGTAGAAGAATACATTGTATTAAGCATTCTCTCATCTTTGATCCTATTAGTTATTTTCTCTCGGGTTCATAGTTACAATTTTTTTTATCTTTGGGAATGACACAGGTGGGGTGTTTTTCTTTAATTTGTTGAATGATCCTTTCCCCTTTAACTAGTTTTCCCTTTCCTCCCTTCCTTTTACCTTGGATCCTATAGGTGGTAGTTTGATGGAAAATTATCTAACCAAAAATGATGTCTCATATTTAGAATGTAATAGCTTGTCCTTCAGTGTTGAACCCTATCTTCTATGATCAAAGTGTTTCAACCAATCTTGGGTTCCTTCAAGGGGATTAGGGCTCAAAAATATTAAATATCCAAGCCACTTAAAAGAAAGTCACAAATTCTCCTTAAAATATGCCCAAAGAAGGGCCTCTAAATAAGTCTTCTAATGCAGGGATTCTGCTCAAGACAAATCCTTGCACACAACAGAGTGTGTATTCTCTTCAATTACGAAATTCTCACTATTATCTTCACTAAAATCATGTAGATTCAACTAAAAATATACATAAAGGGAGAGCCAAAAAATAAAAAAAATATTTGCTTATAATAAAATAGGAAAATTTCAAATTCAAAACCATCTTGCCCGAATATAAAAATTGTTGGCCTCTCGGCTCTCGCCCCCTTTACATAAGCTGTCAAACCATTCCTCTCTATCTCTCTATGCCTCTCTCTATCCTCCATCCTCACACAAGATTCATATTTATACACAATTATGAATTAACTCCAGTCCATGATTTCCTCCACACAAATCTCAACCAAATCCTAAAACATCTTTATCCCTTATTTGACTCAACTAAGTTCCATTTAAGGAACTTCTAATCCCTAAATTATCTACCCAACTCAATTCCCTCATATTCTCAATTAATTAAGAGAATATTTACAATAATGCTCACACTCAGATTATTCTCTCTTAATTTAAATAAAAATGAGCATAATAATTTATAAAATAATTAAAAATACATCACCCCCTATTTACACAATATTTTAATGAAAATCAAGCAGGATGCTCCTGCATTAGACTCCTCGTGTAGAGAAGTTTCCATAAACTCCTGTCTATGAGGTCTGTCACTTTTTTGTAATAATGTGATAGCCAAAAGTCTCAATGACTTGCTCCCTCTAGGATTCCAAACTCTGTTCTGTTGTTGGTCCTTTAAAGTATCAACTCCATTTTTTAATTCATCACATGATTCCCAGAATAGTATTTTTAGAATACTATCGAATGTAACTCTCGCTTTTCCATACCACATCATATTTATTTCGGGAATTACATACTCGTGTAGAAACATTGATACCCATTCTTCTGGTCTCCAAACTCTGAACGAATCTCCAACTGACTGTACATAAGCATTACTCATTCTATCAACCGGATTCCATCGGCCTCTCCAAAAATTTCTTTTGCCAATTCCTCAGAGTAATTCCTCTTTGTCTGATGCTTTCGTCTCCAATTGTGTTGAACACTCAGCTTTCTGAAATGAAGAATAATCAAGAATTTCTCCTTGATCACAACTATAGTCATTGACTGCTCTTATAGTAATAAATTTATCATCCAGTGTTGTACCTGCATTCATCAACAAACTATTAGTTTTAAAAAGATAAGACCTTTTGGCCTCTTTTGATGCTTCAAGCACCAATCTCCCATCATCGACTTTCTGGATTTCAGTAATTTCTCTTTTGAATTGATGGCTGCTTTCATATTTATCCTGTTGGTTCAATACTCATGTTTCCTTTATGTCTTTATGGATATAACTTCATTGTTGCTCCTGATTTTTCATCTCATCTTCAAATACTTTCTGCTCAATTTCTCTTATTTCAACATCATATTTATTAATGTTTCCTTCTGTACCTACAGCCACATTATTATTTGAAAAGTTATAACATTCACTCAACTCTATAAATGTTAAAAACATTTCATCCCTATCATGCACGACAACTGCAATCTCTTCTGTATCAGGTTATGCAAGTTTCATCTCCCCTTCAGGTTCCTTAAGCCATCGTTCCAAGAACTCTATTTCCATGTGAAATCTTTCCAACATTTCATCAAAACCTTCATTCCCAGCTTCATTCTTCTTCTGAAAATCCTCCTGAGTTATCTTGGTTTCTGTATCATCACATTGCAAAATTCTGTCAGCAATTTCATTAAAAAAAATCATTTGTTTACCTCCTTGGAATATCACTTTGGCATTTTCATTATGATTCTGCTCCATAACAGCTTCAATTGACTTTCTTACACCAAACAAGAATTCATTTATGATCTCTTCCTGCTGCAACAAATCAGTACCTTCCTCCTCTGAAAGGCATTCTCCATCATACTTCACCTTAAGAGCTTTGTTCATCTCGGTGACAGTTTCACCAGACTGTCCACCATCTTCTGCACATCCTACAAACATACATAAACTATGAGTTTTAAAAAACACAAGGCTTCATGGCCTCATCTGCTTCTCTTGTCAACATATCTTCCAATTCTTCTGAACTATTCCAATAGTCCGTGAGATCTTTCTCATTGATCTCTTCACCCAGAATTTCACTCTATTCTGGGCCACAAATGGAAACTTCCATTTTCAACTCAGCCTCTCTTATTTCTTCACATCTCAATTGCACACTCATCATCTGCTCGAGCTTCCTCAGTTCCTCTGTCAACTGTATGTTTACCTGTTGTTCCTTCTTTGCGTGTAGCCTCTACCACTTCACTTTCTTCCTCATGGTCCAACCATGTCTCTAGTTTTTCATATCTTTCTGAAACAATTCCATCAATAGCTCAAGGTGAACTGCTATCTCATCTTTCTCTCGCTCATACTATTCATCAGTCAATTGGTTCCATATGCCATTTGCTTTGGCATCTTCCTTATTCTTTCTTCGGTTGAGTTCTTTCTTAGAACCTCTGAAATGACTATCAACAGTCATCTTTTCCTCCTTTGTGAGCTTCATCTGTTCATGTGTGGATTTCATTTGAATCCCCTTTTCAGCAAGCCTCCATACTTTCCATTCAACAATACAAGCTCTCTTTCTACACTTTACCTCTTTCAGTTCTCTGTCTTGGAATCATTTCTGGCAACTTTCTTGCTCCTCTATGCTACAAACAACAACTGCAGTATTTCATGTGTTATAATAACCAACTCTTTGGGTGTCGGGCTCCACCAATCATGCACCCAATTACATTCAAACCTTTGACTTGATTTAAAACTCTTTGACTCCAAAAATTGACATCAACTCTTCATATTGGATGAAAAATACACCCTCTTGTACAATAATTCAATGGTTTAACTTAACTCAAGCTATCCAAATTTTCATTTGACCTTAACACCTGATTTGACTTCAAGGCTTGACCAAATAATTACCATAGTGGATATTTTGACTCTAATTCAAGTTATACAACATACCAATGAACATCCACCCTTAATACATTTTCATGATATAAAATCTTTACTCTCTCTCATACTCCATTCTTATGAAAATATCATTAGTCTCCCATTATCACTTCACATGATACTGAAGCCTTTAAATCGAAATGCAATCCATTTTTCCCAACATTTATTTTATGGTGAAAATAAATAACCCATTTAATTTTCAACGTTCAAAAATACGTTTTTGAAATGAATTATCATACCTCTTGCTCCCTTCAAGGTTATTTAATAAACCTCCTATTCACAATTTCAACTCTCCGGATTTCACTCTTCTGTGTCGTTCTTATCACTATGAATATTTTCATGCCCTTTAGACCATAACCTCTTCAACACGCTTATCCTCCTAGTGTAGACAGTTTTCCTGCACTTCCATGCAGCTTCTTCTTTGCAGTGAAGATTCTCATGCAACACTGTCTCTCTTCAGTGCACAAAACAATTCATTCATAGGAATTTTCCAAAACTTTCTCTTATCATGGTGGCATCAATATATTTCTCTGGCAACAACAAACACAAATTGCACTATCTTCGGGAAAAAACAATGTGAATACTTTCACGTGCATTACAAGCAACGATCAATCATGATATTTAACTTATTATCTCTCTTAAAATATCTCTCTTCCCACTCATGAATTTTGGTGAAACACTCATAAAGCACTATTCTTTTCAATCTGAATTACATATCCATTTTAAGTTATTTGAATAACATAAAAACTCATTTGACTTACCACCTTCATAGTGTGCCCACCGATAGTTCTTGAGCTTCCGCACTACATCTCTTATGAGGTTCCCTTCGAATATTCACTGCAACATGTGTCCACCAACAACGACAACATTTCCTTCGACAGAGTTGTTTCTAAATAAACTCTTCCTCTGCTGAGCTCGTCAAAATCCTATGATTCTAAACTTTGTATGTGGCTCCTTTATTTTAACCAACCTGACTTGAATTACATAATTGCAGACCAGGAGCTCTTCTTTCAATACGAATTATTCTTGTCAAGATATTCCATTGCTGAGTTCTTGAAAATCTTGTGACCTTTGCAACTCGAACCTTCATTTACCAGTTTTGGATTACAAAATGCAATACGACGAGCTTTACTTTGGACATCACCACTTTTCTTCACAAACACTTTCTATATACCAAGCTCAAACAAATATTATAGCCTTGCGACTCGAACACTTATCTATTGAACCTTCTCTGGCGATTTATATTTGATTCCAAACTAAAACCGCATATCTATGATAACGGTGAATATCAATTTTTCCTGACGTTGTCTGTTAGTAGGCGTTATACTATCTCAACATCCGCTCCACCTTACAGAGACAAATCTTAAAAACCTTGAGCCTTTTGTCAGAATTTCACTAATTCCTCATTTGCCGAGATAAAAATTTTTAATGCAGTATATCATCACTCATAACCTCTTCGTTCAACTAACAAAACATCAATATTTTTGGGTACAAGTATCTTTCTCCATGCTAAAATTTTCAACAAAGTAAACTTGGATTGACAATCCAATAACGCTTTCCACGAGAAATTTTCACAGAGGCATTCTTCAAAATCTCCTTACCTCAGGCTGAAATGGAAAAGAAATCAATTTTAATGTCTTTGACATTGGCATCAGTTGTATCATCTCCATCAAGAACGACTCTCTGGCTATTGATAACAATGGTAAATGCATCCATGACATCTTTCATAGCATGGGAAGCTAACTAATCCTTCTTTTCACACTTCTTGCATCCTGCGACTTACTTCTTCTTTATTATCCTCAACGAGATACGTTTACTCCTTCACACATGCAGATATCAGACATACAAATATTAATGAAATTTGAAAATCTGAGGAGAGAGTCCCCAAGGCTATCCACAACAATTCCCATTTTTCCTTACAACATTTCTCCACAACTCCATGGTGACAGCATCTAAGTGCTCATGCAGTCTCGGTAGAAAAGTATGTACGTTGACGTAGAGAACAACAACGAATACCCATCTTCAGTCCTATTTGTCTCTATTCTCTATCTCCAACATCCTCCGTAACTAGGACTGTGTTCCAAGTTCAACCACCTCTGTGTTCACTATATAGTGTTGGATCTTCTCGTACGTTGGCCGATTCTTCCTTTAGTTGTCTTTACCAGCGACGTTGACTCACAGTGAACTCGCCTTCCTGCAGATACTATATATTTCTATTGCATGTATATATATACTTGTAGATTCAAAACAAAATGTAGAATAGGCAGTTTGTTTTTGCTCTGATACCAAATAATGTAGGGATTCTACTCAAGACAGATCCTTGCGCACAACAGAGTGTGTATTCTCTTCAATTACAAAATGCTCACTATTATCTTCACTAAAATCATGTAGAGTCAACTAAAAATATACATAAAGGGAGAGGAAAACAATAAACAAAATCTTTGCTTATAATAAAACATGAAAATTACAAATTCAAACCATCTTGCCTGAATATAACAATTGTTGGCTTCTCAACTCTCGTCCCCTTTACATAAGCTCTCAAACCATTCCTCTCAATCTCTCTGTGTCTCTCTCTGTCCTCCATCCTCACACAAGCTTCATATTTATACACAATTATGAATTAACTCATATCCATGATTTCCTCCACACAAATCTCAACCAAATCCTAAAATATCTTTATCCCTTATTTGACTCAACCAAGTTCCATTTAAGGAAATCTTAATCCCTAAATTATCTACCCAACTCAATTCCCTCATATTCTCAATTAATTAAGAGAATATTTACAATAATCCTCACACTCAGATTATTCTCTCTTAATTTAAATAAAAATGATCACAATAATTTATAAAATAATTAAAAAGACATCACCCCCTATTTACACAATATTTTAATGAAAATCAAGCAAGATGCTCCTACTTCATCTTCTATTCTCAATAAAAGTTAATTTCTATGATGACCCCTAGAGCAAGACGAGCCTGTTGAAAAGGAACCACATGGAGGTATCATATGTTAACATGCGAGGCCTCATAGGACAAGGTAAAAAGATATTATTTAAGATAATAATGGAGGATAAACAATCATATGTAATTTTTCTTCAAAGATCTATGGAAATATGTGATAAAATTACTATGGAGCTCCATAAGATACCTCTAAGTTGGTATTTCATGGATTTAAATTCATCTAATGCTTTGAGGGAAATTATAATAGGATACTCCACATGTTTCTCACTCATAAATTGTTATGCAATTTTTTATGGTATGATTATTATTGAATTGTATTAAAAAGAACTAGATCAAAAGATCATTGTCATGATTATTCATGGACCCTATGATGATTAAGTGTATTTTTGGCATTATTTTTTTCCTCTCAATGAATTTCATAAGGGAAACATAATATGTGGAAGTGATTTAAAATTTAATTTAAATCCAGGTGAAATATGGAGCAAGAATGTTTGTCAACATAAGTTGGCCTCCATTTTTTCTAAATAATATGGAAGTGACTGAGCTGGTTGACATTGAGCCAAACCATATTAGTTCAATGTGTAGAAAACCTATGTCACAATAGATAGGACATGCAAGAGACTCACCTGTTTTTGTGTTCACCATCAACACCTTCAAGATATTGGCATCCATAACTAATGAATTGATAAGGTAAATTATTTTGATCTATTTCTAGTTTTTCTCAAATTGGTTGTCTCATTAGAAAAATCAGGTTCCCCCTTAAAATAAAACTTTTCTTGGTAAGTAGAAGGTGCCATTGGTTCAAGAGTACTTGGAACATTTCCAACACAATATCAATGTAATTGAATCTTATCATTTTATCTCAACGCTTCATATTTTGAAGGAAAGAGTCTTGAAATAGGATTTTAATCACTGCAACACCCTCAATACAAAATTAAACAATGTAGAGAACACACAAAATCAACGATATTAAAAGTTCCACAAGCTATTGTGGGTGTTGTCTTCCTATCCTCAACTTCATTTATACAAGTGCCACATGACTTGTGCACCGTGAGCTTAAAAATGAAAAAATGGAAGGGATATGCATATGCCAATTCTTGTTGTAAAGGAGATGCCTCTATTAAACATTCACCCTATGTTGTTAAGCCTTTTATAATGATGTTTGTGGAGCTCTTCTCATCATTTAAAATTTTCATTCCTATCTCCTTCAAGCCCATTTCATTAAAAATGGAAGTGGCGTTAACCATTTGTTATCTTAAAAATGTTCTCCTATATTTTTATGCATTGCCTATTGTTGGACACAGTACCCCTCGAAGAAGAAATTTATAGAAAGACTCCGTAGATCAAGGAGTGGAGCCCACATCGTGAAGTACATTTTGAGTCTTAGGGGTTTTGGGGTGGGTCAAAGCCCCTTATTTTTTAATGGGATGAGAATATTTTGTGAAATTTGAACTCTGCCAATGGTTTTCAGACCATGATATTGTAATCTAAAAGACTATATAAAGAGTATAGGCTAGATCTCAAAGATAATATCTGATAGATAATTGATGAGATGCACTTGGATGTAACGTTTTTTTGAGTCTAAGTCTATGGTTTGGGGCTAGAGGAAAGACTTATGCAGCTGAGTGCACATAGACCTTAGGAATTATGCAACTGAGTGCATAGGGTGGAATTGATTGCATGAGAAACCCTTGAAGACAGATCACTGTTTTAAGTTGACGTGTTTGTTTACTTTTATTTTATGTTATCTATGTTAAGTAAGGGTTTTGACCTATAATTTCATAACAAAGTTCTATTTATGGTTGATTACAATGTTTTATGCTTGAATAAGTAAGATTGCATAGTCTGCAAGTAAGTTGAATAGATGTGTCGAACAACGACGGTATAGTTGATAGATTTTCTCTACGAAGATTTGTTGAGTATAGAAAGGAAGCAAAGCCCTAAAGCCACAATCCACTATCCCTTTGGATGCACAAGCCTAGTTCTAGGATCCCCCTATATTTCCTCGGGTGAGACTTCGGTTTGTGCAAACAAATCATTGCCGAAAGGGTTGGTAATAGTTGGTTTTGTTGGTTCATGCAACCACATTGAACCTGGGTCTAGGCCCCATTAATCCAACAAATGGTTTCGTTGTCGGAACCTGAATCTAACTGAGGGATAGCTGGATGTGGCAGCCATATAAGAAAGAGATTCATGACTGGGTAGATCTAAAAGAACATGAGTTTAGTGTGCAAGAAAACAGAAATCTGGGCACATCTACTAAAGATTGGCTATAGAAGTATATTTTTACAGATCAGTATGATATCTTTTTCTCATCGTTTTCTAGTGAGTTTGACAACTAGATATTGAGACTAGCTAATCAATCTAGCTGTTTAAAAGATAAGCCTACTGTGCGGACCCTGAAATTGATCAAGCAGTTGAAGAAGACTGATAACAAGATCACAAGTGTTAGTGTCCCGTGATTTGGCTGATTGGCAAACCAAATGATAGTGTAACATCAAACAAGTCTTTGGAGCCCAAGGACCTAGCCTTCTTGGACTCAGAGAGGGCTCTCTCTATATGTGTAAGGGATATCTGTGTGTTTGCTTATGGTGTTCTGATTTTAGGCTAGTTATGAAGTAAGTTTTTTGGTTTTAGTTTTTTAAGTTGTGAGGGATGAAACTGATCAAAGATATAAGATAGGTAAAAAGATGTCAAATCAACTGGGCTATGGGGTCGAAAAGGTCAAGAAAGCTATCAGATGATGATACAAGGTTGCTGTAAGGCCGATTTGATTCAAGGTAGAAAGGATCTTTGAGAAAAATGGGGTAAATGGACATCAAGTTTGTGAACAACAAAGGATTCCAAGCATAACTAGTTTAATTGCAGACATAAACATGGTAGGGCAAACCATTAATCATGCGTAATGTAACTATAAGCTAATCAATACATTGAAATAAACATTCAAGCCATGCATAGAGGTATATAACTCTCTAACTTTGGGAAATGGCTATCAGACTTTGGGGAAAACACTTAAGACAGAAAAACAACTCAAAACACTATGCTGGAATGCCTAAACACAGTTCTTCAAGTTATTGGGAACTTTGAAAACAATATTTGCATAGTTTTAGACAAAGGGCTAGATCGAAACTAAGCCTCCTTGGTTCAACAAGATGATAATCTAATCAATCAAAGAGAAATTTCATGGATGGAGCTATGGCTGGCCATTGGTAAGCAGGGCTTACCGTAAGTCATACTTAGTAAGCATAAAACCATAAATGAAACAAGAAACAATATCCTCAAGTTATTAAAGAGCAATTGAGAATTCTTTAATATGACTAAGGAGGAAGAAAACATGAAAGCTATGAAGAAACAGGAAACTTGAGGTGCCTCTAAGGGCATGTCTCAAATTTGTTCTCTACTGATCTATAGCAAGTAAGAAACATGTATTCATGAATGAAAACTAGAAGATAACAACATAGAAAGAGACACTATACCATTCTACCAAGTCATGGAATCCATCAACAATCCTTCTTCATTCATCCAAGAACATCCAAGAGGCAATCCAAAAGCATAAGACAAGTATTTCCTTCAAAGCTTATATGACCATATATTGCTTCTCTTCTCAAGTTCAGCCTCTGTTTTACAATGAAAGCCTTTGGAATATATAGGCTCAAGTGAGAAAAACCTCATGGTTCAACTTGCTATCCCATTGGCCTAATCAAAATATCTATATTTGTCCTTGAGGCTTTGCAAAGCCCAAGGCACAAAATATCTCATAAAATATCTAAAAAATGCTAAAAAAGGGAAAAATATTGACTTTTCATCACTTCTCATGTGAAAAAATAGCTAAACGCACATGAGGAAATACCAGTTTTTAAAGGTTCAAAAATTACACAAATATTGAAAATTTACATCAGCAAAAGGTCCCCTGACTTGCCGGCAACATTTGACAGCCTTCCCGATGTCAAAACGAGGCTCATGATATCTCGTTGGAAATATCCGAGTGTCTAATTTCTGGAACAACTGAAATTTTCCCAATCTGATGCCTGGAAGTCCTCCAAAACTTCACCTGTGTGTAAAAAACCAAAAATTACAGTCTGTTGATAGACCGGGCAGAGTGTGCAAAAAACGAGTGTTTTTTGTATCTTTGGGGGAACAAAACAACTTCAAATGCTTCAAAAATTTCTGAGTAGATGCTCCTGAATTTAATACATCCAATGGTACTACTCTCAAGAGTTGAGGATGCTCCAAACTGAAATGACGATGCCCATGATTTTATGCAATTACGCCCAAAAATGTCGAAAAACAAGAACATGTCAAAATTTGCTCAATTTTGGTGAGCAAGTTCCTTAAGGTTTTTTAGAAACATTTTTTGAAGCTCGGGCCAAAATTCCAAGCCTAGAGGTGTCTTTCTCCTTTTTTCTCACCGGGCGCCCTCTTTGGGCAGTTTTGAGATTTTCTCGGTTTTCTTCTTTGTTGTTTGGCATTCTAGCTTTGGTGAAGAAGTCATGGCCCCTTGCCTAGGAGAGGCAGCTAGCACATGCTTTGGAGAATGCCCTTCATGATCTTTATGCTGTTGTTCTGTCTCATAAGGCTGCCTCTTTTCTTGTACTTGCTCATCACTGTCATGTTGCTCCTGCTGCTCTGTCTCACTTTCATTGTCAATCACTGTTTGATCAAGGTAAAATTGGTTTTCAAATGCTGTGTGAGATGTCTTCCTTGCTATTGGGTCTTTGTTCCTTCCAAAACACTGTTTTT
The DNA here is from genome assembly GCA_034641835.2 of Pinus albicaulis. Taxonomy (NCBI): domain Eukaryota; kingdom Viridiplantae; phylum Streptophyta; class Pinopsida; order Pinales; family Pinaceae; genus Pinus; species Pinus albicaulis. The sequence goes on along the minus strand of CM076572.1, from coordinate 833,153,374 downwards.
CCCTTGGCATGAAATTCAACAAACAATTTTAATGATGAGCACAAAGTCAAACAAAAGGCACATACATTCAAAGTGCTTTTTCTGTGTTTGTAGTAAGATTACCCAGCTCTTGGTGCTTTGTGGGCAACAGGACAGCTTTGTTTTTTGGATAAAGGCAAAACAAACACCTTCTCAATTTAAGACATTGCTCTTTCTTCCTTGTATGCCAATCAATAGGTAGATTCAACAATCATCACATAGTCAACCACAAAGCAAATACACAGTCAAAGGTGACTGTGTTATAGGTAGAGTCATCAGAGTTTATTGTGTTTTTGATGTGGTCATAAAAAGTCTTGTAGGAGTCAAACAGAAAAACTCCTCACAATCAATACCCTCCTTGTCTTTGCTTTTCCCTCACACAGATTTTGACATACATCTCCAAATGGTAGTGACAGCTTCACATATTGCAGCTTGTCTTAAGGTCAAAGAGGTGGCAGTGGTTTTTTCCTGTTTCTACTTTACAGAGATGACTTTTTAAACACAAAATTCCCTGCTCTTTCCAAACCACTATTTTACCCTTTGCCTGCCACTCAACAAGTATATTTCAAGAATAAATACACAGTCCATAAAAGATACACACCCCCTTACTAAAGTCTTTTAATGGAAAGAAAGGCAGCATTGATTTTGCTCTCTACCACTCAGAGATGACCTTTGATAGTGACCAAGAAACATATGTATGATTACCATAGTTGAAAATAGGCCCACTGTTTCATTTGTTCCAACACTGTGTTTCTGCCTTCAAACAGTGCCTTCATCCTTTAACTTTGTTCGGGGGACAGTTTGTTTGGTCCTTTGTCATCCATCAAATACACTACTTTTACTATGACAGTGTTTGAGCAAACAAAGTCATGCAGGCCTGGATCTTTAAACAAGAACATCAACTCTCCCCAACACTGTCTTTACTAGTGCACACATCTGACAAAGTTTGTGTTTTGTGCTACAACAGTTAGAATTTTCTTGATGTTTGACAAACTCATTAGAACAGGAGTATGATGTCTTAGCACTTTTACGAGCAATTCTGGGCTCTTCGAAACTTGAATTAACACTTCATTATCAACCCACTGTAACCCTCTTCAAAAATTTCTTTCAACATATCTTGACTTACATCAAGGCTTTTACTGCCTCAAACACTGTCTAGAAGTTTGAAATTAGTAAGGGAACAAAATAAAATACCTTGGAACATGATGGCAGGCTTCGTTTGAGGGTGGGAGCATCTTTGAAAGCAATTTGGAGGCGTTTTGATGATGTGAAACAAGCGCGGCACGTTTGCTGAGAAGAGCGTCGTGCAAAAAGGGTTGTCGGGTCACTGTCAGGCCGACAAGAACCAAACCTACAAGCGCGCCGCATGCGCCTATGTATTTCTATGTAAAAACTGCGCCTGAGCGCGCCGCGCAGTTTTACAGGCGCGCCGCGCAGTTTTACAGGCATGCCACGCAATCCTTAAGCTCAAAAACTCTGTCTTTTTCGCTGACAAATTCTTTCTTAAGTCTTGTAGACAGTAAGAGGGGTTTTTCTTGTGCTTGGGAATTCGCAAACATGGGATGACAACAGTCCTTAACCCTTGTTGAAGTGAAAAAATCCAAGCCCTTTCTCATTCTCTTGGTGGAGGTTTTTTTTGAAGACTTTTTGACATGCTTCTAACAACCCTTTGCACCAAATTTTGATAAAAGGTGAATTTTGACCTTTTGAAAAGGTAGCATAGTGAGAAATGTGCTTTTTAAAAGAAAACCTTGTTTAGGAGTTTCAAATCTCCTATACCACATTTTCACTGTGCTTTATTTAAATGAGAAACTCTGCCACTGTTAGAGAAACTCTGCCACTGTTAGAGAAACTCTGCCACTGTTAGACCTTTAATGGTATTTTCAATCCTAGACAAACTACTTAGCCATGTACTACCAATGATGAGGCAACTCTATTCATTTGTGTGTTACATATTTGAAAAGTGACTTTTTGTCACTGCTGACCCTTCCATTGTCCTTTTCAAAATGTGACATTTTCTCAACAATATACCAATGAGTTATGGAGCACCTTTTCCACTTTGCAAGGAGGTCATTTCTCACCTTTGCAACCTAAATTGACATTTTTGTTCCTGATGCTTTGGAGGAAATGATGCCCTGTGAAAACTGATGTAACTGTTAGGTGTCTTTTGAGTTCTTCTCCTGACAGTGGGTGCAAAAATTCAGTTGTATTTAGTCATGCTTTTCCATCCTCTGTCCACTGAAAGGGGACTCCTTTTACAACTCTTCTTTCACTTGGAATGTAACAGTGAGGTGCCTTATTGGCTTTGAATGTTGCTCCAGAGCTGTGAAACTCATGCCATAACCTTTTGAAATATAATCAACATCATTGGCCTGTGTCATGACCTGTCTTTTAACCAACAGCAAAGTTTGTCAAGGAGGTGAGTTTTTGTAGCTTTGACATGATTTTCCCTGTTCAGAAGCTTTCACTATCTTCTGTTGCTCTTACCATTTGTCTTTTGGTCAGTCAAAACCTGAAATCATTCCCTGCTTTGGCCCTCTGTTTATGAATGAAAAATGCCTTTCCTAACAAAATTCCTGATGTCTTTTTCACCTCTGTCTCAATCAACTCTGCTTTTAATCATCATTTTCATGCAGAGATCTTCGTTTGCTATCTTATTGTCCTTCAAAGTTGTCTTCACAGTTAGTGAAAAGCTTAAAAAACAGACTTTACCTTTGGCCCTCTGCTTATAGATGAAGGAGGCGCTTTCAACCCTCTGCTTGTAGATGAAGGAGGTTCTTCAGTCTTCAAAAACCCTCTACTTATAGATGAAGGAGGTCCTTAATCATGCCACATCATTAGCCTCTTGACAATGTTGTTTTTCCTTTTACTGTTCTTTCAGGCTTTGAATGAGGTCACAAGAGCTTGATGAAAAACTCTTTGCTTTGTAACTGTATCTCAGGCTCAAGATCACATTGAGAAGCAGTTGTCTTCTCATGTGGAGCCAAAAATTGTCTTCCGAGATGCTGGTATGCTTCTATCTTTGAAAGATCCATAAAACACTGTAAAAACACCTAAAATCAGCTTGACTTGTGATCTATGAATTGCTAAGACTTAAGGGTGTATTAGTGGCGCGACCTAGGACTGTAACCAACTTCATTAGTAGAGTATGAAGGTCTGTTATGACTGGTATATAGTAGATGGAGGTTTTTGGCTCTTTGATAGTTTGCCAAGGGTGAAATGCCTTAAAGCTCCACTTCCTAACTTAAGGGAGACTGTTTGAATGGATTTGGATGGTCTCTTTAGCACTGATGGGCAGACTAGTATGGCTGAGGCTAGGTAGGATTTGATAATGAGGTTTTATATCATCATGGGCGGACTGAAAAGGTAGGAGGGAAAAAAAGTTTTATGGATGTTTTCCCAGCTGGAAAATTTGACAAATTTCTAGATCGGCTGTTGGAAAACTTGGTTGTTAGAACTAGTCATCACCAACAAGTAAAAAATACTGATGACTAACAACAAGGTCTATTGATTATTCGATCGATAATATCCTTGGTGGTTTTATCACTAAGTTCATGATTGATACCTTAGTATCCTATAGCGAAGTAGAGCACAACTTTTTCAAAGGTGCATGAGGTAAGTACTTGAACCCACTGAATTTCTATATTAAAAAGGTATTGTGTGAAAAGTGTGTAATACAGATGTGATTAGACTAATTGCTACACTAAAATTTTCACCATGACCTTTTACTGTCTCTATGGGTTCATCATTACTCATAACAATGCTCCCTTAGAAGTCTACAAACATCAAGTTCCTAAAACCAAGCCTTGAAATTGAGAGAAAAGCTTATAAAAGTCATAAAAATACTTGTACCGTACTTTCTCTTAGTATTACCTGCAGTGCCGCATCTGTTTGCTCTAGAACATCCGGAACTGGCCGCACTTTTTCTTTATTCAAAGTGCGGATTCCTGTAAAAGGTAAAATGAAGGTGGAAGTAAAATTTGGAAGCCCAACTGGTTGAATCTAGAAGCTTCTGGAAGCAATTAATCGGTGGATAGTTCGCTCCTTTCATGTACATTCATCCCTCCATTAAATGAGTCTACCCCTTGGTATGTGGAACTTAATCCATTTGAAAGAGGATTCTATCCCCTCTTATTTGGAGCTGCAACCTCTTCTCTTTTGCTATAAATTGAGGCCATAGTTCAGCCTCAAGGGGAGTTAGGCTTTGAGATTTTTTGAGGAGAATTGCTGGAAAAACTAAGACTCTCTTAACTGATTACCATATGGGAATGATTACACACTCATGTGTATGTTAGTCGAGAGAGTGCAAAGGCTTGTCAAAGTAGAGGAAACGCTTGTTATAGACCCCAAAAGGACCTGTACGACATCAAGGTGAACACGGTTGTAAGGCTCCTTCTTTCATCAAAGATAATACAAATGGATCTCATTTTCTCTATGAGTTGTTTATTTAAATGGCTTATTTATTGAATTCCTTGATCATCAAGATAGATTTATGGTTTATGAATTAATCTATATTATTTAGGTGCTTTTGATTCTTTCATTTTTGTATTGTAGATCCCAAAAGGAGACCTATTCAAAGCAATAGGAAAGAAGATTACGATCAGCGCAAGACTACAGGTAAGTCATAAATCCTTCATTATAGATAATTCTAAATCAAATATAATCTAGAGAAAGTAGTTTACATCTTTCTGTTTGTTGCTAGTTATCGTAGGATATTAGGGAGATTTGTCTTGTGCGCAAGAACGATTTATCCATCCAACAAAATGGCGACTCCACTAGGGAATGGATCTTGAACTTTGTTTTTTTTTTATTTGTGACTTGTGCAATTATTTTTCTGATTTTTATTGATTGATACTGACTTGGGTAATTTATTCCTGTAGAATCCCTGAAAAGTGCTTTAGAATTTTTTATTTTTCTTTAAGTTTTCTGGTATTCGCACTTTGTCTTCAGGCACAGTTCAGTCATCTCCGTTGTTTTTCTGTATACATAGTGCGGCACCGCACCTGTTTACACTAAAACCTGCAGACCCTGAGAAATTTTTTGAAAAACTCAAAATTCTCTTTTCTAGGATCAACTTGCAAGATTCTCAGTATGTACCCAGACTTGTATTTTCTGTCAGGAAGCTTTGTATGAGAGTTTCTTTCAGCTTTTTAAAGTTTTGAATGATTTTCTACAAGATCTACATGTTATAAGTAATTTTTGCTTTGTCTTTGTGTCACTCATAGATCAGAAACCTCTGTATACCTTAGATCACTAGTATTTCATTTTTTTCTTGTGAAGTCTGTGACTTCATAGCAGAAATTATTTTATGAGAATTAGATCCCATTTTCTCATTTGCAAATCTTTAAAAAACTTTTTCATTAAGTTTTGAATTTCACTTAAAAAACATAATTGGATGTTTTTGAGTTTTTTTTGTTTTCAGCAAAGGATTTCTTAGTTAGATTACAAAATAAGCAGAGCATCATCAAAATATTTAAAGTTTTGATTTCATATTTAACTCTTAGAATTTTTAGATCTCGAAATTAGTGTTTTTAGTTTTGAGTGTTATTTCTAGAAATTATAGTTTTCTTTTGGAGAATTTTTTATTGTAGTTTCGATCTTGAAGAGTAAAGGGATTTCTTTTTGAGCTTTCTGAGTTCTCATAAGATAATATTTCTTTTCGTATGTTCTTGTTTTGAAGGAAAGAATTGTTTTAAAAAGATTGCATTTCTAAACTCTATATTTTAGATAGAATTCATCGAAAGGAAATGAATTTTTTTTCATAATAGATGCATTTTTAGTGTGTTTTGAGTTGGGTCATTACATATCATCAAAGTTTCACTTTCGCACCTATTGTTCTAAGAAACAACCTATTAAAAGAAATGCTTAAATTAAAATTGATCTAGTAATTTTTATATTTCTAGGGCTCTTTTCACCAACATAGCTTAGGCTAGTGTCTTGGAGTAGGGAGTAATTAACTCTCCGAGACAATTAAAACAAACAAGTAGTCAATCTTGCAGTAGGAAAAATCCAATAGTAGCTTGTATGCTCTGGGAAGCTCCTCCTAAAGGAGTCAAGCACCAGATCATATCTGAACTAGTGAGGTGATCAATTCCATATCATTAGGAACAATAGAAGATGTGTGCGTATTAACAATGGTAAACCTTGGATTGACCATTTTCGAGGAGCTTGGGGTCACTTTTTGGTATATCTTGGATTATGTCAAGGAGCCTTCAAGGGGATTAAGCTTTGTTACTTTGCCCTTACGTGTATATCAGATCGTAGAATGTTCCCCTAGGTATATTGTTTCCTGTTGGTGACCTTAGTGGCCATAAACTTTAAGATTTTTTCCTAAGGTGACAGTGGAGTAAAGATCCCACTGTACCTAGAGCAGACGTCAACTAGACTCACTTGGACTCTCCAGAGGGTTATCTTCAATCGAGATGGTTTAAGTGGAGAAACTTGCACCGGTCTGTTTCATTAAGTAGGTTGTCGGGGTAACTGTTCCAACTGCCATTTCTACATTAAATACTATGATGTTGGATTTCATCACCAACTAGTGTTTTTAGTGTGGGAATATACTGTTTTTGTGTGGTTTGATCTCCTATATTTTATAAGCATGTGATCATTTGATTGTATCCTTAGTGGCTTTAGGATTTTTGATTTAAATTTTCTTTGATTGCGTGTGATTAATAATTTTTAATTGTGGTTGAATTACCAAGACAATCGCATAGACTTCAGGGGAAACCCCCTGAGTATACACCAAGCCAACTTGAAGGACTGAAATCTCTGGTACCGCATAGTATCAGCAGAATTAGATCGATAGAACCAGGAGAATCATCCATAATTACTCATCCTGATTATCATGAAGTAAATCAATCACAAATAGCATAATATATTCAAGAGCCAATTTCAATTTCTGAAATTACTGATATTCCTCAACCTCAAGGAAGTTAGCTACCACCTAGGGGGAAACCTCAAGGAAGTCAGTTACTGCTTGGGGGAAACCTCAAGGTAGTCAATTACCGCCCGGAGGGAAACCTCAGGGTAATTTTTTACCACATGGAGGTGAAACTGTAGGACAATATTTCCTACCTGGGGAGCAACCTCAAGGACAGTACATACCTCAAGGTCAATATCAACCTCAAGGGCAGTACATACCTCAAGGTAAATATCAACCCCAAGGACAGTACATACCTCAGGGTCAATATCAACCCTAGATTCAGTACATGCCTCAAATTCAATATCAACCTCAAGGTTAGTACCCAGCTCAAGGTTTTCAACCTCCTTCAGGTCAAACATTATTACAAGGAGCTAGAAATTTTCCAGTTAATTATCAAACTTATGTTCAACCTAGTTATGGTCCTTCATATGCACAACCTTATATGGGTCAATATTCCAGAATTAATGTGGTGTGGGATCCATCTCAAATTCAACAGACTTACAACCCAATGTGCAGTTACCTAATCAACCTAGAAAACCCATAGGTTTTGGTCCAACCCAGCAACCTGTCCAACCTACCATTCAAGTCTCTACACTTGGTTCTATTCAGGAGCTTGGGCCTAGTACACCTAGAACTCTGCCTCAAACTTCTGTTCAACCTACCACGCCTATTTATGGAGTATCTGCAGCTCCTGTTTCTACTACCCCTGTATTAGTGCACATTCCTCAAGTATCTGTGCCACAGTCAGGACCTGCAATTCAAACTATGGTCCATATGCCTACAGGAAAATCTAGGAAGAGTACGGTTCTCACTAGTCAACCACAATTTACTTATCAACCATACCAAGGGTAGTATCAATTTGGACATGCTACATAAAATCCAACATACCAATATCAGCCATATCTTGGGTATACTTATCAAGTACCTCAACAACCCTAGTTTGGTCTGGTTAATACTGGTTATCCAGGATTTTTCATGATTCCCAATGCACATCCAATTCTAGGATATGCTGGATATCCTCCTCCTGGAACTAGTTTGATCACACAAGGTTATCAAGACCCTAGCCGTCGGTTACCGTTTATAGCAACTTTAGATTTACCTGATCTATCGTGCCTTATGAATGATCCCATATTTTATCTTCTGTATTGGCCGTTGATGCCTAATAAGTTGCCCAGTGATATTCCAAAGTTTGAAGGTAAGTCAGGAGAAGATCCATCTAATCATGTTATGACTTATCACCTTTGATGTGCATCCAATTCACTAATCGATGATTCAATTCAATTACGTCTTTTTCAGAGAACTCTTTTTGGTCTAGCTACCAAATGGTACATTGAGTTACCATGAGGCTCATTTAATAATTTTAATGCACTAACTACTTATTTCTTAACCCATTTTAAGTTACCTGTCAGATACGTGACCTCATTAAAAAAATATATGTCTACATACATATCTGATCACATTGATGAATGGAGAAGTAGGAGACGTTTAGTGAAAGTCTTCATTCTGAATCAAGTTTTGGCTGAATGGTTTATCAAATCATTATTGCCCAAAATCACTGAAGATGTGGCCAAAGGAGGCATTGTTACAGAAGACCAAGTCATTGCTCAAGCTCAGTACCTTGATCTTGTATATACACAGTCATGTACTCTGTATGACAAAATCCCTAATTTATCAAGACTTGGTCAATTAAATACAACTCCTTCAGGCTCTCATGCCGCTAATGGTGTAATTGGTTCTATTAGCACTAGCAAGAGTAAGAATAAATCTTCCAAGACGACTTCTCCTATTATAACTTTACCTGATTCACCAAAAGGAGATTCTTCCATTGAAACTTCCGCCAATATTCATGTTGTAGAATCATCTACAGCCAAACCTAAAACTGGTGGTAAGAAGGAAGGTAAGAATAAAAACAATAAATCATCTTCAAAAGATAAAAATGATAAAACTGAATCAACTGATGATAAACGAAAACCTCGTAATCCTTGTCTAATCTGTGATGAGGATCATTTTACTAAAGAGTGCCCGCATAAAGCCGATGTATCGAAATTTTATAAGGGTTCGTCCACACCTACTGTCTTGAAGGATCCCTTTCCTGCATAAGATATTAACATGATTGGATCTTCCTTGAATACGGGAGAAGATATCTTGATGGTTGCGACGTGATCGCAAGATTATGGTAGTAAAAATCCTATTGGTGGTAAAGAAGTAGAAAATTCTAATTCGACATCAACTACATCTCCCTCAGTGTCTCAGTCCACTACAGATGGAGAAACCAAATCCTGACTTAGTAATCAAACCAACTGCTAAAGGTGTACTTCGTAAATCAACTTTCAATCCACATGTGAGAGCTGCCTAGAACTACAATATTTTTGAAGACTTGGTGATTTCCCCTTCAACAATGTTGGCTTTGGAAGTGTTGCAATCATCTCCAGCACAAATAAAATTACTATTGTTAGCCATAGGAGCCGTAGACCTTCAGGATTCGAACCTAATGATCTTCGACTTATAGAATTTTACACCCCGCCTACCCCATCAAATGGCTTTTTAGATTCTAGTAATAGTAAAAAACAAATGTTGTTTTCGTACTGTTGTTGATGAAGGGGCTTATACATGTATCATGTCATTAAAATGTTGGAAATCACTTGGTTCTCTGACAATTAGCCAATCGCCAACTATCCTCAAAGCTTTTGATGGAAGAGGTTTCCATCCGTATGGTATTTTACAGGATCTACCAATAGAGGTCGAAGGAAAAACCGTTAATCTAGATGTGGAAGTGGTTGATGCCCCTTTGGATTACAACCCTCTCCTGGGTCGCAGTTGGTCTTACGCCATGATTGTTGTTGTATCATCGGTCTTTCATCTCATCATGTTTCCTCATAAAGGAAATATCATTAAAATAGATCAGCTTTCATATTATTCATCTGACCTAGCCACTACTGATAGCATCCAACATGTCGAAAAATTGAATATCCCTTATAAAGATGTTGGAGTAGGTTTACTTAAAGATTTTTCTTTACTGGGAACTTTTTCCCTACATACTCCGAACGTACCACCTCCTATTGCTAATATCAATATGATTACTTCAAGTACTATTTCCTTTGATGATCCTTGGATAGTGCCTTCAGACTCAGAACTGGATGCTTTCGATGGCACGATGCCTTTGAGTCCTTTTGAATTAGCATATTAGGAGGTGCAGTCATTTTCTGATACTCCTTCAACTAAACCTGATCTAGTGAATGTGATCAATGAGGAATCACTTTAGATATCAAGCTCAGCTTCACCATCAATTCTGGATCCTGTTCAACAAGTATTTCATACTGATGAGCATATTCATGATTTTTTGTCTATAGAAGAATTACCATGGGAATATATACATCATCAATCTTCGTTTTTACCTGATCTCGATCATTTTGAAACTGATTTTTCCTCCATTTTTACCGCTGATTATGTCAACAAACCCCAAAATCCTCTCACGAATTCCAATTCTGAATTGAACTTAGTAAACATTTCTACAACAATTCCTATTGACATTTCAGTGAAACCAATAATTGTTGAAAACATTCATATAGGTGCTTTTTGTATGCCAGATGAAACCCAAGCATATAAAGCCCTATTTCAAGAATTCTGTGAAATTTTTTCCTGGTCATATGAAGAAATGCCAAGAATCGATCCATCAATTGTTGTTCATGAAATTAAAACATACCCAGATGCTAAACCTGTCCGACAAAGATTACGTCAGATACATCCATGAAAATATGCTGCTATTAAAGTAGAAGTTGAGAAATTTCTTCGTGCAGGTTTTATTTATCCAATACCGTTAACGGATTGGGTCTCTAATATTGTTCCTGTTAATAAAAAACAAGGGACAATATGAGTATGTATCGATTATATGGATATAAATTGAGCTTGTCCAAAAGATAATTATCCAACCACTTATATCGATCAAATTATTGACGATTGTGCTAGAAGTGAAATGTTTTCATTTATGGATGGATTTTCGAGCTACAATCAAATCAACATACTCCCTACTGATCAACCCAAAACAACTTTCATTTGTCCATGGGGGACTTTTGCTTACTGCAAATTACCTTTTGGACTTAAGAACACTGGCGAAAATTTTCAGAGGGCAATGTCTTATGCATTTCATGACATTAAACACATTTTGCAACCCTATCTCGATGATTTACCTGCTCATTAATCACGCAGAGAAGATCATCTTACTCATCTATGAGCTATCTTTATGAGATGTAGGCATTATAGGATTCATCTGAATCCTCACAAATGTGTCTTTTGTGGTGAATCTGGACGATTGTTGGGATTTTTTGTCTCAAAGGAAGGCATTCGTGTTGACCCATTGAAGGCTGAGGCTATCATCAATTTACCTCCTCCTTCTACTCTTTTCCAACTCCAAAGTTTGCAAGGGAAAGCGAACTTTTTATGTCGGTTCATTCCTAACTATGTTGAGTTAACCAAATGTTTTACCAGGTTGTTAAAGTAGAATATTCCTTTCTTTTGGGACAAGATCACTGATCAATATTTTGATGCTCTTAAACATGCGTTGACCCATGCACCGTTATTGCATCCTCCCAATTACAACCAGGATTACTTTTTATACCTAGCAGCCTACAATTGTACGATTGGCATGGTCTTAGTTTAGGAAGATGAATTCCACAACGAACATGTGATTTATTATCTTAGTCGCAATCTGCATCTGACCGAAATCAAGTACTCACATGTGAAGAAATTGGCCTTGGAAGAAATTCAAGCTGTCCAACGATTTCTTCATTACATACTGTTATGCAAAACAACAATGATTTCTGATTATAACCCTATGATGTATATTTTGACTAAACAACTGCTAGGGGGAAAATACTTCAAATGGATTGTTATCCTATAGGAGTTTGATTTGGAATTTCAAAAATCCAAATCAAAGAGATCATTGGTATTCGCTAAACTTATGTGTGACTTCCCAAGTACTAACACAAAAACTATGGTAAAACATCTGATTGTGGATGAATCTTTGTTTCTTATTAGCACCATCGGTCCTTGGTATGGATATATCATCATTTATCTCCAAACCCAAACTTTTCGGCCCAAAAATTCACAGTCACAATGACGAAAAATCAGTTTCCAGTCTCAGCAATATCATATTGTTGGTGACACACTATACCGTCATGGTGTAGACTCTGTTTTTTTACGTTGTCTCATTCTTGACACAGCCGAAAAGTTTTTAAATGACTATCACTTTGGAGCATGTGGCGGTTATATGTCTGGGTATGCCACAGCCCAAAAGATATTGCGCGCTGGCTATTTTTGGCCGTCCTTATTTAAAGATTGTATTTTTTCTATACTGAAATACCACAACTGTCAAATCTTTGATTGCAAGATGTGTGCACCACCTGCTCCTCTTCACCCTGTAATTGATGTTAGTCCTTTTGCAAAATGGTGCATTGACTTCATTACATGTAACCCTCACTCAGCCGAGGGGCATGGGTATATTATTCTCGTAGTAGATTATTTTACTAAATGGGCCGAGGCAATGCCTAGATTTTCGGTAGATGGAAAAAATACAGCTACTTTCGTATTCAATCATGTGATTGCTCGTTTCAGTTTACCCCAAGCGATAATTACTGACCATGGGAGTCATTTTCGAAACATCATGATGACCAAACTGACTGATCAACTTGGCCTGCGCCATGACAGTTCTACACCATATTACCCGCAGGCTAATGGTCTAGTTGAAGCTATCAATAAAGTTTTAGTTACCATGATCAAACAAATCATCGGAATTCATAAATCAAATTGGCATACCATGCTTTTTTCAGCACTCTGGGCATATCGAACCTCAGCAAAAACATCGACAGGTTTTACCCCTTTTCAACTGGTTTACGGTTTAGAAGCGGTATTACCGATTGAATGCAAGATATCGTCACTCCAACTAGCCATAGAGTTACTACCAGCCACTTCTAAAGAGGAGAAACACTTTTTGTACTTAGCTCAATTAGATGAGAATCAGTGCACCGCTGCATTAGCTACCGAAGCTCATGCGAAACGAATGAAAACTTAGTATGATAGATGCATTACACCTCGTATTTTTTCAGAAGGATACCTAGTATTGGTTTATGATCAAGCTAACGATAAGCTAGGGGCTGGGAAATTTGAACCCATGTGGCATGGTCCTTATATTGTCAAGCGACAGCTTGCAAAAGGGGCCTATGAACTGATTGACTTTGACGGGGTCTCTTTAGGCAAACCCAGAAATGGGCTTTATCTGAAGAGATATTATGCTTGATTCTTGTGTGGAGATCTTCCCTGTATATTAACTATTTTCATAAGCTGGCGTGTTGTAGATTAGAGAGCATGGCTAGTTTAAGTGTGCTTTTACCACTATCCCTACTTATCTGGATCACTATTGATTTTGCAGATGTCGACGTCCCTTCAAACATATATTGGTTTTGCTGACAGTGCTTGTCGTAGTACACAGAAAATTTCTTCCACAACTTGGGTTATTTATTCACCCACTGATGAGTTAGTATCTATGCATGGGGTAAGCCTTGGTCAAATGATGAACAATATTGCAGAGTATAGTGCAGTTATTGAGTTATTGTCTGAATCCATTTCATTTGGAATTCAAAGTTTGATCATTAGGTTAGATTCTAAACTCGTTGTACTACAATTGAATAGAGTATATGCAATTAAAAACCTAGTGTTGTTAAGATTATTTTTGAAAGTTCATCTCTTGGAATGAAAATTTGATTATATTGAGTATCAACATATTCCGAGAAATTTAAACACATTAGTTGATGCAATAACTTCTAGTGTTATACACAGACATTTGTGATAATTAAAGCAGTAGATCAAAATAACATTCAATAACATGTTAGACAGATAGCTGGAAATAGTAGTAATATCATAGCATAAGAGTAGTGTTTTCAAAAAAAATTACATCGTCCTCGATCATAGGTTCAAAATGCCCATGATCAGAAAAAGGTGATACAAAAAATGATATAATTCTATAATATCAATCATCCACTATTTGTGGTGATGATCACGATAAAACACTATAGCCCATGCCACCTTGCTCAGAAATCTCTTGAATGGTCCCGGAACCCCGATAACATATCTCTGTAAGCGGAGTAAAATGTCATCTATGGTAGTCTCTGGAATATCTAAGGTCAACCGATCTAGATGGTTTTCCAAGTTGGTAAGGACCTCTGTTGTCTGATCCTGTGGTGGTGGTGGTGGACCCACATCTACATTTGAAATTTTTGTCATCGGTTTTGGACGATTCAAAAAACAAAATAAAAATTAGAATTTAGAACATGTCAAAATGATTCTCACCTGAGTCATCCCACTTAGTCCCTAGAGGAAGAGACATCTCTCGATCGCCACAGAAATCTATCCCAGCATAAGGGAAATCTTCTATTGCAAAGATTTGATTCTCCAACCAATGAAAATAGGCTGGAGTGAAACGAACAACCTCACCACCTTCACTATGATGGGCCATCAATGCAACCCATTGAACCATCCGAGGCTCTTTGACTCTACCGTGATCAACTGAAATCAGCTGTGGGGCCAGTGAGATAATCCTCTCTAGAGCAAATGTAACCACAATTGCTCCATATCCGAAGTTTTTCAACTTCGCATTTTTTGCTCTAGTAAATTGGCCTTTGACATTGGCCAACACTGCCTCACACCAATTGAAAATGGTGCCTCTAAAGCAGTCAACAGAAATCTGCATTTGGGATCTTGTAGCAACATGAGGAGCTGTGCTCCCACACAATCGGGTTATCGTAAATGCAACCACTTTGAGCTCAGGACGAATAATGTTTTTTTATTTTAATGTGTTTATCCTTGGGGTCTGCTTCTTCATTGCAAAATTCTTCCTGAAGGCTAGCGATAGACTAGCCACCTGCCTTAGGCCCAAACAAAGAGAGTGGCTCGTCCCTCTTTGATAAACCAGTGAGAAAGTATATATCTTCTAGCTCAATTTCAAGCCGGTGACCTCCAATGATAAAGCATTGTTCCTGTACATCCCATTTATTTACTATCTAGGTAAGCAAGTCTACTTGAGCCCTCATATCCTAAATGGCCCAAAATTTGTACAAACCACGTTCTCTCAAAACACGTAATGTAGGCGGATGTAACATGGCCACATAATCAACCTCTTCATGCTCACGCTCTCTCCACTCAAGCATTGTAAATATCCTACAATGGACAAATTGAAAGATCAAAAACAATTTGAGTGGGAAAATTTGATTTAAATTGGGAGATTTTTTAATTTTATTTTTTCTTACAGTGCTTCCACACTTTTCACATAAAAACAGTGTGTAGATCCACACGTGTCTTATGCATAAGGTGCGGGACCATGACAATTTTCCCTTTGTAAAATTGTCGGGGTCTGCAGATTCCATGTGTTTTACTTGCGGACCCCCGTGGGCGGATTTTTGAACATATTTTCCCCCTTAAAAATCAATTTAAGCCCTAAATTTTAAATTAAACGAACAAAAATGAAGGTAAGGATGATTTGGATTACCTGGAACTGACGGTTTTCGAGTCTGATGGTCGAATCTTCCGTAATCTCCTCTAGAATGTTTTTTACCAAAAGCTCTCAATTTTCACTCTGAAATCAAATGGTAAAAATGATTTAGAAAAACTCCTTTTTATAAGATTTTTTGAATAAATAAAATATAATTTTGTTTATTTTTCACTTTCAAAAGTGGTTTTCGAAATTATTTTTATTAATCATAAACATGTATGTTTAATTTTTGAGTTTTTGTGTAGAATATAGGATTTTTTGGGTGAAATGGTCCTTTTGACAAAGGAGTATACTTTTTATCACTTTTTCAAACTCGGTAAAAATTATGAAAAAGAAAATGAGTAGATTTTTGTCACTTTTTCGAACTCGTTAAAACTTACAGAAAAAGCGAAACTACTGAGTACAATTTTATCACTTTTACGGACTCTTAAAAATTACGAAAAAGAGAAACCCTGGAGTTCTCTTTTAAGCCCTTTTCAGACTCTCTAAAGATGAAAAGATTGTCAATTACTTGACTATTCAAACTCGTTAAAGGAAATGAACAGTCGTCCCTTCAGTATAATTTTACCCCTTTTCTGGACTGAAATAGACTATTTACAAAAAATGTATACGTTGACTAATCATGGTCAATAGAGTTCTCTCCTGTATTATTTTATCCTTTTTCGGGCTTGAGAGACTAAATTTACAAAAAATTACACCCATAGAGTTTCCTTAAGTTTTTCTTTTGACTCCCTAAAACTAAAAAACACTGAGTTTCTCCTATACTGGACTCGTTAAAATTTAACAGTAAAGGACTTGTTGATTACAAACAGGAACAAACCACTCCTTCTTAGGGTTCAATTTTAAACTAAGTTGGACTCATCCAAAGGATGAGCTTATATAACAAGAAAATGTTATCCTCCTCAAGCTTGTCAAAAATAAAGAGGTACTTGCTAGAAATGGTGGGGGGAAAAGAGAGAAAACGAATCTATTTGTCACACTTTTTTTAAAAAGTAGTTCACCACTCTTGAACACGACACTTTTTTTCACACTTCTATCTGAGTTGGGAAAATCCTTTGCCTATCAGTTAATCAAACCATATTGAAAGTCTTCAGCTGGTTTCTGGGTATTAGCTTAGGTCAATTATTACCAAACCATCTACAGTGTCATTATGTGTTCAAGAGGAAAGTTCAAATAAACCATTCATTTGCAAACATATGTCTCCATTCGCATTAACCATACCTGAGTCAGTCCTCGCAAAAATTTTCTACAAAACTTGATCTAATGGTTTCGTGTCGTGGGCTTTCCTACA
Organism: Pinus albicaulis; assembly: GCA_034641835.2. Classification (NCBI taxonomy): domain Eukaryota; kingdom Viridiplantae; phylum Streptophyta; class Pinopsida; order Pinales; family Pinaceae; genus Pinus; species Pinus albicaulis. The sequence continues at coordinate 833,136,604 of CM076572.1, read as the reverse complement.
ATGGATCACTTTCTATCAATGACAGCTCATCATTTAGGAAGTTGATCTAGAATCCTTCAGTACCTTGGAATCTACATGCCCTAATGGCAGGTTACTCGCCTTCGACGACAGGTTGCATCATTGACCTTCGATCGAACGCATGGAAAATTTTAGGGGCTAATATTCGCAGATTGGCTAATTTTCCATGGTTTTTCCAAAAAAAAGATTCGCCAATTTCCATTTTTTTATAAGAATGATTCACCCAAATTTTACACTATAAATTTATTTTACCTTAAAAATCGCCAACATTATATAGACAATATATACAATATCATTATAAATTTGAATAATTTCACAAATATATCAATAAACATTTTATAGTTTGCATATTAGAGACTAGTGAGATTCACCAATTTTTTAAACTTCAAAATAATTTTCCATCCTTAAAATTTTCCCTGATCGAACGATTCCATGAAATGTTCGACTTCAAATCATTTATTCACATTCCAGGGATTGTACTGAGTACTTTGAGAGCCATTTTCATTATTGGTGGTTTCTCTCACACTTGTTAACAGTTCACATCATTGACTGGTAATCAAGTTGTTTCTACCATGTTCGACTTTGACACAATCAATCGCATGGATAGAATCGTACTAGTTCGGGTAGCGGAAATCAAGACCTTGGATCTAGTTTCCACCATCTAGGCTGCGAGGAGTTTTATTATTCATTATGCAGTAGAGTATTCATAAACAAATGTCTGTGTCGATACTGTGTCTACATTATTGATGTAATAGTAAAATCATTTCTACGTCAGAACAATTTTTAGTTAGTGTTTGATTTGAGTATGGGAATGCCTAATCCCACACATATATATATATATATATATATATATATATATATATATATATATATATATATATATATATATATATATATATATATATATATATATATGTTTTTGTTCAATGTTTTGCCAGATTCGACCGGGGTGTCTACAAGCATATCTTTTGAATGATAGCACATCACTCTTCTAATGGTCTCGTATCAAGACTTTAGGGGAAATTGTTGTCTTAAATTGTCAACATGAGAGACGGAGTCGTTCGGTATGGGTCTTATCATCGGCACAATATTCTTTAAGTCTACAAACATCAAGTTCCTAAAAAAAAGCCTTGAAATTGAGAGAAAATCTTATAAAAGTCATAAAAATACTTGTACCGCACTTTCTCTTAGTATTACATGTGGTGTCACATCTGTTTGCTCTAGAACATGTGAAACTAGCTACACTTTTTCTTCATTAAAAGTGCAGATTCCTGTAAAAGGTAAAGTGAAGGCAGAAGCAAAATTTGGAAGCCCAGCTGGTTGAATCCGGAAGCTTCTGGAACCAATTATTCGGTGGAAATTTTGCTCCTTTCATGTACATTCATCCCTCCATTAAAGGAGCCTACCCCTTGGTATGTGGAACTTAATCCCTTTGAAAGAGGATTCTATCCCCTCTTATTTGGAGCTACAACTTCTTCTCTTTTGCTATAAATTGAGGCAATAGTTCAACCTCAAGGGAAGTTAGGCTTTGAGATTTTTTGAGGAGAATTGCTGGAAAAACTCAGACTCTCTTAACTGATTACCATATGGGAATGATTACACACTCATGTGTATGTTAGTCGAGAGAGTGCAAAGGCTTGTCAAAGTAGAGGAAATGCTTGTTCTAGACCCCAGAAGGACCTGTACGACATCAAGGCGAACACGGTTGTAAGGCTCCTTCTTTCATCAAAGATAATACAAATGGATCCTATTTTCTCAATGAGTTTTTTATTTAAAAGGCTTATTTCTTGAATTCCTTGATCATCAAGATATATTTAAGGTTTATGAATTAATCTATGTTATGCAGGTGCTTTTGATTCTTTCATGTTTTTTATTGCAGATCCCAAATGGAGACGTATTCAAAGCGACAGGAAAGAAGATTACAATCAGTGCTGGACTATAGGTAATTCCTAAATCCTTCATTATAGATAATTCTAGATCAAATATAATCTAGAGAAAGTAGTTTACATCTGTCTGTTTGTTACTAGTTATCGTAGGATAAATTGGAGATCTGTCTTGTCCGCAAGAAAGATTTATCCGTCCAAAACTAATGTTAGGAGAAAGAGAACTTGGTGCTACGCGAAGCGTTAAAATATTTAGGAAATATTGAGGTACTTACGTTGAAACTAAATATAGTCTGTTGTTTGGGTTTCAAGAAGGAGAAGGAAACCCCCCTACCCCAAGAAGTGATCTGGATATTGGTTGAAATGGATCTCTTGCTGCAACTTTGCTGATAACTTCTGCTATAGGTGATGAATAAAATTTCATCAAAGAAACATTTGAGGTATTGAATAGATCTTTCCGGTGATATAAGACACTTGAAATTTGATGACCTTTTTGGTGAGAAAAGGATTCCACAAACTCATAGGACATGCGGTGGCGCAATGTTCGGGACAAGTGTAACTTAAACTGCTCATATTCTCAAACAAGGAAATGAAATCAAACTCAGTAAAAAACCCATTTGAGATAATAAAAAATAATTTCAAATGAGATATTGTGCACGCAATAATATGATGTTTGGAGACCATGGCACTTGCATGAAGTTTACTAAATATTACTGCAAAACATTGGAATTTAAATATATTTCAAACCCTCATGGAGACGTAACCTGAATCTAGATTTATGCAGGAATGAAATAAATAAAGAAATAAACATACACACAGAGATGTAGTAGAAATAAAACTTCATTTCATTAATATCAAATGACTGAAATACGCTTACAAACATAATGGACATAAACTAGCTAGGGCGATGGTAGCTTATATCTAAGAAAATATGTGGTGACTACATGCCTTTGAACTGTGTTACAATGATGCTTAAGGGAATTTTTATTATTGAATAATAAGAGAAAACCATAAACAACCAAAATCCTAACCCGAGGAAATGTAACACCAAGATTTTATGGGCACCATTAGCATTAGTTGGGCAACCAACTTCCTAGGGTCGTAACTTAGTCATAGTATCTCCGTTTGGTGTGTATGATACCTCGTTGGAAAGATATCTTTGAAGAATACGACTTTAAGGGCCTTAAAATGACTTCGGAAGTTCAGGACTAGAAAAAATTCTAAAAATAGTAAATAAGAAAACTAATGAAACTGACTAGGTGGAATAGGCAGGTGGCCACCAATATCCACCTGGATCATTCCTCCCCCATTAGGAAGCAAGGTTCCACATTGTGTGTAGAGAATCCATGAGGTAAGTAAATTTCTGTTGAACCTGGACCCTAGTGAACCACTTTCCCTGCTAAAGGAGTTGGCCTTCTTTAACAACTTGATGAAGGAGTTGGCCTGCTTTGAAGTGGGTGTAGCTTGCAGTGGAGTCTAGAGAGGCGCTCCTTCTACAAATGTAACCAAAATGTGTCGCCCACCTAGAACTTATGTGACACTTGATATTAATCTTGGCGCTGCTTGTACTTGGCATTATATTTCTCCAAGATGTCATGGACTTGCTGGTGGACGTCGAAAAATACACGTGTGGATTTTGTCTGTGTGGTCGCATGAGGTATGGAAACATCAGGAAGCAGCACGGCAGGGGTCAGATCAATGGAGTGCTTGACTTGACAGTGTAAAGGAACCTCTATGGGTGAGGAGAAAATGTCCCTATATTCCTCCACAACTTTGTCCATTTGTTGTTGCCATGCAGGGGAGCTATATTTGGAGGTTGTGGCCATAATATTCTTCTTTCCCTGTGGGTGAATTGTAATGAATAAAAAATTCCTGGTTTGGTAAATAATCTTATTGTGTTGCTTTACAGTAATCAAAGAGATGGCGGGAGGTGGTACTACCTTCGGTATCATGTACAACTCATTTCCAAAAGTAATAGTAACAGAACGAGGCCTAGACTAAAACAAAAAATGTCGCTTCCACAAGTATGGTTGGCCCAATAATACATCAGTCATGTCAAGAGTAGTAACATCACATAGTACCTCATCTATGAAGGGCTTGATTTTGTATGGAAGGCGGCAATGCTGGTTGACACATAGATATATTCCTTAGCGAAGCCACCAGATGGAATATGGTTGCAGGTGTGATTTGGTCAGTAGGCCGAGCTACTTCACGACCTCTGTTGAAATGAGTTTCCTTTGGATTCCGCTATCGATAAGGTATTGTAGTGGAGAGCCCTTCACCCACATCTGCGAATGGAAGAGGTGCTCCGCCTCCTCTGGATTCTTGCTCTGGAGCTTGATGGTGGAAATAGTGGCACTGGGATCTGCATCACTGATCTACTTCCCTTTGCCATTCCCCTTGTCCAGTTTTGACTCAGAATCAAAACATGCATCTAATTCAGATGCCTTTAGTTTGGCGACCAATGACTATGTGGTTCGACACTCGCTTGTGTTATGAGTGGAGATGGTATGAAATTCACACCACTTCCCTGTGTCTTTCTTTGGCTTTGTGGTGTAGTTATGAGTCGTGCCTCTTTGTCTTTCCCCCTTGTTCTGCGGTTCGGGGGCATCACTCCCTGGATTCAGATTCATTCATCCAAAGTCTCACTTCTTCTACTTAAATTTCTGCTCGAAATTGGTGGCATATCGATACACCCCAACAAGCAGGGTAATGTCGAGGAACTCCATTTCCTCATGAATGTATCTATGCAAAAAATTGTGGTAATTGAGCACCAAAGGTCTCCTTTTATATTTAATACCCAAATTTGCTGGCAAGCTATGGAACAAATTCGCCAGCTCGTGCACATCTTGATCCCTTTGCTACTGTAGTGTAGTCCATTGGATTTACTTGTCCTCGTAGCTCCCCATGGGGTAATATTGTTCCTTGATGTCGTCTTAGAAAAAATTCTAAGTGGGTGCAGTTGAGAACAGAGTGGGTTCCCTCTCATCCTTCTTCTCATAGTAGGTTTCCCACCAGTCTTTGACATGGGGGGTGGATTTGAGGAGTGAAAAATTAATCTTTTCTCGGACAGAGAAATCATGGATTGAAAAATACCCTTCCAAAAAATTCAACCATCTATCTATAACGTCTGCATCTATCTAGCCTTCAATTACAAGAATGTAAAAGTTGACTTGTACCTTGAAAGGAGTGGCGCCTCCAGAGTGGTTGTTGAAAGAAAAGTGGTTGGTTGTAGGCAGTTGTTGAAGGATCTGGGAAAATTTATCCATCATTGCGTTTCTTTGTTTCTTGAGGGCCTCCTCAAGAAATATTTTTATAGGATCTCCTGCTCTCCCATATTTCTTTCTTCAGCCATGGGAGGTCGTCGGGGTTTGCGAGGTTGATCTTGTAAAGGTTCAACCAAATAGAGCCCTAAATCCTTATACCCTGACCTCGTTGCGTACATGAAAAGAAATATTGAGAAAGAGCAGACTGCTCTGGTACCACTAATCTGGATCTTGGTTGAAATGGACCTCTTGCTGCAACTTTGCTAATAACTTCTACTATAGGTGATGAAATCAAATTCCATCAAAGACCCATTTGAGGCATTGAATATATTTTTCCAGTGATATAAGACACTTTAAATATTCTATCCTGTGGGGTGACAAAAGTATTCCACAAACTCATAGGATGCGCGGCATTGCAATGTTCCAAATAGGTGTAAATTCAATTGCTCATATCTCTCAAGCCGGGAAACAAAATCAAATTCCATAAATACTTTCAAATGAGATATTTTTGACTCTCTAATATGATCTATGGAGACCATGGCACTTGCATTAATTTTTGCTGAATATTACTGCAAAACATTAGAACTGAAATATGTTTCAAACCCTCATGGACTCGTAACCTGAATCTAGATTTATGAAGGAATGGAATAAAATACAGAAATAAATATAAACACAGATATGTAGTAGAAATAAAAAATTCATTTCATTAATATAAAATGGCTAAAATATGCTTACAGACATAATGGACATAAACTAGCTAGGGAGATGGTATCTTATCTCTAAGAACAGATGTGGCAGATACATGCCTCTGAACTGTGTTACAATGAGGCTCAAGGGCCTTTTTATTATTGAAGAATAAGAAAAAACTCTAAACAACCAAAATCCTAACTCGAGGAGATGTAACACCAAGATTTTATAGGCCCCATTGGGGTTAGTTGGGCAGTCAAATTCCCGGGGCCATAAATTTGCCATAGCATCTCCGTTTGGCATGTATAATACCTCGTTGAAAAGATATCTCCCAGGACTATGCTATTTAGGGCCCCAAAAATAATTTGGAAGTTCATGACCTGAAAATGATTAAATTAATAAATAATAAAATTGATGAAACTAACTACGTGGAATAGGTGGGTGGCCACCAATATCCACCTGGATCAACAAGGGTATCATTGAAATATGAAAATCATCAAAGTACTGTGGAGATTCCCCAAAATTCCACCTCCATCATCAGCTACCTCCATTTCGTTCCTCCACCTCCCCCATTCACCATGGCCCATTCACCATAGATGCCTATGTTTAATGAATAAGATGATCTAGAACAATTCTAGTTTTTTGCAGAAAAAATATGGAGTTTGCAGAATATTACGGATGAAAATATGAAGAAAGCGCAACTAGTTATGGAATTGCAAGACATAGTGTTGTCCAGGTATATGAAATATGCTACAATGCATGCAAATGCTAAATTGGCTTAGACGAAGACTACGTTGAATGCTAAGTTTAAGAAACCAAAGTTGCAGTCCCATTGTATCACAGAGATTAAAGAAATTAAGCAGTTAGGTACTAAGACTGTGTGGGAGGTAGACCAGAGATTTAAGACATTACTAAGCCAAATAAGCTTCAAGATCCCTGACGAAAAACATAGAGAATGGTTTATTGTTGTGTTGTTACTCCATATTATATTTCCATTGTCACAAAAGAGGATTGCAACACAAGCTGAAGCACTAGAGATCACGATGAAGCTCAAAGCTTCCCTAGTAGTTGATACTAGCATGGGAGTTTAAAAGATTCAAACCCAGTTGGTGAGCTTTCATATGGAGCTCCAAGATCTAAGTAAGTGAAACGAGGTTATGCCTAATATAAGGTCAAAATTCTGGTGTGTCAAGTGCAAAGCGGAGGGTCACTATAAGGAGAAACTCCCTATTTATAGGGATTATTTAGGCACTAGGATGCTTAGTCCATTGAAAACTAGACCAAGCATTGGGCTATGTGTACAGCCTAATGTCTAGTGTATCATATGCAAAGTTGCAGGCATACATTCCACTGATTATTGTCATCTACTAAAAAAATATGTCAGCTCTCTGAAGCAATTATTCTGTAACTACTACAGTTCGATGGGACATGATGAAAGGCATTGTTGAAGCTATGATTTCATGATGCAGCACAGTCTTGGCACATATATATTGCAAGTAGAGGGTCGAGAAGCTTTGGGTTCACCAATGATGCAAGGAGAATTCCAAGGCCTAGGGAATGACCGAGGAGGAGGTGCTTGTCTTGGATGAGGGTAGAATATATGTTACAACTATGGAAAACCTCGAAATTTTTCCAGGGGTTGTCATAATCCTATTGTAGCCTCCTGTAATTATTGTTAAGAATTTGCTCATGAAATTGAAGTTTGTCCCATTTTATTAGCTAAAATGCGGGAGAATCACAACCAACATCCAGCTCATAACATACAAATGATGAGGGATGAAATGTGTGAGGTAGATCTGAGCGTTAACATAGTAACATGCAGTGGTGTGAATACTAGAGAAAACTATGCAGAAGGAAAGAAACCTATGACTGAGACATGGGTTCGGAAAGCTGAAGATAAGAATGTTTGGTTCAATATACAACATGAGAAAGAGACATTAATGTAAGTGAAGAAGAAATTTTTGACTCCTGAAGCTTCGACATCAATTGCACAAAGACAGTTGTTGTGGTTGAAGAAGAAGCCCGAGGAGAATACTGAATCAAAGGAAGCTGATATATCCATCTCGGCGTCCTTTTTGCAGACGTACATGAAATTTCTAAGGGATGAGAAGGCTATAGAGGTGTTACAGGAGCTAATAGATAACTGCATTGGAAAGGAAAATACATGATTGAAACAATGCGCAGTAAAAAAAGTGTACAAAAATAAGAAGAGAACCAACCGGGAGATGTGATTGACTGCACAAATCAGAGATAATGAGATGGATAACATCATTCTGGATCTGGGATCAGATGCCAACATTATGCCAAAACAGACATGGGAACGGATGGGAAGGCCTAAGTTGCAATGGTTGCCAATTAAAGTGATGATTGCAAACTAGCCAAAGATCATTCCTATGGGCCAATTGTAGGCCTTAAATGTATATCTTGATGGAGAAAGTGTGTTAACCGATTTCGAAGTTATTGATAACATTGACGATAGAATTCCCTATCCTCCATTATTTGGATTTGATTGGGCTTACGACATGGATGCTATAATCAATATGAAGAATAGGAAGATGGTATTTGATAAGGATGGTAACCCAGCTTTTGTGCCATTTGATCCCTGCAAAGGTGCGCGCTATATAGAGCCTATCCAACATGAATATGGTGATGCTAATATTTATCATATCTATAAGCTTAGTACGCAGGATGAAGATTTTATTAACCCTACAATTGATGGAAGAATATTTTGGGAGTGCGATAGTTTGTGCATTTCAGATTTCGATGAAGAGTTGGAGCATTGGAAGAATCGTTTACCTGAAGTAAATATGAAGCGTTGTAATAGGGTTACCAAATTAATTTGCAGTGTCACATCAAAGGTGTGTGACTTGTCGTTTTATGATGGAACGAGGAATGTTGTCCTATTTCTGGAAGAGTTTCAACAAACGGTGCCAAAAAACAAAGATACAAAGATTTTGACTTCGCATTGAGGTCCACTCCAGCCCCTTGGTGGGGTGCACACATAGGAAGCTTAGAAGGATGGAAGGAATTTTGTAGAGTTATATAACTCATATTTTTTGAGGTAGAAACTAAGATCACGAAGAAGTAAAATGGTAGAGAGGATCCTCGCGAGCATTTATCTCGTTGGACCACAACTTGGGGCGAAGAACCTCAACCAAATTAGGTGCACATTTTCTTTCATTCCTTAGATATGATACCTCAACAATGGTATCTTGAGATGGAGTTGCGCCATGGCACTACAGATTGGTATGAAATGACTGAAATTTTATTATTAACCTATGGAATTATTGATGGTTGGGAGTGTATTAATGAGGCTCTTCAAGAAGTCAAAGTAGGAGTACTCCAAATTACCGTGGAGCCAAGGGATCTGGTATAGCCTAATTAGGTTGTGCAGTTGGAACAATCCCAAGAATGTTACAATTAGCCCGGTTTAAAATACCTGGTGAATAAGTTTGCATTGGGAGAGGAGATCTGTCAGAGCCTACTTGCGAGAGAGTGTAGGACCATAAAAGAAATTTTTGAAGGGTGGATTAGGTGTAGTAGAAGTACTGTGAAAATGGGGAAAGAGTGCGCAGATGGAGGAAACTACACTGAGCGAGGCAGAACTACTCTGAAGGGGTGAGACTAGAAATGTTATTCCAAAAAGTGATTGTTTGAACAGTAACAATTGATTGGAAAACTACTTGGCCATTAAAAGGAGTGGGAGGTATGCATTTAATAGGCATATTTAGGTGGATCGGCTGCTAAATATACATTGATGAGGAGTATCTGAAGGAAATCATTGATTTTGAATTCTAATTTCCCTATAAATTTGGCATCCCACTCCACATTCGAACACTTTGCGCGCTAGATTTAGAAGTGATATTGGTGGTTATAGGAGCGTTGAGTGAGACAATGCATGTCAAAATATAGCTTTGAGGTTCTAAAAGCCAAATTTCTTAGAGTTGATCTAGGACACACAATCTAGTCAGATCTAGAATGCACAATGATGGCTATGCCACCTGAAACTATCATAGGGCTGAGGTCTCCCAGGAAGAAGATGACCGCGAGCACATAGTCATCCAAAAATCATAAGAAGTTAGTGTTAATATCATCACCCTGGAAGAAAATCCTTAAGGAACAATAGAGTAAGGGGTCCCAAGACTGACAGAAGAGGGTTTTTGAGATTGAAGACTCCAACGAAGAAGAAGTTTCCCCTGTGGAAATCGATGCCGAGGAGGTCGAACCAATCTCTAGGTTGCTTGCATATATACCTCCATGGAATCCAGATGGTAAGAAGTCAACAAAGGATCATGATGTAGTTGAGTACAATATCTTTACACAACTAATTCTAGATGAGGTGCTGGTCAAAGGGGATTTATTGGGAAAAGTGCCCCAGCTGCCTATGGAGGATTGGGACTTCAAGGATCACAATAAATACCTACAGTTTGAGCCAAGCCGGTATCTACGCCAACAAGCTTATGAAGCTGAAGTAACATTAATATTTGAGGCAATGAAGTGGGTATCTAGTATCTAGGATGCAGGGATACTCAACATGTTGTATGTGACACACTTTGGGCAAAGCATAATTAACATGATTTGTGTACACCAACTATTGGCATTAGTGCATGACGAATGCTTCTAGCTAGGGAAGAGGATCCCTATTAACACGATGCTAATATAGAAGATTACGATCCTTCCTTGCCTCGACTTGGACCCCGTAGAAGATTTCGTGGGCCAAGATCAAGACAAACAACTCGCAGATAAGATGAAGAAATATTTCAATCTAACAAAGGGAATTCGAGGTTATTCAATTAAATCCATCTCTGATAGATCAGTGTGCTTTGCCATACACATTTTAGCAGGGAAAGTTGTGAGAAAGAGCTACACAGAGGAGGTTTTTGCGATAGTAATATCATTGGTTGCAGAGTGCACCAAAGGCACAATTTATAATTAGGCAGAGTATCTATGTAGTGAGTTCCTCAAAGATTCCAGGGAAGCTCAATAACAAGGCAAACAATTCCACTAAACATGGCTCTTTCTATTGATAGCATTGATGGCTTGGAGGGAACCTGAGGAATCAGAGTTCCCCACTCTGAACTCTGATCTGTGCGAGGCTACTAGATATCCCTCGTTATGGCATTCGAAGGAGCCATCCAGGTTCACGGATTTTTTTTTTTTGTGGGATTCAAAATGGGTCTAGACACCGTGATTAGCTAAAATCCTCGGCTATCACCAAGCATTGTGAACCAATATTGGCAAGTCGTGGATTTCAAGGAAGATTTCCACCACATTCACATTAAGGAAAAGAAGGACCTTGCTGGGGTCTGATATGAGATTTATTACCTAATCGAAGAAGAGGATGTAGCAACCATCATCATTGCATGGATGAGTGATTAGCTAACTCTGCTTTCTAAAGGCACAAAGTGGGCAGGGATGAGTAGTGTGAAGTCCCTTGTAAAGACAGGAGAGAAGGACATTGAGAAGCTACAAAAGAAAGTAACATTTTTGCGCAGTACCAATACAACATCGAAAGTTTGGATAGAAATAGAAACTACTGAAATAGGAGGGGGCGATGATTTTGGAGATGATACAAACCTAGATCCATCCGAACCCCCCTCCCCTTTTACTACCAAGATGCGAAAACCACAGAAGCGCGACGCGAAGAAGAAGGTGAAGTTTGATAGGTCCACTGGTCCGGAAGCAATGGTCCTCACTAAGGGGTACCTCGAAGAAACAGGTGATACTTTCAAGAACGTCATGAATCACCTCTAGGGTAATATTGAAGGAAAATACAAGAAGGTCTTGGAAAATGTTCTTAGGGGTCTAAAATACTTGTAGGTTCATATGAGTGTAGTTTAGGTGAGCATGACTCAAATGAGCTTGGCACAAACATGTGCAAGCAGAGTAGCGAATGAATTGGCGCTAACCTATAATACCTGCATGGTGCCAATCCATATGATCACATTGAAATTTGATATTATAGAGCAGATGAAGCAGGAAGTGCACTAGCATAACACACTACTTAACCTCGTCGTTTTGCCACTACAAACATTGCACGAGTTCCACAAAGGTGTCACTAAGGAATTACAAATGAGGGAAAAACATGTGTTGTAAATTATTCAAGATCTCAGGAAGGAAAGGTTGAGCATGACCGATGAAACGCAGATGGTTGTACAAGAGCATGATGCTAAGGTTGGGCACAAATAGAGGTTGGAGGAAGCGATCTCCAAGGCTTGTAGCAAGCTACCATAGATCCAGATTTAGGCGCAACTGCGCCAAAGGAGAAAGTGGCCAAGCTCATGAAATAGTGAAGGAATCCAAAGCCAAGGTCGATGACCTCAAAATGTAGATGCAAATAGTTGAGTTGCAGATGCAATTGAAGTTTCCCACTCCTCTATAAGTCTAGGAGCAACACACAATAGATCTTAAGGCTACCACTGAACAAATTGAATCCACTATCCAGAAGTGCATGCATGTATTCGAAGATGTCATAGATGTATGGGCCTTATTGCGGAAGGACCCTCAGGTGTATAAGATAGAAGAAAAATCTAGCGATAAACTCAAACAAATGGACCAAATTAAGGTCACAACAAAGACCTTAGTGTCGATGCAGCGGTATACCTATCTCCAAGAGGGTAAATTCTCGCAGGAGCAGGTTGATGAGTTGTGCAGGAAGTAGCATCTCATTACAACTCGAATGAAGCTGTGGGAAGATGAGGCCACTCAACTTTCCCAAACTATATAAAATAAGCTAAAAACATTGCATCAGTTATAGAGAGGATTTGAGCAGAAGACAACCAGTCTATTTACTAAGACGCTGCTCAGCGAGGTCTGAGATTTTGAAAATTAGTGCACCAAAGCGATTACACCACTAAAGGATTCCTTGAGAGACATAAAAGTGAAGATATATGGTGCAATTTCATTGTGACTCTGTATGAGTCACAGTTTTGTGTTGGGGGCTGATTGGACACAATACCCCTCGAAGAAGAAAGTTAAAGAAAGACTCTGCAGATCAAGGCGTGGAGTGTGCAATGCGAAGTACATTTTGAGTCTTAGGGGCTTTGGGGTTGGTCAAAGCCACTTTTTTGTAATGGGATGGGGATATTTTGTGAACATTGAACTCTTCCCATGGTTTTCAGACCATGGTATTGTAATGTAAAATACTATATAAGGAGTCTAGGATAGATCTCGAAGATAAGATGTGATAGAGAATTGATGAGATGCACTTGGATGTACATTTATTTTGAGTCTGAGTCTGTGGTTTGGGGTTAGAGGAAATTCTCCTGTGCCTGAGTGCATGGAGACCTTAGGAAGTTTGAAGTTGAGGGCGTAGACCCCTGCAGCTGAGTGCGTAGGGTGGAATTGTAGTATCCCAAAAGGGGAGAATGCAGTAATACTTCACACAATATAAGAACTTACATCAACATAAACAATAAATCTTAAGAAAACATCATAATTTACAAAGAAGCTGAGCCATTTTACTATATTGGAGATGATTCAGTTACAAAAGTACAGAATGTAGGTAGATCTAGCCAAAAATATGAGCTAATATCACCTTGAAAACATGTATGCAACAAGTACAACGTAACTGGAGAGGCTCTGCAGCAAATACTGCATTTTCCCTTCAGCAGAATATAAACATATAGTTGTAGGCTGAAAAGGAAAATGTAGATCTACTCAAAACTGGAGCTCAGATGATGCCAAGATTCAACATGGCCAATGTGATGGATTCCCAAGATAACCTAGAAAGGATTTTCCAGATCTACAACTTTGGACAATCACCTCCCTAGGATTTGATCCTTGATCTGCTGGGAAATATAGATCGGAAGCTAGATCTGACAAATAGATGGCTGAAATATGATATCAGATCAGATCTATGCTTGAAGGGTTGATCCCTTCTTCAGATCTATGAGCTAGAAGCTCTAGATCTAGCTTCTCAGTCCTCCAATGATGATTGCAGTTGCTGCAACACAACTGCCTCTAGAAACTGCGCTGTGAGGGAAAGAGAGGACTTCTTCCTGTTGAAAAATGCTGCAATAAACTCCAGGCTGATGGTGAGACTGATGGCAATGTGAGGGAATGATCCCTCACAGGATTGCTAGCTGAAATACTAGAAACTTCCTTCCTCCCTTTTGATCTGCAAGGTAGACAGCGTAATTCCTAAAGAAGTACTGCTGCTGGGAGGTCAATAACTTTTGGCCTGATGCCATATCTGCAATGTGGCTCTAGGAGTGCTGATCTATAAGCCCAAGTGATGGGAATAATCCCTCACCTTGTTCTCCAGCTGAAGTACTGAAGACAACTTCCACCTTCCAAACTGATCTTCAGAAATCTGTAGATTTCTGAATATGAATGTTCTACAGAAATTAGAGAAGAGATGTGGCACAAATGCCTAATGTAGAATGAAGAGAAATCCTCTTTCTAGAGCTACTCAAGAAAGAGGTGGGATTCCCACCCGGGAACACCCTGTGCTAAACAACACCTGCAATCTCTGCTAAACAACCCAAGAATGTAGTGGAATGTCACTTGACAATTCCAGATCTAAAATATCATACATAAAATAATCCAAGATTCCTTTCACCTTTGCCTTCATCTCCTTTATAATGTTTGAGCCTTCCCAAGCCTTGGCCCTAATATCAACTGTGCAGTCACATGTGGACAAGATCCTCCAAGTGGGACTGCGTTGTTTGACCAAATCAACCAACAAGTCTAGGTGCAATGTACACCTCCTACATCATCTGTGCTTCATTTGCACATGATCTTCCATCACTTGATCTTGAAGGCTCAATGATCCTTTGTTTGACATCTTCAAGATCTTAGTTGACTGAATCAACCCTCCATGATCTTTCTCATTAAATGAGACATGATCTCCAATCTCATTCACATTAGTATTTTCTCAACTACCTCATTTTGTAGATCTAGGCTTAACTAGTCCACATTCACACACAAAAAGTGGATCTTATTCATATTTGGGGTTTGTGGGTCCCTCCACCCTTTTATTTACTTAATTCATGAAGAAAAATAAGGACTCTAATATTCCAAGTATGATGTTCAAATTTGGGAATATTATAGGAATTGATTGTATGAGAAAGATCTTAGCATTAATGAAATACTCTTGAAGAAAAATCAGTGTTTTAAGTTGATGTGTTTGTTTACTTGTATTTTATGTTATATTTTATCATGGAGAAGTTCTATTTATGGTTTTTTACATTTCTTTACACTTGAATAAGTAAGATCACGCAGTCTGCAAGTAAGTTGAATATATGTGTTGAAAAACTACGGTATAGTTGAAGCCCTAAATTCATAGTCCACTGTCCCTCTCGATGTAGAAACCTAGTTCTAGCATCCCCCTATATTTTTGTTATCTCCCCGTAATTTCAGCAGATTGGTGAGACTAAAACCGCGGAGAGGACATTGGAACCACTTTGGGATTCTAGGATCTAGCCCTCCTCAATCCAGAGAGGGATCTCTCTATAAGTGCAAATATTGATTTATCTTTAGGGCTTTTGAATGTGATATTAGGCTAGTTATGAAGAACGAGGTTTTGTTTGTTCTGGTTGGGCAAAGATATGTGAAGGTGAAGGAATTCTAAATGAAGGGTGAAGGTGAATGAAAGTGAAAGATTGATTCAGCTAAGAAGATAGGAAAGAAACAGCTTCAATACATTGGGCTATGGAGTCATAGTAGGATTTAATTGAAACAACAAGGTTCAAGAGTGGTCCATGGGGAAAGTCATCTATTTCTAAGGATCTCTTTAAAGTTGATTTTATGGAATGAAATGAAACAATAAGAAGGGGAATTTAAACAAATGAAGAACAAAGAGAAGCCTAAGATCAAGTAAGTACTTTGAAACTATCCTGCTTTTGGCATGCACTTAAGAAAGACATAAAAGTAATCTAAGATCAGGTAAGTACTTTGAAACTAGCCTGCTTTTGATGCACTTTCAATAGAAAACATTTAAAACACAAAAAAAATAGCTTAAGATCAATTAAGGACTTTGAACCTACCCTGCTTTCAACATAATCTAAGGGAAACTTTTCGAAGCAACTGTTGGAGAAGAAACTAGAGGACAGGGCTCACCATAGACTTCCCTAGCTTTGCTTTACTTAGTAAACTTTTCAAGATAGTACATAAGATAAAAAAGAATAGTCTAAGATCAAGTAAGGACTTTGAACCTAGCCTACTTTCAACATACTCTTAGGGAAACTTTCAGACAACATTTGGAGATAAAACTAGAGGACAGGGCTCACCATAGACTTCCCTAGTTCAACTTTACTTGGCAGAAACTGAAAATAACATTCAAGAACAATGTTTAAAGTCTAGACAGCAAGAGAAGGGAACGCCAACATCTTGACTTCTTGGACTGTATTAAATCATTCCTAAACAACACAATTGGAAGAAAACATGTAGATAAAGCTTATCAGTAAGAGTCGGGTACCTTTGACAGTAAATCCTAACTCTATAATTGATGTTATTTATCAGAAAAGATGGATAGAATGGAAACAGAAATAAAATAACAATTTACAATAAGAAAAACATCACCGTTGACATAGACCAGCATCCCATAAATCAACTTGTATTTGATATTTCAAACCAGTTACAATCTTCAAGTCCAGTGGTTCTCTACAGCTTCAAACTTCTCATCTCAACTTAGGTATCTTCAATTACAAACAAAGCTTACAACAGCTTCAGTAAACTATTTACAGGCAACAGATATGCAGTGACCAACATTATCTCATCTTCTACAGAAGTATTTATAGAAGAAATGAGGAGGTGGGAATATTTCTAGGGTTCAAGTATCATTAATTTTACAGTTAATGCAATTCTCTACCTTGAAAACCATGCAAGGCATGAGGCAGGGATACATTCGATCTATATCCTAGTGTCATAACTATGTTCTGATTTCGAGGTTTAGTGGATTAAAAGATTTGACTTTAAGGTTATTTCTTATCCTTGTAATAACTCTGCTGACAGTTTACAATAAGTTTCTTTTGGTTGAATTAACTGTTTAACTGTATTGAGGCAAATATCTTCTGTTTTGGTCATAAATAGGCCTTCTTTGATTGCTTTGAGGTTGCATGTGTCTTTTGGTAGCTGAGAGGATTCAATTAGCCTCTGATGTGGTAGTGAAGGCTTTCTCGGATTGATAGATATTATTGTTTTGACCTAAAACACAGCTAATTTGCTTCTAATCTGTGTGTTAGGCATAATTAGGCCTAAATTCTATCTTATGTTCTTCAAACTGCATTAATTGAGTGGATTAGGCTTTAGATAGTCGATTTAGGCTATAATCCCCCAAAACTGTGTAAACAATCTTCAATTCTTCATCTCTGCTGTGACTAAATCCTTTAACACTGATACTCTTTGCTTGATTAAACTTTGTTGTGTCTTGTTGATGTGCAGGTGTTACAGAGTTTTTATAATGGCGTCAGTGCTCATGAGGCACTGGTAAATTTGATGGGAAACCCTGTAGAATGATCTTCTTCATGCATAAAGGCCTGAGGGATTGTCATCCCCGGCCTTCAATTTTCTTTTAAAACTTTTGAAAAAACCATTAAAACCTACACAACAAAGAAAAATTAGAAAAATCCTGTGAGGAAGGGTTCAGAGTGCTTCATAGCTTTTGGTTAGATCGCAGCCGTTGGATGAAAGCATCCAACGGCGAGGATTTAATGCTGAGGATAATGGAGAGGTGGTTGAATAAACGGTGGGGACATTAAGTTAGAACCGTTGATCCACAGAGATCAACGGTTGAGATCAATCATGAATATATAATGCGGAGGGGAAACTTTATAATAAAACAGACAAAAATGCAAAGAAAAATGGGTGAAAAACCTTCGGCAGAGGAAAAAGGTTTAAAAAAAATTTGGGGTTTCGGAATAATTCTGGGCCATCGGATGAGATCAGCCACAGAGAACAACGGCGGAGATTGATTTGTAAATTCCAAAGGTGAAAAAATGGGCTTTGGGAAAGTGCAATGTGGGCCGTTGGATCTGGGTCTGGCGGGGGAGATCTACAGTTGGGAAAACATCGCAAGGGGCCAATCGGAGGGGGGGAAAAAACTATTAAAATATGTTCAACGAAAAAACTCTTATGCGATTAGTGCTCAGGACTTAATCACTTGGTCCTGGGCACGAGTTATATGGTGGGGAAGTGGTTGAGGGGTTTTAACCAAATGGGGCTCATCGGAATCGGAAAAAAGGAAGGGACCTTTCAAATGTGCCCAATGAATACTTGCGATGTGAGATTCTGAAGGCCATTGATCAGTCTTATATCAACGGTTAAGAATGGTTTAGACCGTGAACTGTAAGGTTTAGAAGAAAACGAAGGAAAGTCGGGATTTTCAAGTTTCAAAGGAGAAAAAAGGTTTTTTGCAAGTCTTTTTGTGTTTTAGCGACTTATTGTGGGGCTCTTGGTTTTACAAAGGAAGCAAGGGATTGGGGTTTAGAAGAGAAAGTGCTTAATCGCATCGGAACTTTTTTGAAAGCGGAATGCGGATAAGGAAAGAGGAACGTCCCGATTGCGATGGCGCGATGTGGTTTAACGGTAGATCACAGCCCCAGGTTCTACGCAGGAAAATGGACTGGGGGCTAAGGCCAAAGGGGCTTATGGCCTTAGTCCAAAAATGGGTTTTTTAGGCCAAAATAACAAATTTTCAAGGCTTTTTTGGCTTTCGGTAGAAGGGGAAAAAGGGTTTTTTAAGCCTTTAAAGGGAATTTTCAAAGGTTTAAAGGGAATTTCAAGGGAACGAGGGGTAAATGAAATGTTTTATGAATGAAATGGAGAAGGGAAAAGGAGAAGGGAAAAGGAGAAGGGAAAATGAGGGAAAATGGAACTTTTCAGCAGTCTTTTTCTTCAAGAAAATAGCAGATTTTTCAGAATTGAGAGGGAAACAGCAGTGAAGATTAACTCAAGGATAAGTCATCTTCATAAGACTTTAAGAACCAACAATTTTGCAATAAAATTGTTTCTTGAAGGCTTAAAAAAAAAAATGATTTAGCCACCATTTGATATGACAAATTTTATAGGTGGCTAACAGTCGCTCCACATGGAGATGGCACCTTCTTGAAGGTGTCAAGAACTTCAGACTTGTATTCTCTGGGGGGTTGATCAATGCCTCATCCATTAGGTTGCAACCCTTTTTACTTGGATGATCTTCTTCAGTCCTGATAATGTTAGTAGCCATGAAAAACAATGGAACTCTATCAAACAAGCTTTCTACTTACCCAATCCTAGTGATATAACATTTTTTCTTCTTTGAGAGTGCATTTGGATTGGCAAACTCTTTTACAAACATTTTATTATTTTGAAAGCAAAAAAAACTAGTCTAAGTCTACTTCTTATTTCTCCATGAACTCAGATTAAACAGTTGAGTTCATAAGCTTCTCTACCTAACTACTATCTGTTAGGATTAGATTGTCTAGCAAATTTTTATTCTCTAATTTCTAAAACAAGAAATTTAAAAAGCATACAAGTCAGGATTGAATAGTCTAACTTGTTGCTGATCTATGGCATAAAAACAAGCTGCACATAGATTTTTATTTGCAGAAAATTAAATCAAAATGGTGAAGGCTTAAGATCTAAAATTTTTTAGGAACATCCTTCTCTTTTCTTCAGCTCTGTTTTTGAGTTTGTTTGAGCTATTTTTTCCTTGTTATCTGGTTCAGGTTTTGGGCTTATTAGAACTAGTTTACTTCTATCTTTGACTCAAGATTAAAACAGATTGGAGTCATTCTTTGTTTTTGAATCTTAGGTTCGGATTTTGAGTCTGTTTGAACCTTTATTTTTCTATCCTAATCTATCTAATTGATAAGCTAAGATTAAGCTATTTGGAAAATCTTATTTCACTAACCTATCAACAGTAAATTTAAAACTAATTAGTCAATATTAGGCTGTATGACTAACTAGAAGTGTGTTTCTTATGAGTGGCATTTGAGCTTGCACACATTCAGATTTTGTTTCTCTTTTTTGGTATGGGGCTGTACCTTTCTTGTTTTTACAATCTTTCCTCTTTTATATTTCTATTGTTTTTGTATTTTTGATTTTTCTAACTTTGAATGCAATGATGGATGAAATATTTATAACGAGAAAAAATATAAAAAGGCTTCCAAACATGATAATATCAAGAGAAATAATGTTTGAGCATCCTGCCATTGACAAGACCCCCAAACAGTTAAGCTCCATTCAATTCCTGCAAGAAATAAGCATTGTTATCAGCACTAGAATGAATGAGATAAGGGCCAAGCCATAAGTTATCAAATTTCCCCTACTTTCCCTTGTCTTCTCTCCTTGAGTCCCATTTAACACTTTGTCACCAATATTAAAATTGTTGGCTTTTGTCCTTCTATCAAAAAGCTTCTTAATGCTCTCTTGCTTTTGTAATGCTATGTTGTAGACCTCCTCTCTGGTTTGCTGAAGATGTATAGTCTGATTTATTCTTCTTATCATGTCATTGTCTTCAGACTGTACTTATTGAATCAGTTTCATAACTGGCACCCCTAAGCTGGTTGGAAAAATTGCATCTATTCCATACAGAAGTTGGTAGAGTGACATTCCAATAGATTTCTTAAGTGTTAATCTGTCAGCCCATAGTGCATGTACTAGCTTTGTGTGCCAAGACTTCTTGTTGTCCTCCAACAACTTCTTGATTATGTTTACCAAAATTTTGTTTGAAGATTCTGCCAGCCCATTACCTTAAGGGTAATAAGCAGTAGAATGACCCAATGTTATCTGATATTTGTGACAAAATTCAACCATTTTCTTGAATCCAAATGCAACAGCATTATCAGTGATGATCTTCCTAGGACAGCCAAATCTAGAGAGGATATGAGTCTCAATGAATTTTATGATGACAGAGTCATTGGCTTGCCTAGAAGGGATGGCTTCTATCCATTTGGTAAAGTAGTCTGTTGCAGTGAGAATCCATCTATGTTGGGAAGATGAGGGTGGATGGATTTCTCCTATGAAGTCTAAACCCCACTGTTGAAAAGGAGCTTCAACAGTGATTGGATGCAAAGGTAAGGGAAGAAATTTTCTTTTGCCTTCAAAAATTTGGCATTTATGACAGGCAATTATCATATTGTGCACATTTGGAAAGAGGGTGGGCCAATAGTAACTAGCTCTAAGGATTTTGTTGGCTGTAGTCTTCCAGTAGAGGTGGCCTCCACATTCTCCTTCATGGAACTCATGCTTAACCTTCTCTGCATCATTCTCAAGAAAACATTTAAGCAATAACCCACTTGCATTTTTCCAATAAATATGTTTATCTATAATGCAGTAGTTTACAGCTTTTAACTTTAAAAACCTTGCCTTTTTTTTTTATAAACCAGGAGGTGTATTCAAATTAAGCAAAACATATAGAATATCAGCATAACAAGAGGAATTCATAAAATGATCTTCAATAATGGGAGTTGATAGTTCCTCTTGTTCATCTAAAGCATTTATCATATTTATATCAAGAACTTCAAAATTTGATTCAGTCATTAATCTAGCCAGTCCTTGGCCTTTAATGAGTTTAGTGGGCTTGATTTCTAAATCATATTAAATCACAGCTATCCACTTACCTCTCTTACCATCTGGTTCCTGTGTTAGAATGTCTTTCACAACTGAATTTGGGACAAAGGCAACGATGTGGGAGTGCAGAATGTAAACTCTAAAGTCTTTTAAGGCTTTGACTAAGGCAAAGACTTGTTTTTCCATAATGTTGTACTTCAGAGGAGCATCTCTCAATGCCTTGCTAAAGAATGCAATGGGCTGCTCTTGTCCCTGTGGATTTTTCTACAATAGGACAGCAGCTATTGTATGTTCTGATGCAAATGAAAAAATGTAAAAATGTTTTGAAAAATCAGGACTTATTAGAACTGGTGTTTTGGTTAATGCTCGTTTCACCAGCTCAAAAGATTTCTTTGCTTCCAAGGTCCATTTAACTCCTTGTTCCTTTTTCAGCATGTTTGTAATGTTTCTAAGGAGTTCAGCCAAGTTGGGTATGAACCTTCTCAAGAAATTAATCTTCCCAATGAAAGATTGAAGTTCCTTGATGTTTTGAGGATGAGTGATTTGCAATATAGCCTTTATCCTATTTGGGTCTATCTTTATCACTTCTTCTGATATGATGTGCCCAAGTAGTTTACCTTCTTAGAGACCAAACAGTGTTTTCTTTGGATTTAAAGATATCCCAAACTTTCTGCATTTCTTGAATACTTTTCTCAAGTGTTCTAAGTGCTCTTCATCTATCTTGGAAAAAACAGTGACATCATCAAGGTAAATAATGATGAAGTAGCCTAATTCTTCCAAGAATGCAATGTCCATGGCTCTCTGAAAAGTAGCACCAGCATTCATTAGACAAAAGGGAATTTTCACATACATGAAAGTGCCCCAAGGTGTAGTGAAAGCTGTCTTGAGTTGATCATCAGGATGTACTAAAATCTGATTGTATCCTGAGTAGCCATCTGGCAAAGAAATTCTTTTAGAACCAACTACCCTTTGTAAAGTATGATCCATTTTGGGTGAAGGGTAGTTGTCCTTCAATGAGGCTTTGTTTAAGTCTCTAAAGTCTATACAAAGCCTTATCTCTCCTATTTTCTTCCTAACTGACACTAAATTAGACACCCATTCTGAATATCTAATAGGAACAATAATACCAGCTTCATGCATTTTCTTGATTTCCTTCTCAACCAAAGGTAACTAAACAAGGTTTATTCTATGCAGTTTTTGTTTAAAGGGCTTTTGGTTTTCCTTGAGAGGTATCTTGTGCTGAATTATTTCAGTGTCATAGGATTTCAAATCCTCATAACTCCATGCAAAAACATCAGAAAATTCTTTAAACAGCTCTATTTATTTTAGTTTGATGTGAGCTGGTAAAGTTTTAGACAGTTTGATCATTTTCGGTTTTAGTTTACTACCTATATTACACTCTTCAACTTCAGTTTCAACAGGCTCCAGCTTAGGTTTCTTGGCAACATCATTGAAATCAAACAACTCTTCTAAAGGGACCAGTCCCTTTGGAAAACTTTGATTGTTAGACTGCAGAGTTTCTAAGTCTTATTTTTCTAACTCTGCAACAATTTCTGTTATGTTTTCAAGTTTGTTAGACAGTAGATTTACATCAGCCATATCTGGAGACTCTTCTTCTTTATCAAGTAGATTTTCTTCACTAGGACAGTCTGTTTCATAATCTGAATCTGAACTTGGTAGTTCAAATTCATTTTTGGACTGCAGGAAGTCTTCTATTTGTTTGTCTCCATCAAACACTTGCCAATATTTCTCATTATCAGGAACGCCTGGTCTAAATTTGATTTGATTTGTACATTGTTTGGTTTCATAAGGAGTCAAGCACGTTCTAACAGCAAAATCCAAACCATTAGCTTGGATATTTTGGTTCCTTGGGACAAAAATTAGTTTAAATTCCTCGAATGTTTTCAATAAATCCATGACAGCGTTTTGATAGGCTCTAAGTCTGGGATGTTTTGCGGTATATTCCCCATTCACTTGCCTAATTATCAGTTCAGAATCACCATGAACCTTTATTCTTTTGGCCCCTAATTTCTTCAATAAATGCAAGCCTAAAAGAAGGGCTTCATACTCGGCTATGTTATTGGTGCACTGAAAGTTTAATTTGTAGGAATGCCCTTCCGTATGATTGTTCATTGTATTGTGAAGCCACACTCCCACACCTGCATCGCTCTTAGTACAAGATCCATCAAAGTGCATACTCCAAAGAGGACCAGTTTCAGATTCACTAGTTTGGTTACTATCCTCTTCGTCTAGTGCGCTTTTGGATTGTTCTTGAAGATCAGCACTATATTGAATTTGTTTTAATTCCTCAGGTTTTTCATTGTATTGAGGACTGCTTTCTTGACTCTCAAGGTTTAAAAGCAATGGATGAATGATTTGTAGCTCTAGACCTATGTTTTGTTTGCTGCAGTTTTAGGGTTTAGCAAACTGTTTTGACACTTCTGTCTTGTCTTTCCCCTCCTCTCTATCTGCCATTAATTCAGTTAAGATCACTTTTTCAGTGAATGTTTCATCATTGAAAAGGATAAATGAGTCAAGGCCTGTATTTACAGAATAAAGGGGAGAGTTTTGCGGTCTCTCTTGGCTAGTAACCATGTATTGCATATGAGATTCCCTGTAAAGTCTTCTCATTTGATTAAAAATAAGGATGGTCACATATGTCATGTCCATCTGCATTGTTCCTTGTAACTTAGCTCCCCAAGATCTTGATAACAGCATACCATATTTTGGGGGTACATCAGCCACTACAATATCCATGACTAAACACTTGGCTAGAATTTGTGCTAAGTTAACACAGAGGTCTTTGATTAATCCTAAACATTTCACTCAGCTTGAGTCAAAGAAGTAAAGATCTTTGTATGGCCTAGTGATTTCAAGGCCTAGGCTCTCCATTACAACTTTGGGCATTAAATTTTGGGAGGCCCCTAAGTCATGCATGGCGTTGTGAAATTTTTTTTCATGAACATTTAAACTAACATAAAAAGGAGGAATTGGTCCCTCTTGATACCTACCCTCAATCTTAGGACCAAATATGAGCTCTGGCTGGTCATCATTAAGATTGACAGTGTCATTATTTTCTTCTATGTTTAAAGCCTTCAAAATTTGAGATCTATATACATCTTGGGCAGCTAATTTAGTGAGAGGAATAGAGATTTTGATTTTGGCAATTTCCTGCTCCAAACTAAAAGGCATTTGATTTCTCAAAATGCTTGTTTCAGCCTTATTAACTACCACTCTATCAACAAAATCAGTTTGCTGATTTCCTCTATTTACATTTGTCAAAATTGTTTTAACAGGAGCACTAGCTGAGGTGCTAACGCTACTAAGGTCTACACTTTGTTTTTCATTGTTTTGAGTGCCTTTTTCTTTGCTTTTATCATAATTTCCAGTCACTATTTTATCTTTCTATTTTGTAGTCTTGGTTTTATTCACAGGGCTATTTTTTGTAGAACTTTCAGAGGTCTTAGTCTTGGGAGTTTCCTGTTTTCTTTTACTCCTAAGGTCATACTCTTTTTGAGTCTCTATGATGACATTTTCCATTTCTTAATAATAACTTTCATCCTCTGCTCTTTTGTCATCGTAGGGTGTGTATAGACCTTGTTTTCTATCATAATGAACTTCAAAATCATCATTGTCTACTCCCAACATGTTGATGTCATCTTCCTCTGTTTGTTCACTTGTTTCTTCAACCTCACTTACATAGTTTTGATGAAAAGGAGTGATTTGTTGATCATCCTCTCTTGGTCTGTTTTGAGGTTGGTTTCTCCTAAAATTTTGATTTTGGTTCTGACTAGCTTGTGCTCTCTCAAGTATGCTCATATTTTTCATCATCTCCTCCATCATTCTCTCCATATTTGAGCTAGATGTGGAAGGTGTGGATTCCTCTCTAAAGGTTACTTTCTTCTCATTCCTCATTCTTGCTCTTCTCTCCATTAAATTAACTTCCACAGCAAGAGCTCATTTTTTCATATCTTCAAGGGTTAAAGGATCTCTCTCCCTCAGCTGATAGGCCATTTCAAGATCAAATTCTTCAGGAAACTTGTTTAAATTTGAGCCTTGTGGGGGTTTTAAATATGGGGGAAGGGCATTATAAATGCTGTTAAACCTAGTGCAATAAGCTTGTACACTTTCCCCGGTGTTTCTATGGAGGTTCTTGTAGTCCGAAAGTATTTGGAGAGGGTTTTTCCTCACTTCCCATTTGTTGAAGAATAACTGACGGAAGGCTAGGAGATCATTAATACTATGAGGGGTTAAGCCTTTGAACCATTTTCTTACTTCTCCCCCTAAACTTTGAGCAAATAATCTAAGTTTGAAAGTTTCATCATCAATCTCATTTCTGTCAAAGTAGTCATTCATCTTGTCCACATGTTGTGAAGCAGTAGTAGCATTACTGGCATCATACAATGGTATCTTGGACTGATAGTCCTGTGGAAGATTGACTAAAGGTAAAGGAAGGACTAAGGGAGCATACCATGTTGCCATGATAAGAGGTTGTGGAAAAAATGGGGGGTTTACAAGTGGTGGATTGACAAGAGGGAAAATGGGCTGGAATGGAGTGGTTTGGATAGTGGATGTATGAAGAACAGATGTGGAGGGACCAGCAATAGATGGTTGAGCAGATCTAGGATGAGAGAAACCAAAGATATGAAGGAAATGTAAATCAGGTGGAGTAGTTTCTCTACTACCAGGATGTTCACTTCTATCTTGGGATGAAAGCGAAGGCTCTGAATCTAACTGATCTAAATCCTCAAGTGACCTAGTTCTAAATGGATTTTTTAAGTCAACTTGTGGAATTTGTAGAGCTACAAGGTTTTCAGGGATAGAATGAGCTCTATGAGGTGATCTGAAAATAGTTGAAGATTTAACCTTAGGAGACTTCTTAAATATTCTTTCAGGGTTGTCAACTATCTCAGGAGGGTTTGGGTCTGGTTAAGCTCTAGTATGAATCTTCCTAGGAGCCACTATGCTGTTTTTTTTGGACCCAACTAAACAAGAAAAGTTTAACCAAATATGACAATCTTTAAGAGGCGAACTGATCTTTTAAACAAGAAAAATTTAATCCTAAAGTCCTCTTAACTGAGTTTAAATGATGTTATGATGATAATGGGCTTTCCCAGTGGAGTCTTAAGGTCTTTTTTAGGATTGTGGAGTCACCAGGTGGAAATTTTTAGCTCTTTTGGAGGTAAAATGTTTCATGGTCTACCACCATGTTTATTTGAATACCAATCTGAAATATTTTTGGGTTTTCTGAGTTTTTTCAGTCCTATGGGTGCTAAGAGTGTTCTAAATCTGTTTCAACACTTAGCTACGGTGATGAGGCAAAGAAATTCTACTCTTATGGCTAAGTTAGCTGATCGTTCAAGGTTTGATAAGCTCTTATGAGAATCCTAAGGTCTTATTAGTTTGTCACTGATTCAAATAAGTTTTATCATGATTACCATTTACTTAGTAGTGCTTGAGGAGGGCTACTTGTACTCACTGAACACTGAGTGTCTTGTTTTAAGGATTTCAACTCAGAGTCCCCAACAGAGTCGCCATAAATGTTATCTCCCCGTAATTTCAGCAGATTAGTGAGACTAAAACCGCAGAGAGGACATTGGAACCACTTTGGGATTCTAGGATCTAGCCCTCCTCAATCCAGAGAGGGATCTCTCTATAAGTGCAAATATTGATTTATCTTTAGGGCTTTTGAATGTGATATTAGGCTAGTTATGAAGAACAAGGTTTTGTTTTTTTTGGTTGGGCAAAGATATGTGAAGGTGAAGGAAGTCTAAATGAAGGGTGAAGGTGATTGAAAGTGAAAGATTGATTCAGCTAAGAAGATATGCAAGAAACAACTTCAATCCATTGGGCTATCGAGTCATAGTAGTATTTAATTGAAACAACAAGGTTCAAGAGTGGTCCATGGGGCAAGTCATCTATGTCTAAGGATCTCTTTAAAGTTGATTTTATGGAATGAAATGAAACAATAAGAAGGGGAATTTAAACAAATGAAGAAAAAAGAGCAGCCTAAGATCAAGTAATTACTTTGAAACTATCCTGCTGCTGGCATACACTTAAGAAAGAAAGACATAAAATTAATCTAAGATTAGGTAAGTACTTTGAAACTAGGGCCTGCTTTGATGCACTTTCAATAGGGAAAACATTTAAAACACAAAAATAGCTTAAGATCAAGTAAGGACTTTGAACCCCATTCCCGTTTATATATCTGTGGGAAACTTTTCAAAGAAACTGTTGGAGAAGAAACTAGAGGACAGGGCTCACCATAGACTTCCCCAGTTCTGCTTTACTTAGCAAAATTTTCAAGAAAACACTTAAGATAACAAAGAATAGTCTAAGAATAGGTAAGGACTTTGAACCTAGCCTGCTTTCAACATACTCTTAGGGAAACTTTCAGACAACCATTGGAGATAAAACTAGAGGACATGGCTCACCATAGACTTCCCTAGTTAAAATCTACTTGGCAGTAACTGAAAATAACATTCAAGAACAATGTTTAAAGTATAGAAAGTAAGAGAAGGGAACACCAACATCTTGAATTCTTGGACTGTATTAAATCATTCTTAAATAAGAAATTTTGGAAGAAAACATGTAGATAAAGTTTATCAGTAAGAGCAGGGTACCTTTGACAATAAATCCTAACTCTATAAATTTGGCAGCTTTTTATCAAAACATATGGATGTAAGGGAAATAGAAATAAATAACAATTTACAATAAGAAACACATCACCATTGACATAGACCAGGATCCCATAAATCAACTTGTATTTGATATTCAAACCAGTTACAATCATCAAGTCCAAAGTGTCTTCGTACTTCAACTTCATCCAACTTAGGTATCTTCAATTACAAATGAGCTTACACTACTTCAAATAAACTATTTAAGGTGTAATACATGCAGCTACCAACATTCTTATCTGATCCTACAGGTTACTATAAGAATGAGGAGGTTGAAATATTTCTAGGGTTCAAGTATCATTAATTCTATAGTTAATGCAATTATTTGCCTTGAAAACCATGGAATGCATAAGGCAGGAATACATTCGATCTATATCTCTATGTTCATAACTCTGTTCTGATTTCCAGGTTTTAGTGGATAAAAAGATTTGAATTTTAAGGCTATTTCTTATCCTTGTAATAACTCCGCTGTTAGTTGTAATAAGTTTCTTTGATTTGAAATAAATACTCAGTTGTCTTGAGGCGAATATCTTCTATTCTAGCAATAACTAGGCCTTCTTTGATTTCTTTGAGGCTACAGGTGTCTTTTGGTAGCTGAGAGGATTCAATTAGCCTCTAATGTGGCAGTGGAGGCTTTCTCGGACTGATAGATATTATTGTTTTGACCTAAAACACGGCTAATTTGCTTCTGATTTGTGTGTTAGGCATAATTAGGCCTAAATTCTGTCTTCTTTTCTTCAAACTGTGTTAATTGAGTGGATTAGGTTTAGATAGTCGATTTAGGCCGTAATCCCTCAAAACTGTGTAAACAATCTTCAATTCTTCATCTCTGTTGTGACTAAATCCTTTAACACCGATACTCTTTGCTTGATTAAACTTTGTTGTGTCTTGTTGATGTGCAGGAGTTACAATTTTTTTATAATGGTGTCAGTGCTCATGAGGCACCGGTAAATTTGATGGGAAACCCTGTAGAATGATCTTCTTCACGCATAAAGGCCTGGGGGATCGTCATCCCTGGCCTTCAATTTTATTTTAAAACTTTTGAAAAAACCATTAAAACCTGCACAATAAAGAAAAATTACAAAAAATCCTGCGGGGAAGGGTTCAGACTGCTTCAGAGGTTTTGGTTAGATCGCAGCCATTGGATGAAAGCATCCAACGGCGAGGATTTAATGTTGAGGATAATGGAGAGGTGGTTGAATAAATGGTGGGGAGATTAAGTTAGAACCGTTGATCCGCAAAGATCAACGGTTGAGATCAATCATGAATATGTAATGCAGAGGGGCAACTTTATAATAAAATAGACGAAAATGCAAAGAAAAATGGGTGAAAAACCTTTGGCGGAGGAAAAATTTTTGAACGAAATTCAGGGTTTCGGAATAATTTTGGGCTATCGAATGAGATCAGCCACAGAGAACAATGGCGAAGATTGATTTGTAAATGCCAAAGGCGAAAAAACAGGCTTTGGGAAAGAGCAATGTGGGCCGTTGGATCTGGGTCTAGCGGGGCAGATCTATGGCTGGGAAAACATCGCAAGGGGCCAATTGGAGGGGGGGGGGAAACTATTAAAATATGTTCAACGAAAAAACTCCGATGCGATTAGCGCTCAGGACTTAATCGCTTGGTCCTAGGCGTGGATTATATGGTAGGGAAGTGGTTGAGGGGTTTTAACCAAATGGGGCTCATCGGAATCGGAAAAAGGGAAGGGACCTTTCAAATGTGCCCAATGAATACTTGCAATGTGAGATTCCGACGGCCATTGATCCGTCTTATATCAATAGTTAAGAATGTTTTAGACCGTGAACTGTAAGGTTTAGAAGAAAACAAAGGAAAGTCGGGATTTTCGAGTTTCAAAGGATAAAAAAGGTTTTTTGCCAAGTATTTTTGTGTTTTAGCGCCCGATAACGGGGCTCTTGGTTTTACAAAGGAAGCAAGGGATCGGGGTTTAGAAGAGAAAGTGCTTAATCGCATCGGAACTTTTTTGAAAGCGGAATGCGGATAAGGAAAGAGGAACGTCCCGATTGCGATGGAAAAATGGGGTTTAACGGTATATCACAGCCCCGGGTCTTATGCAGGAAAAGGGGCTGGGGGCTAAGGCCAAAGGGGCTTATGACCTTAGTCCAAAAATGGGTTTTTTAGGCCAAAATAACAAATTTTCAAGGCTTTTTTGGCTTTCAGTAGAAGGGGAAAAAGGGTTTTTTAAGCCTTTAAAGGGAATTTTCAAAGGTTTAAAGGGAATTTCAATGGAATGAGGGGTAAATGAAATTTTTTATGAATGAAATGGAGAAAGGAAAAGGAGAAGGGAAAATGAGGGAAAATGGAACTTTTCAGCAGTCTTTTTCTTCAGGAAAACAGCTGATTTTTTAGAATTGAGAGGGAAAAAATAGTGAAGATTAACTCAAGGATAAGTCATATTCTTAAGACTTTAAGAACCAACAATTTGGCAATGAAATTGTTTCTTGAAGGCTTAAAAAAAATGATTTAGCCACCATTTGATATGACAAATTTTATAGGTGGCTAACAATTTCCTCGAGTGAGATTTTGATCTGCGTAATCATATCGTTACTGAAAGGGCCGATAATAGTGGGTTTTGTTGGTTCGTGCAACCATATTTAACTTGGGTCTAGGACCCATTAAGACAAAACCTATGCTGTTGTATATTTATTCTTTGCATTGTAAAAATAATATTTTCCCCTCTTCTCATAATTTACATTGCAATACATATGAAGCAAGCCCCTTTGTGTTGACAGTTCCATTTTTTAAAATGCTGGTGTCCAAGTATTAATGATATTATTCAACCCTTTCCCATTTTAATTATTAATCTGGGATGTGTTTGGCTATTGCAAGGTTAACATGCAAAGTATATGAAGGTAACAATTACACAATTTGGTATCAATCACGAATTCAATAGACTATGCAAAACAAAAATCAACTGTAACAATAATGAAAATGATAGCGGAAATCAATTTTAATACTGACTAGATTCACATCATTAAGATTCACAACAATCAATTAAACCATTACAGAAATAAAGGAAAGATGCAATATAATAAAATAAACTAACACACATTAATTTAGCAACACCTAGTCAGGAGACCGGGCCCAACTCCTTGATCAGGCCTATGATAGAATCACAACTCAAGAAGGGATTAGAAAGGAAAATTACATTAAATTAAAATGTCTTAACAAAGTATTGTTACAAACTTTCAATTATCTCGTAAGCTAACCCCCTCTCCATAGCTCTATAACCTCTCTTATATGAATTATCACATTAACAGTTCCTAAAGTTACAACAATTGTTGCCAACATTAACATAATGGTTTTGATAAACAAAAGTAAATGCAAAATATAACAGAGAGAATCATGAGGGGAATCCAAGAGTCACAAAGGGGCATTTGAAGAGACACCCCCCCTTTTGTTATAAATATGTCCCCATAACTCATGTAATGAGATTTTGGGAGTGAAGCTTTTGGCTAGTCTTAGGCTTAGGAAGAGCTTGGGAGTTGGGTGAGAGCCTTGGCTTCTCCATAGCATAGAGGGAGTATAATTCTTTGGAGGACCAGGGGTTGTTGGCTTCACATTCCACTATTGGGGCAAGTGGTTGGTCAATGGTGTATGTATGATTGGAACTTTCACTTTTAATAAAACTCAGAGCTAACATGCTTTCATGCATATATTGTGAATATAGTAGGACTAATCTTGTTTTATTTGTGATGTATGTTATTTAACTTAGACATATGATTATGAACTATTTTTTTTTAATTTATATGAATCTTGTTGGATACATGTTGATGTATTAATCGGTCACCTTAACTTGTGGACTACTCTGCATGTTAGCTCATGTGATGTCATTATGCTCGTGTGTCCCTTCCAAGATGTGTACTATTACAGGATTCTAAGGGTAAAACTTCCTTTTCCCGTTGTGTGTTGGAACCTTCATGCATCGCACTTGAATTTCTGCAGGGTCACACACTTGTTCTCACCAAATACACCGTGCACCACTCTATGCATTCTGAAAACCAAGGGAGATCATTAACACCCCACTACTAGGACTCCTAATCCAAATTTTGTGAGGTCTAGTTGGGACTTCATATCGGGGAGATCCCCTAAATGTTGGCGAGTCCAACATCATCAACAAAACTCATGTACATGTTGGTCATGATCAAAGACATGCCAATTAGTTACATTATCTGATATGTATGGTCTAAACAATAAATAAATAGAAAAATAATTAGCCTTGAATCCGTCAGTTCGAATTAATATAGATGCCATATTTTATAACATATTATCTTCTTGATTTAAATATTTAGGTATAGAAACAATATTAAATGCATAAAATTTCAAAATCAAGTCCCATACCTCTGCTTGATCATTTTTAAAATGAGCCTAAAGGAAATGAATGGTGTTTTTTACCTACTTGATGATTATTTCAAAATCACCATACACTTTTAGACATTTAATTCCAAGATCCAAAGCCTTATTGAGTCCTTGTATGAGTGCCTCATACTCTACAACGTTATTAGTGCACTCAAACTCAAGCCTAAAAGAAAT
Source organism: Pinus albicaulis (assembly GCA_034641835.2). Lineage (NCBI taxonomy): Eukaryota > Viridiplantae > Streptophyta > Pinopsida > Pinales > Pinaceae > Pinus > Pinus albicaulis. The sequence goes on along the minus strand of CM076572.1, from coordinate 833,104,027 downwards.
AAATTTCTTATTTCCTCTAGGATCCAAGAGGAGATATCTTGCACTTGCACCTTCTTTAGACATTGACCCATCAAAATACAAAGACCATTATTCACAATTAGGATCAGAATCAAATTCAAGAGTTTTTTTATCTGTTTTTACTAACTTATTGACAGTCGAAAATTCAAATTGTTGTTCAATATTTGTAAAAGGAGAAATATCAACAACAAAATTACCAAAGAATGAATCAATAATAAGATAACCAATAAACATGACTGGTTCATTAGGACTTTCAAGGTTCGTTACAACATGACACATATATTTCCCTCTATTAATTCTAATCTTGTTGGGTTCTCCTTTCCAAGGAAACCAAAAATGTGTCATATATATAGACATGTATCCATTCAAATGTTGCATCCAATCCTCACTTAAGAATAAACTATATGCTTCAGGAATGTCTGCAACAACAACGTAAATTATCTAGTGAACCCTGTCATTAGCTGACAATCTAATAAGTATGTCCATAATTTTTCCTACTACCTTTACATATTTTTATATTGAGTTGAACAATTTTTTCTTCAGAATGTTTCATTTGAGCATTTATTTTCTTGCATACTGAAAGTGGCATAACATTTGAGGAGGCCCCTTAATCGATCATACAATTATGTAACTTACAATTAAATATTTCATAAGTAAGAAAGAATGGGGGTGGTTTTTTTTTTTGTTTTAGGAGGCTTATTTGGAAAATGTTTCAAAATATGCATGCTGTGAAATGGAGGTTTTTCCAAATTGGCTACATCTATGTCTAAAAAAAATTAATTTTAGCATAATTTCAAGCAAAGTGTTGCTAAAATTTATATTGAATTAGAGGAATTTTAACAGTTCAAATAGAGAAATATTATCCTTTTGTTTTCCGAAGTCTTCAATGGGGTCATATTCTAAATTTATAACAAGATTTTTCTTCACATTTATTGGTTATTTTTTGGTGCTTTTGGGTTTATTAGCGGGAAGAGAATCTTGCTTTTCAGCTATATTTTTACTATTTCTATGATAATGGCGTTCATTGCAAATTATTGGATCACAATATTCCTCAAACAACATGTTTGAGAAATTCCCTATAGCATGTTGTGGTTAGTCATCTTCTCCTTCAGTATTAGTGTTAGCTTCCTCTACATCACTTTTATCAGAGACTACTTCATCCAGTATTGTGTATATAGTATCAAGTATTCCTTCAACAATAAGTCCCTCATTTGGAGGAATGTGTTTACTTTGGAAAGGTTTCATCTAAGGATTCCTAAAATTTGACTTATTTAAAGAAATTTTTGATGAATTATTTTCAATGGTTGACAATTTATTAAGAGCATTTTGGAGGTTGTAAAAATCAAAAGGAGAAGAATTCTTCTTTTTAGAGGATGATTTTTGTGTTTCTGATTTCTTACCAAAAGAAGAAAGGGTGTCATATTGTTTATTAGTACTAGGATTGAGAATAAGAATATCATTTTATACTATGGAGGCTTCCTCAAATGTTGTCTATATATTAGGTTTATGGGCTCTCATGACCCACATGGCTATATAATGAGGCAAAGCCTTTACATAATAGGAAACAATCAGATTTTGAGCAGGCGTAGATTCAAGAATGATTTTATTTTTTAAATAAATAAGTCTAGCATTGAAATATTTTACCTTCTCTTTGATCTCCCTTTTCAAGTTTGACAATTTTGTGACCAATGCCTCTGGTGGTTTATCGTCTCGATATTTCTCTAGAAACACAACGTCAAATTGTGCCCATGAAATGATACTTTGTGAAGGCTTAGAGAAATACCATGTAGTGGTTGTCCCCTCAATTGTATAAGGGAGAAATATGTAAACCACATCTTCATATCTGACATTCTTTTGTTTGATATCTGGCATAAAGGCTTTGATGTAATCCTTAGCTAGCTACTTATAATCACATTCAAATTGGGGAAAAAATTATGAGGGTTCCTTGGCAGAGGATGTTGTACGTCAAGAATGATAAGAAAATAATGATCAAGCCAAGGGGCTATAATGTTTTTTGTGGATTTCCTTGATTGTTTACCATCCTTGGGGACCCTTAAAATTTTGATGACTCAGAAGATCCTTCTTCACTCAAGGATTTTCCCAAGGAAGAGGGTGAACTAGGAGGAGATGCAGGAGGACTAGAACCTCCTAAGAGATTTGGTTGATTTTTTTTCAGGAGTAGGGTTTAGAGATGAAGACCGATTGAGATCTATGATTCTACTAGTCAAAATGTCATGCAATTTGTCATTAAAAGGAGTAGAATGAGGGCTATCATGTGGATCCAATACCGTGGGTTCTTGTAACTAACTGAAAATAGGAGTAACTAAGTGTTGGTACAATCTTCTCTGAATAGAAGAAGTTTTTTCTAATGTTTCTTGTGTTCGAGAAAGAAGATCACGAGTTCTTTGAAGAACCTTGTCAATTTCAGTCTCAACGTATAATTGAGTTGGGGTGGTAGGTTCGCTATTGGTCTGTTTAGATTGTGGTTGAGAACTAGTCACGAAGTATCAATAGGGGAAGGGTCTATGTGACTCCTAGTGACAATAACGGACCCAATAGTTCTTCATTTATGACTTCCTTTTGCCATTTACAGTCATATGGGCCCTCCTTCTAGTGTCATTTTGTATATTTTTGTTTTATGCACCCTATTCAATAAGGGAGAAATGACCCAGACTAGAGCTCTTTAATATCCCTAGCTATTTGGTGTGGTCATCCTTGATGGGTTTTATAGCTCCATCAACCTTTGGATTTCTCCTCTTGCAAGGACGAATATTAGGGAAAAAAAAATCCTAAAACTAATCTAAAACAAATATATATTAACTATTGTTAATGTTCTTAAGATTTTAAGTAAGTGATCAATTAAATATAATACATTAAAAGATTAAGTTAATAATACAAATGAAATAAAATTGTCAAGATAGAGCACAACTGTCAATAATTTATATTTCTTTGTACAAACTAATTCTAAAAAACTTATGATATATGTTAATATTTTATACAAAAATATTCTACGGAAAAATATGTCATAAAATAATGTAACATAAACTAAAGAAAACTATTATAATACAAACAATGTACAGAAATATTATACAAGTATTATCACCAGAACAAGTTGTAACTAGACTAAAAGAAATGAAACATAACTATCTACAACAGAAGTAAAGGAAAGATTTTTCCTAATTTTAATTTATATATGAAATTAGAAATTAAAACTAAAACCAGAAAGTAACTCTTGATGTGAAATAAAAGAGCATAGAACTGCAAAAATGCAAGCCTCTAAATATTTTAAAATAAACACGAATTAAACTATATATACTCTTATAATTATCATCAAGAATCAATGCAAAAAAATATAACTAAATGAAATCTACTATATATTTCTCAACAGAAATATAGAGGATCATTGTAGAAATCTCATACATCAATATTCATCCAATTACATGTTATGAATAAAACCAACAACTAATCAAAAATAGCATGTAACTTCGAACAATCAATACAAATTAATTCAATTCGTATAGTCGTAAGAACACATTAACTATGGAACAATTAAGAACATGATAAGGTGATTAATTGATAAAACCAAGACTTAAAACTCATAAAGGTAATTCAACAATATTCCATATAGTCATAAACAATAAATTTTTTTAATATTTTATCCGTATCTTCCCTCTATATTACTAAACAAACTCCCTTTCATAAAATAGGAGGTTTATATAAGATTATGTTGGAAACTATATCACTATTGAGAGTGGGGAGGTCAATCAGTAGTGATAGCCTTTATATCAATTTTAAATCTTTTTACCACAATATCAAATATCCATGCACATTCAAAACATCGCTTGAGGAAGAAATCAAAAATAAAACTGCAAACATAATAATCATGATAAACATCAAAACAAGCATGCACACACAAGAACACAAGTATTTTCGTGGAAACCATTTTAGGAGAAATACACTCTAATCACATACTACTCAATTATTCTATTAATCTTTTGAACAATATTTAACATGGAATAAATTATGACCATAAGCCATAAGACTTGGATTCTCTACGTATGTTGGCACCCCACAGTTAGGAAATTTTCTATTTCACAGATCTATGGACTACCATCCATTGAAGGTCACCACGATCATCAATCCTTGCCAAATCCCTATTATACCATCCAAATCCTATTGGATGAAAAATTTGTTCGCTATTGAATTTGTCAATCAAAGTATGCTCTAAAGCTTCCACGTCTTCACTTTTCATGTGAACCACATTTCATATATTTTTGCCAGTTCCACCCCGTAACATGAGCAACCCAACAACACCATCATTCTCGTATATAAAATATGAATAAAAAACTCTTTTCCCGCAGGAGGGAAATTTTTCTTCTTTCTCAAACCAATTTATGTTCTCTAACACATCATAAGTTTTCAATTCTTCTCCTCTCTAAACACTTCCACTCACAACAAAAAATATCTAAATTTCTTTCTCAAATTGATCTTTGATCTACATATACAACTCTAGCATAACTATTCAATATCAGTAAACATCTACCTGTAATCTCTACTCACTTTGAGTGCCTCACAATAATATACTCTCACATTCTCAAGAAGACAAACCAAAAACACTATTTTTGTGTTTTTATTTTATTTTTTTACATGGGTAAAAGGAAAATAATCCTCAACAAATTTCCAAGTGAATACCATAGGGGTAATACCATGTTATTCTAATACCCATGACATTTATACTATGGTAACTGTAAACTAATACCACGGGAAAATACCTCTTGGTTATGTCAAATACAAAGACATATGTACCATGGTAATATACAATACCACGGGAAAATACCTTGGTTATGTCAATACCAAGTGAGACCTATACCATGGTAATCTTCAAACCAATACCACAGGAAAATACCATGGTTATGTCAATAACAAGACTATTTGTACCAAGGTAATATCACGTGCCAATCCACAAACACATACCAATACCATGGTTATGAAAATACCAAGAATACATGATCCATGGTAATACTCTAACCACATAAAAATACCATTGTTATGCAAATATCATGGACCCTGTACTATGGTAATATCCAAGCCAATACCACAGTATACCATGGTAATACCAACACCTAGGATGCTAATACCAAGTGTCAATTCGTACTGGCTACACAAACCAATACTAAGGTAATACCAATACCATGGAACCCATACCATGGCAATATTTCTTACTCATTATAAAATCAACACCAAGGTAAACCATATTGTTTCCATACCAAATATCATGGGAACCATACTTGTAACACTATACAACCAAACATTCATATTCATGACCAATGCATAGCCAAACACTCCTTCACCACCATCCAACTATACTACAAAGAACATGATTGAAAAAACATGATCAAGAGGACCATGAAATCCTCTATTCAGCACTCTTTATGCAACACCCGCAAATCATAGATCCATTCACACATCTATATTTCTTCTAGTAGACATGCCACCAATGCAACACATCAACCAAGAAATTTCAAGCCACTTGTAGCCAAACATATAAGTGATTACCAACTCTCCTATAACTTGTGCTACTGAGGTTGAAATCAATGCCAACAAACAAATACATTTGTAACACTTTGCAACACACATCAATGCCAACAATTCAGTAGCATTGATGGCAACCAATCGAACCATACCATCCGAAACTATCCTACGAAAAGCGACAATACCATCCTCACATTCTCCCCCTTGACATCGGTGGAGAGAGAGAAACATTTACAGAGGACAGATTCTATATTCTACATATTCATGCAATGTGATCCATCAATAAAAATACGAAACTCCACTCAAAAACCATATGCGTGTTTTGAAAAAATGGGATACAATGCTCGAAAGATGAAAATAACAACAGCAGCTCTATCACATAGCAGGAAAAACAAAAGTGTGCAAATCAAATCTCCCTAGACACGAAGCTATTTCACGATCAAAAAAATGGTAGAGAAAAACGAACGAAACATCTCCTATCAACTGATGAGAAAATACAAGGACATATAGTAGCAGAACATCAAATCACTTCCCAACACATATCGCAAACAACATAATGCTGATCAACTAGTAGAAGAAACCTTTGATTAACTTTATAGAAACAACAACATATATCAAACCAACTCGAAAGCAAACAATAACAGACATCCTCTCACATTATACTTATCCAACCAAAAAACTCATGAGATCGATAGCGGCTGGTCAGTATCTCAATCAAAGTATGCTCTCTCTCCTATCCTCAATGGGCAACAACAACATCATATGAAGAAAAACATGGTGGAAACACAATTCACGATGATAGGGTCTGCACAACGACATATCACCAACCATCACTCCACCTGAATGCAAAAATCTCCATTAGTGGAGCTTCAAAGAGGGTCTAAAATGGGTCCCCTAAGGAAAGTATAAAATAATAGTGGAAATAATAAAATAAGATTACATTACATCACCAGACACAGAGGGGAACAAAGAAAAACTACTTTTTCAACTCATATTTCTCAACTACCTTCCTATGGGTTTACTCAAAATTTCGAAAGTGGGAACACTCGTTGGATGCAGAATTGGCGTTCACCATCCAGTGTCATATTGCGTGCTTTTGATGGACCTTGCTACACGAAAAATGGGGAATACAATGACAAACGTGTTTGTAATCACGTTTGTTTTTCGTGTATTATCATTTTTCTTGTGCCAGGGTTCATCCAATAGTATGCAACATGTGTACTCCTTGGAATGAGGAGTCAGGCCTCCATAATCACTGTAAGTACCTGTTCTGAGTAGGTAAAGGCTTAGAGATAAGTTTGTAAAACTACAAGATTGAAAAAGTAGTTTTATTATTTTATTATTTTTTAATTTTTACTTTACTTTTACCTCGAAAAAATGGTGAACCATCCTCCATGGTTGACGTCTAATCGTCAAGTTAACTCTATTGGTAGTCTTTATGCAATTCTATTTTGCTGTACATTTTCTTAGGGAGGCCCATTTTCGACCTCAAAAGTTCTCTAATGCATGGCTGAAATATGAATTGATATATATCTTTGTCAGCACTCTCCTTGCCATATTCAATAGGCTACAACTCCCATGGACCAATGACTATGACCAAATGGTATGCACAGAGTATAGGGCTTCATAGACTTATGAAATGGCTATAAAGATATAGTACATGATTGTACAAATGACACCAATAATCCTATACATATGGCTAAACCATGACTCACATAACTCTCTGCTCGTTCAATGCATACATGACTCTAGATGGCCCACAAAGATAAGTAAGTGAGAGTGCAAATGAATAATGCATGAAATACATGGTTTTACCAACACTACTAACAACCCATACATAGTTGGAATAAATCTTATGACCCACTATACACATATGCCAAACATTTATCTCAACTCTGGGCATAGAACACATCTGAGAATGAGACTCTCTCATATGGGGTTACTGTCACACACAATCCTCTCATCAATGCATGTTTAATACAATGTCATAATGCAAGTAAATAGGGAATATTATCAAACATCATGTCCTCTTTATAGTAGCAAGATGATGTCAAATATATACCACATAGAGGAAATTTGCCACGCTCTCCAAATCACCAACCATAAATTTAATATTTTCAGTAGCATCAAGAACCAACAACATAGCACACCAATCAGCCCAATATATTAACTCTTTATAAACTATGCATGGAAACAACAATAACCATCATTTATAGTAATGAACATACGAAACATAAATTGAATTTACAATAAAAACATGCATATAATATCGTGGAGATAGCAGCAATATGTATTCCATCTATACATCCTTATAAACACGTAGACATCGAATACCAAATTTCTTAACAACATGAACCCATACTCCTACATAACAAGTTTTGTCTCTCCGGATTAAAAAATCGAGGGCTTGATAAGATCATCTCATGAAACAAATAAGTCAATGAACAATATACTTTCTCAGAAAAAATCTTCAACACCGAACAAAGCATTATAAAGTGACCAAACTAATGGTATGACATGTGATAATCAAGTAAACGCCATATGTAGCATAATATGAAATATATCCATCACTGATCAACCTCTAGTTTTCTCGCATATAGACCGCAAATATCTAACACATAAATTATGCAAGCAACTATCTGACACACCTCCATGGCACCAACACACACATGATATCATTAATCCAAAATGCACAATACTATTTGTATTCATGTCAACTAATGTAGGTAGCATATAATCCATGCATAACCAAAATTCAAGTTCTGCAAAAACATGGTAAATAAGTACACAGCATGGAATGAATAACCAGCTCCTCCAGGGAAACATGATGCCATAAAAAAATTAGAATTATCGGAAGCATATGAAATTCTCTCTCAAAGCATGTGCTTCATCTCCACTCATCACAACATTAAATATCATGATCACAATAACTACTCGTGAGATATATCACTAGTAGCACAAATATAATATCATAAAATACCATAAAAAATGACATGCATCAATAAACCTAGATGAAATCATCAAACATAACTTCTCATTAGGAAAATATATTCCTTGTGCCACTTTCTCGTGCTACAGAGCTTACACTCCAATAATTTACCATGTAAAATCATGATGTACCATAGCGCCCTCTGAGGCCATGTGGGCGAATTTCCTCTTGAGATCCTTATTTCACCTTCTTCCTCCAAAACTTTGAGTGGTTCTTATCTTACATGAAAATGTCTAGCTTTGTCCTCATACTTTGGGCCTATCCTTCATATTCTTCATTCCTTGATTAGGTGGCCTCACAAGTAAGTGAGTCTTTACACCACATATGACTAATATTGTCACACACATACTACGATGTGCCATAAAAATGGCGGAAAGGTCTCATATCTCCCATTATTCATTCTACTCTTTCTTTGCATCCAACCCACGTTCGATAGAATTATGGAAAAAATCATTGCATGAGTAGAAATAACCATAAAAAGTACCGAAGTATACCTAATTTTGGCTGAACTTCGTGAATTGGGTTGTCTTCCCTGCATGTGCCTTGATGGGATATTTTACACCATTGTTTCTCCGGAGTTGCATGGATCTAAAATCAGTGTGCAATATGTCCTAGCTTCCTGCGCTTGGAAGCATCCTCACATGTGAAAATGATATCAAATTATTTCTTGACATAACCTTGGGCTTATCTTCCTTGAGCTCCTTCTTTCGGATTTTTGGTTGTGTTGATGGCTCTCCTTCTTACCGATTTTGCAACTACTATCATCGTAGGTTTTACTCAGTAGATGCAAATTAAATTGGTTTCCTCTTTTATGCACGTTGAAATTTGGCTTGATAGATGAGAAAGTGGTTTTCTCCGCTAAATCACTCCTCAACTGAAACCACTGCCTTTCCCGATCTCTCACATTCATCCTCTTTTCACTATATTTCTTTTTCATTTCTTCCTTAATCTTATTTTCCTCCCTCCAAGCTAAATTTTCAATCCATTGATCTCTTCTCTTAATCCATTATCCTTCCCATTAGACACGCAAAATTATTTTATGATCCTTACATGAAGAGGTTAGACTATCCACTTTAGTAGCTAACTCTTTTATTATAACCATCGCAGATTCATATTCAACCATAAAATTTAGCAAATATCCATCTCATCTCCACTATGTAGATCAATAGAATCATAAAAATCATAATTAAAATGTTCTTTCAAAATATTACCTCATGACACAGTTGTTTTGGCCGAAATTTTGGAATTTGTTTCTTCATTTGCAGTGGACCTGAATCTTTTCTTTTTTCAAAACCTTTGTATTTTGAGACATCCTCTTCTTTGATTTTGGCCATGATCCACAATCTACTCTCCAAGCGGTCAAGCTTCACCGAAGAGAATGAGATCCGATACCAAATTGTTGGAAACTAGATCACTACTGAGAGGGGGAGGGGGTGAATCGGTATCGATGGCCTTTATTTCACCCTTTAAAATATTTTTACCACAATATCAAATATACATTCACGACTCAGCACATCAGCTTTGTCCGAATATGAAATTGAGAAATAAAAACTCAAATAATAATAACCATGAAAAACATCAACACGACCATGCGCACACAAGAACATAAGAATTTATGGTGGAAACCCTTTCAAGAGAAATCAACCCACTACTGCTGCTACGCAGTCAATTACATGACATATTAATATGTTGAACAATATTTTACATGGAATAACTTACAACCATAAGCCAGAAAGACTTGGCTTCCTTCACAAGATTCTGGCACCTATTAGGTTAGGAAATTTTCTTCTCTCACGCATCTACATACCACCATCCGTTGAAGGCCACCACGATCAGCAATCCTCACCCAACTCCCCTTAGACTATGAAACTCACTATTCCCATGGAGAGATCTACTAATTCTATTGAATCAGCCAAATCACTATGTAATCTTTCGTAGGCATCCATCACCTTCACTTCCTCCATGCGAACCACATTTCATATATTTTCAACCTGGGTTCTCAATTTACAGTTAGCATCAGCACTTCCAACAACACCATCATTACTGCACATAAATGCGAACCAAAAACTTTGACTCGGAGGAGGTAAATTATTCTCTTATCATACCAATTTTTGTTATCTAACTCATCATAATATGCCACCTCTTCTCCTTCCTCTAAACAACTGCCTGCATATGACAAAAGGTATATAAATGTCTCACAAATTGATCTATGATATGCACACACAACTACGGCATAACTCTCGCAATATTGTGTGAGCATATGCGTAATCTCTACTCACTCTCGATGCACTTACGATAGCATACTTCTCACATTCTCAAGAAAGACCAGAACCAAAAAGCACTATACATAATTAAAAGGAAAAATGTCCTCAAACAATTATCCAAGTGGACACCATAGGAGGTAATATTTACGTTATGACAATACCCAGAATAATGCGGTGCCAGGGTAATCTCCGACAAATACCACAAGAAAATACCTTGGTTATGCGAATACCAAGGACACATGCACATGGCAATATAAAAACCAATTGATCCAAGTGGATATTGGTCACCACCGCGCCTGTCCAGTCTAGACCTCCAGTCAACTTTCACTCGCTTTCCTGTTTATATCAACGTTTTCTATTTTTAGCATTTCGGGTTGCGAACTTTCCGTGAGTAGTTTTGACCCCATAAACGATGATTTTAGGTCTGCGGGAAATCCCATAAACATATTTAAGGGCCCATGGAAAATCCTATAGTACTCAAAGATATGTTTCCAAACAGAGGTATCGTACGCAACAAACAAAGATAATATGAAATCCAAGTTGCGACTCCCGAGAAGTTTGTTGCCCAACTAACCCCAATGGGGCCCACAATTTCTTGGTGTTCCATCTCATGGGTTAGGGTTTTGGACATTTATGGTTTTATATTGTTGTTCGATAATAAAAAGTCCCTCGAGCCTCATTTTAATATAGGTTCGCAGACATGTATCACTCCACGTGTCTTCTTAGGAGATGAAGCTACCATCACCCGAGCTAGTTTTATTTCCATTATGTTTGTAATCATATTTCGGTTGCTTTTGTTAATGAAGAATGAAGCGTTATTTCCTACTGCATCTCTATATTTATGGTTATAGTAGTATTATGTCGTGCTCATCTTTAATTTCATATCAAGAATGGTGAGAGAGGTTTGCTCTTTCTCTATTTTTATTTGGATGTCCTCAACAAGGAAAAGGTACGAGGAGTTTAGGGCTCGAGCTGGTTGAAACCTTGCACGTCCTAGCCTCCAAAACCTCGACTGCGACTCCCCATGACAAAAGAAAATAAAGGCAAAGGGAGCAGGAGATCCTTTCAAAATATTTCTCGAAGAACCCCTTGAGCAACGAGAGAAACATGAATGATGGAGAAATTTTCCCATATCCTTTCGGCTGTGACGTGCCACAAGCGATGCATCTTCATCTGACCGCCAACTCTCGTAGGCACCACTCTCATGCACGCGGAACAACTTTGAAATTTCCACATTTTAAGGTCAAATAGAGGCAGGACATCGTAGATAGATGGTTAAATACATTGGAAGGGTATTTTTCGGTTCATGATTTTTTTGATAAAGTGGAAAGATTATTGTTGCACTCCTCAAAAGTTGCCCCCATGTCGAGGATTGGTGGGAAACCTATCGCTGAACGAGGAGGGATGAAAAGAGAACCCTCTTTGTTTTCATCCACACAAACTTTGAACAATATTACCTCGTGGGGAGCTAAGAGGACAAGTACATAATATGGGCTATTTTGCGGAAACAAAGGGATCTAAGACAAAAGAGCATGAGATGATGAATATAGCTCCATACCCTACACACAAAGTTGGGTATCAAATATTCGGGAGAAACATTTGGTGTTTCGCAGTACCATAGTTTCTTTTTAACGTAGACACATTGAGAAGGAAATGGAATTCCTTGAAATTAATCAAACAAAGGAGATAATTGAAAAGAATTCATAAACAAGTTATACCAGTATATGAAAAAAATTTCCACGACGAAAATAGAAGCTGAAAACTCCACCTACGTGGAAAGAATCCTATGAGACAAACAAGCGATAGCGGCCATAAGCTCAAAGGACTGGCAGGCAAATAAAATACGAGCATCTAAATCTACTTCTCCACGGGGAGAAATCAATAAAGCAAAAACTTCCATCATGCAAAAATAAAAGATCTAGAGCTAATGATTGATCCATGATCGAGGAATTTGAACCTCTGATCCGTCCCAGGAAAGAAATGAGGATCTCCCTCCCGGGAAAGCGGGTCCACCCAAGAATTCCGCTCTATAAAGATGTGATAAAAAGTAATGAAGTGAAATATTTTCCTTCACTGGCTTGGATTTGCTGTGAGCCAATGGGCATATTGATGGTATAACATGAGAGTTCTCTCTCTTTATCCAATTAATGGTCACTTTTCGAATCTAGACGCTGCAATATCGTCCATCGCAAACCACGAGGAACATTTAAGGGCACCTCCACTCGGGCACAAATGCCCTCTGCGCTTCTCGTTGGACAGCCATGCCCTAGCACTGAAAGAAGAACTAGTAAGTATGAGAAGGGAAAAAGGATATTAACACAAAAATGATTTCATAACATATGCCCATGTCGTATTAGAATGTCGGAACCTTATAAAGGCCTAGAGAAAATTTCCCTCATTCTTTATGGCTTCCATGCCCTCATCATTCCTTATGGCTTCGTCTTGTTTGATTCATATCGGGTGCTCGGAAATTTTATAGTCAAGAAGCGAGACTTTGGATCTACGAATATGAACTCAAGGGAAAGGCACCTACAAAGCGTATGAACAAAGGACGAAAGCAAAAGGTAGGGCAATCCAAGACAAACTCGCCGAAAACGCAAGCAAAGACCAACACCATAAAGACAAAGAAGAACATGGGAAAGTAGGCAGTGAGTCTCCCACTTCGTAGCCCCACTCACAACACAAGGTGAGCAAGCCGAGCCAAGTAGTCGCGGTGGACGGCCGAAGGCTTCCGAAATTAGATGCACGTTCGACGTCTGAGGCAACCGACAAGGGAAATGACAAAGGGAAGTAGACGATGGTCACGAGTCGGGAGCCCAATGCCACTACTTTCCATCTACCAATATATAGAAGGATGAGCCCGAAGATCTAGAGGAGGGGAGCACCTCTTCCATTCCTAGATGTGGGTGAAAGGGTCTCTCCGTCGCACGATTCATTGGCCGTAGCGCAGAGCCAAAAACATTTCAAAAGAGTTTCATGCATGGTATGTTGGCCTCACCAAAAACAACGTGACTATTAGTCGTACACGTCTGATGTGGGCATCACCAAAGGATGAGATCTCCATATCAGCGAGCAGTGCCACCTCTCCTACAACATCGAGTTCCCTTTCACAAACGAGGCACTGAGTGATGTTGCTCCTATTGAAGTTTGTGATGTATTATTAGGCCAACCATACTCTGGTGGAAGTGTCATGTTTTGTATGAGTCTAGGCTCCAGCCTCGTTATTATTAATTTGAAATAAGTTTGTACGGGACACCTACTGGGTGTGTGTTATATTCTTCCACGGCTAGGCTCACGTGCGCTAGCGGGCAAGATGGGGGTGGAAGACCCCCCTTCGTTACAACGAGGTCACAACGAGGGGGTCACACGGCAGAGTGCAATGCCCCTCGTGAAGGGGTTAGCGTGGCAGGCAAAGAACGCGCACGGGGGTATGGGGTGGCGCCTGTGAAATGTGGACCCCATCTCAGTGTGGGCGGACCTACGTATTGTTTTGTGCATGGGCTTAGCATATGGTTTTGGGTATGATGGTTTTTATGTCCAAGGTATTCTCGAAGATGCACGTCAAGGTGCAATACAGTTATGTTGTAATCCGTTAATGGACTGAAGTGTGGAAATTTCTAAATCTTTACACTTTATGCATAAATTATTATTGTTAATGCGAGTGTGCTCCTCCTACTTAGACAAGTTATTAGCCTGAACAAAATTCAAGTTAAAATCGAAGAAAAACACACAACATATCTCCACCAATCTAGATCTAGAACAATTTCATGCACACATAGTACAAAGTGACACAATCACTTTTGGACAAATAGTTCCTCGGAAAAACCCAAAACGGGAAAATTGGCCATCTACATATTTGCCGTTGGAGGGTTTTATTGTAGGATTTTCTAAACACAACAAGCCCTAACGCATCCGGATAGCGGCAAAACTCGGCAAAGAAATAATAGATCTCACGGATCAACCGGCTGATCTCACGGCCAAAATAATGACCGATCCACACCCTCCAAATGGGATTTATGGGAACTCGATCCAAAAATAGGGTCTAGAAAACTCCAGCGTGCTGCCCGAGACCTTTCGCGTCCCTTAGTGCTACTCCGAGAAAGGGATGCGTTACCCTGGGCTCCGGGTGACGACGTCCTTACGCTGCCCTTAGTCTCCTCGCGTAACGAGGGGTTTCTATAGAAAATAACACCTGTCCTTGAGGTGACTATGCAACACCCGCATAGCGCGACTCGTTGTCGCCCTTCACGTTGCTTCTTCCCTCTCGCTTTCTTTGCGTCGCTCCTCTCCTTCCGTCGATCTGCGCACTCTCGTTGATTCTAGACCCCTGGTTCGTGACCGACCCTTGGCACAGAGATCTACCCGTAGCTACACAACGACTACAGCGAAAGGAATTCTTAGCGAGGCTTTCGTCCCTAGAATCTCATCTTAGCTTCGTTGCTTTGCCTCTATGTGTCTTTACAAATGACCCCAATCCTTTCCTTTATACTCTCGTTGGAAACCAACGCCATGATCGTATCTTGAAGTCAATGGCTAAGATTAAAATAAATCTCTGATACGTATGACTTAAGACAAATTCCATCACATGTTTCAACAATTAAATTCACTTTTAATTATTTAAGTTCCCTAAGTTTTAACTTAGGAAATACATTAAAATAATTAATTAATTTAATATCTCCTAAACCGGATGAAATTTCCCAAAATCAGTGCGGGTCTTGTAGATCAGAAGTGTACTCTAGTCCCTCCACAAAATTCTGGAAGCTAGAGCACAATCGATGCTACCCAAAATGCACAAAAATCTCAACTCCCTCTCAGCATCAAGGGTGTGCTCTGTATCGATACATCACACTATGCATTACAAGACTTGGAGTATTGGTTCTATGTCTTGCTAGAGCTTGGCCCGCTACCACTCAAAGCGTCGCACCATCTGCTTTGCCATTTATGTGCTCTGACATGACTACTGCCACTGCCATGGCAAACCTCTCGTGTGCAAGCTCCCTCTCAATATGATGCATTTACGTGCCGCTCATAGCACTCGCCATTGCTGATCTCGTTGCCACCGAAACTTTAGTTATTGAGAGAAACAACCGGAATCTCATGCCCAATCTTTGACATACAGGTCGGATGGGACCGCTTTATCCCCATCATTTAAGCTCCAAAGGCTACGGATCCGCGCTTCAGCATCTAGAGGATGATGCACAACCACAGCCCAGCACTATGTAAGAATACTCCTCTACCACCGAAGTCACATCAATCCCTTGTGCTAAAATCTCTCATGCGAGGCCGCACCGTCATTCCCTCTAAAGCCTTCGTTGTTGTACCGTTTCCACGCCGCCGAAGTCACATCGGCCCTATGCACTCGTTGGCTTCTCTACGCTCGCTACTCCACTTACGTTGCTCCTTCCAACCTTCGGACCGCTCATGCTCCATTTGTGATCTATGCACCACCACTTCTACTTGTCCCGCTATTTTCTTAACAGTTTGTCATAGTCAGTGAGCGTGATCCAAGAGATGAGTCAAGCCAAGGATCTCGCTTAATTCTAGAAGCCTCTACATATCCATGTCACCCCACCCCGTGGTTCATGAGCGCTCATGGCTGGCATCATCTTTTGACCCATCATCTACCACAACAACTTTGGAAGAAGAGGCTTCCTTGTCCTTTTTCTTCCGAGGAAAATTGCTAGCAAAATGTCCCATTTCACCACACTAGAAGCACTTGATTCGACAACTCCTTCTTCTTCTTCCCCCGTCGCTCTTTGATGCCAAGGGTGCATCTTTCTTCATCTTCCTTCTTCACTTTTCTTGACTATTATACCCCCGTTTCTCGGTGAATTCGTAGCAATTGACGAAATTGACCACACCAGTCTCCAACTGAGGTCCAATCCGCCCAAGATACTTTGGACAAAGGTTTTCCACCATCTATGAGATCGCATTGAGGGCACCTACCCCATCACATCATCTTCCACCTTGGCACTGGGGCCATACTGAATCGATCTTTGATCGATTGCTAGTCAAGAGGAAATGATCCATGTCTTCTCCTTCGTCATCATGGTCGACCTCATTCCGCGTCTCCAACAACATCTTCTCCTTGACAGATTTTCCCTCCATATAGGGAGACTAAGGCCTCTCCACATCTCAATAGTTGTATTCTTCTCGCCCAAGTGTGGCAATAACATGGTCCTTAATCTCCATCCACCGCCGCCGTGCCCACCAACTTCCTTATGCTTCAAATAGATCCGGATCCGTCAATGTGGCGAGAGCTCAGCTCGCATGGTCTCAAGATTGTATGCCTAAAGGACTACCGTGATCCTTGCCTTCCAAATCGATGTTTGGAGAGGCCATCCAACCCGTCTCGATCATGAAGTCCACAGAGCCATCGCTTTGTGAATGTGTTGAAACCTTTTTTCTTTTGCCATAGAATTGATCTAAGGTCTTCGGCAAACTATGCACCTTTTTTTGTTCTCCGAAACCTGATTTCTCCTGTAACCGTCAAATTAACTATGATTCAACTCTCTTTGATCCTCTGATCAAACTGCAAGTTTATTTGGCTAGAAACTCTCTGAGAAGTTGATCTCCTCCCACTCTTTGCCACTTGTGCTTAGACTAAAAATCTGAAAACTTCATAAATTTAACCCCACTAGCACCTTCTGAATTTCTATAGCTAATCTTCAACTTTTTCTAGATCTGACAGATTCAGATCTGCATCACATTGGCATGCTTTAGACTAATCCGCAAAGACCTGCTGCAAGCTCTCCGCGCAATAATTTCGTGGGCTTACAGGAGATAGGTTTATACTACATCACCCTTCCCTCTACATGAATCGCTCTCGAACAATCGCGTTGTCCCTTCAGACCGCATTTCCTCGCTACTTTTCAAGTCGCGTCATGTAGCTAGAACCTTTAGTCTCTCGTCGGTGACCTCCCATCTCAATTGCTCCGATACCACATGTGTAAATTTTTGAATCTTTACACTTTATCGTAAATTATTATTAAGTTAATCTGGTTATGCTCCTCCTACTTAGAAAATTTGTTAACCAAATAAAATTCAAGTTAAAATCGAAGAAAAACACATAACATATCTCCACCAATCCAAATCTAGAACAAATTCATGCACACATAGACAAAGTGACACAGTTATTTCTGGACAAATATCTCCGGAAAAACCCAGGGAATGTGGGAAAAAATCAGGGGTCTTCATAGCGTGCCACTCTGGAGGGTTTTAATATTAAGAATTTTTTGCATACAATGAAGCTCAGGTTCGTATCTAGAAAACTCGATGTAAAAATAATAGATCTACAACTCACTAGCTAATCTAGGGACAAACAATGACCGATCCACACCCTCAAATGGGATTTACAGGACTCTACCTAAAATTAGGGCCTAGAAACTCCATGCTACCCCCGAAGCCTCTCACACAAACCTCTTTTGTTGTGTAACCACCAAAAAATGGAAGAAAAGAGATATCAACACCTTAGAAATAAGCCACTTCGGTGGGGAAACCTCTAATACATTACATAAATGAACAATTTTGGATGATACAATTTACAAAACCTCCTTTCTATATATAGGAGTCCATGTGGCCATAATGTAATCCTATGGGCTGAAGAACAACCCTAGCGGACCCTATCACTAACACTTAAGGGCACAATAATAACAAAATGGGGGTTATAAGGGTAACAATAATAACAATAAAGGGGTTACACTAATAACAATAAGGGACTATACTAGTAATATAGGGACCTAACATGCCCCTCTCCCTCTAAAAAAGTGTTGTCTCAATGCTTATGTCTCCAAAGTCAGATAAACTTCTCATCCTCCCATGTAGAATCTTCAAAGGATAAGTTCTTCCACTCGATGAGATACTCGAAATTCGATCGATTCGTAGTCACGAGTTCTTGCTTCGTGACCGCCTGTCCAATATGATTTTTCCTTCTCATCAAGTTCTAGCAATATTTTTTGAATCGGAATATTTTCACCTATAACTTTCTTTAAGCATGAAACATGGAAAATCAGACAGACTCGCTATTAAAGCCAGAAGCTCCAATTTGCATGCCATAAGTACCAATATTTTGCAACACCTTGTAAGGACCATAGTGCTTGGCGATAATTTATTATCCTTCTTAGTTTGCTTGAGGGACATTTTTTTGTATGGTTGTAGCCGCAAAAATACCCAATCTACTACATCAAAATTTCTCTCGCTAACATGTTGATCCTTTCTCTCGTTGTTTCATTCGATTTTGTGCCACCCTGTGTTATCCTTTAAGAGTTGGAGAACTTCTTGCTGATGCTCGATGTGATCTTCCAATCGCTTGAACCCTCGAATTTTCCCTTAAAGATGATGTGATGATGGTGATGATATCCATAAAGTGCCATAAATGGGGTCTTTTTTGTCATGAAGATGGAATAAAGTGTTGTACCACCAGTCATACAGGCAACCACTTGACCCATTGTGTTTGTTTATCAGATATGAAACAACGAGGATATCCTTCCAAACATTTATTTACTATCTCATTGACCATCGTATTGAGGATGATACAGATGAGCTATGAGCTAATTAAGTACCCAAACAAGAAAATAATCATTCAAAATTTTTTGGTAAAATGGGACCGTCGCTCACAATAACCCTTGGGCTTCCATGTAGCTTTTGAATTTCGTCCATAAATGTAGTAGCAACCGTACTTGCTTTAAATGGATGAGATAATGCATAAAAGTGTGCATACTTGCAAGTCTATCAACTACCACCATGATGACACTCTTTCCTTCCTTGACTTATAGGTAAACTCCGTGATAAAACTACTGAAATCTCCTCCCAATGTTGACTTGGAAATGGATAAAGGTTGTAAGAAGTCCCTAGGTCTTAATTGTATCAACTTTATTCGCTAGAAAACCAAGCATTCACCAAACTTTTGAATATCGCACTTAAGGCCATCCCAAAAAAATTCTTTCTTCACCCCGTGGCAGGTAAGTTTTTAAAATCCCGAGTGTCCTCCTAAAGGAGAAGTGCACCTTAAGAATCTTTTTTGTTTTAGTTGGGAATTTTTTACAAATATATAAGCGATCTTTGTACCATAAGGAATCATTTTTCCAACCAAATGTATCGTATGTACTAGGATCTTGCTACAACTTTTCAATGAGTGTCCATACATCTTTGTCCTTCTTCCATTCATCTTTGCTTGCTTATCCAATCGTTGGATAATAGAAATGGCACAAAGAAATGCTTCCACCTCTTCATTCTTTCTTGGAGAGTGCATTCGCAACAACATTAAGCTTTCTCCTTTTTTTTAGATTATTTCAAAGTCATAACCAAACATCTTTGTGACCCATTTTTGTTGCCTTTCTCTCAAGACAAGCCTTTGTTCCAAAAAAAGTGTTTAAGTAATTATCACACCGCTTTTTACCTTGAAGTGTCTTCCCATTAGGTAATTTCTCCATTTCTTTAGTGCAAGATTGCTATAATATTTCCTTCTCTACAAATAGGTTTTCTAAATACTTTCCTTTGATCGACCTACTTTCAAAAGCAATGGGTCTTCCTTCCTCGATTAAAACAACACCAATTCCATTTCCTAAGGCATCACATTCCACAATAAAGGTTTTTGTGAAGTCTCAAGGAAGCTAAGATTTGGTAAGCAGGGGTACATTGCCTCTTTAAGATGTTTAGAGGCGTTAGTTGCTTCTGTGAGTCCATGAAAATGCATCTTTTTTCAATAGTGTTGTTAGAGGTGTCGCTATTCTCCCATAATTCTTAACAAAACTTGCGATAATACCCCCGTTAACTCAAGAAATCCTCGCAACCGCTTTATGGTTGTGGGGACTTTCCATTCTTTAATGGCTTTAATTTTTTTAGGGTCTACTTTAAATGCCTCTTCGTGAGATACAATATGACCCGTAGATTCCACCTCTTGCACTCCAAAGAAACATTTGGATGTTTTTGCATATAATTGTTTCTCCCGCAATAGTTTGAGCACCCCGTCAACATGTTCAACATGATCCTTCCAAGACCCGCTATAGATTAGTATATCATCAAAAAATACCACATAAATTTTCTAAGGAAGGATTTGAAAATGGAATTCTATCAACCCTTGGAATGTAGAAGGTGCATTGGTAAGGCCAAAAGGCATGACCAAAAATTCATAATGACCCTCATGAGTTCTAAAATGTTGTTTTTGAATATCTTCAACATTCTAATTCGATGATATCCCTAATGAAGATCCAACTTGGTAAAATAAATTGCTCCATGGAATTTATCCAACAATTCATCAATCACAGAATGGGAAACTATCTTTAATGGTGAGCTTATCGATCTCCCCTACAATCCCATTCACCATGATCCATCCTTCTTGTACCAATACCACAGGAGTAGAGAAAGAACTTTAACTAGGTTGAATTATACCCGCCTAACATTTTTGCAATCATACTTTCAATTTCGCTCTTGACGTAATATCTATATAAGGCTCCGATGTTTGGAGGAACACTTCCTAGAATAAAATGAATAGCATGATCATGATCACTTAATAGTGGGAGTCCTTTGTGAGTTTCAAACACCTCAAATGATTGTCCAAGAATGGTCGGAGATCCGTAGAAACAAACGATTTTGATGTTGAACTTCTAGTGAGCATAATCAGCAATTACACTCGTTGTTCTTTCTTTAGAATCTTTTTCATGACATTAAAGCTTATATTATCTTCCCGACTTCCCCGCAATACCCCATAATCTCGACTTCCTTTCCTTGAAAAAAGTTCAAGAAAAGTTTTTTGAAAATTAAAAGTTACCGTCCCCAAAGATTGTAACCATTTTACTCATAGTACAACATCAAAGACCTCCCATATGAATGGAAAGCATCGACTAGTCAATATATATTCCCCCATGGTTAGCTTGGATATTATGGCATTTTCCGCAGCAATTTATAGTTCCTCCATTTGTAACCATCACTTGACATTCTCGTGCTAGGTATAGGAAACAATTTAATTCCTGCTACCTTACAATGAGTAAAATTATGGTGCTACCTAAATCAATCAACACTATTACCTTTTTCTTCTCGATATGTCCTTCATCTTGAGAGTTTGAGGAGTGGTAATGCCCCATGTGCTAAGTATTGCTACTCTATGCATAGATTCATTTCTTCCTCTTCTAGGGTCAAGTTCCCCGTGTATATCCTCTTCTTGTTCATTTTCTTCTTCCTCTTCACAATCTATGTAAAATAATTTCTTCTCAACACACTTAAGGACCTTAGTGTATTTGCTATCACAATTGTAGAAAAGCTCTTGTACTCTTTTTCTTCCAATTGTTGTGGTGTTAACCTTGGCAGTTGTGGAAATATAGGCGTAGAAACACTTCCTTCTATATAGAAGTGAGTGGTAGGCTTCTGTTGCCATAATTTTACATTCAATTTTTCTTGCCAACTCGAATGCCTTCTCCAATGAATCAAGTTCCAAAACGCAAACTTCATGTTGGATGTTATCCTTTAAATTGTCTATGAAGAGATCAATCCCCCGTGTTACTTCCGGAATATCATTTACCCTTATATTCAATTTTTGGAAGTCCTCAATGTGCTCCCCCACTAAACCCTTTTGTTTGAGATTTATCAATTGGCTAAAGACGTGTTGCTCTTTGTATCCTCATAATGCCATTCGTAAAATTGACCAAGTGACAATTTTTTTACTAGAGAAAGTTTTCATCGATACCATACAAATGTATTTTGTTCTAAATGTAGTTGCAATGCGTACCTTTTCCGTGTTTTGTACATTATGGAGATAAAAAAGGATGTCTGATTTGTAGTACTCCATGTTGCAGATCCTCTCCATCAAACTTCCTCATATCCATTTTTGGAATATGGTGGTTCTTCCCGCCAACATTAGGGGAGTTTATGAAATCACGACATTAACATTTATTTTGTTCTCACTCGCGAGTTTCCCTCTACTATCTTTTCACCGTTAGGAAACATTTCCTTTTGTATCAACTTTGTCAAACTCCTCTATAAATCGTTTTTAGATCATTCTTCATGTTTTCCATTTTAGCTTCCATGTCATCCATCTTAGATTCAATGCTGTACTCTTCCCCGCCATCTATCTTAGATTCTACGCCTTTCTTCAAAAAAAAAAAAAAAACCATCCATATTATTCTTCACACCATCCATCTTTGTTTCCACGTCTTTCTTCAAAAACTTCCATTTCATTTTTTCCTGCTTTGCGAGAGAAATTTGGTGCACTTTCTCGTAATTTTGATAGATCATAAAAGGTACCTTCATCTTCATGAGTCATAGTAGAGCCCTCTTTCCAAGGCTTAACAGGGTGTTGAATTGTTTTACAGGCAGCATTTTAGAACCCAATACCGATATCTATTCTACAATATGCTCCTTGGAATCAATTCAAATTGATTTTTCAAACAAGACTTATGCACTGAAAAAATTACACACTTTTCTTGCTTTTAAGGAGCTCGATATTTAAATCGTATTATCTCCGTGATCGTGCTCTTCAATATCTACAATTCAGCAATGAAGTAGATCTCTCGAATTCTCTTTGAATGCCATGTCCACCCGATTTGGATTCTCCAAGACAAAGTTATGTCCAATCTCCTCACAATGACCCACTATGGACTCAGTTAACAAGAGAGAAAAATTGTACGACTCTAAGTTGTTTGTCACTGTTTCTGTCCTTCACCTTTGAAATTGATAGCCAAGAAAACGAAAGTCTATGTACTTACAACCCTTACTAAGACTCCAATCCGATGCTCGCAGAGGAGAGTTATTGAACTGCTCCTACGATCACCTCTTTGAGATGAAATTCGGAAGCCTGAAAAAGCACTACCTTCCACAGATCATATCTCAAAAATTATTGCAAACCAAGCTCTAAAATTTTTTGATGAGTTTCCTTAGGATTTTAGCTTCGCACCTGAAAAATTTCAGATTCTAAACCTTCGTAGAAAAAATTTATAGTGCAAATGCCAAAATGACCTGTTTAGAGCCCAAAAGACCTAACTCACGTACTATCTCCGAAAATATTGCGAAGCAAGCTCAAAATGTTTAGACGATCTTCTCGCAGATTTTGGCTTCACACCTAAAATTTTTGGCTTCAAACTTCGTAGAAAAAATATTATAGCGAAAATTCCACGATGACCTTTTTGGAGCAATGAAACCCTAGAACTATACAAAGCTCCGATACCAAATGTTGTGTAACCAAGCCCAAAAATGGAAGAGAAGAGATATAAACGTCTTAGAAATAAGCCACTTCAATGGGGAAACTTCAATACATTACATAAAATGAAAAATTTTTGGATGATACAATTTACAAAACCTCCTTTCTATATATGTGAGTCCATGTGGCCAGCATGTAATGCTAGCCGACCTAACAATAATAATTTAAGGGCACAATAATAACAAAACAAGCAGGTACAATAATAACAATAAGGGGTTACACTAATAACAATAAGGACTATACTTCAGTAATATAGGGACCTAACACCTTTAAAGCTCTACGTCCCTCAACGCCGCTTTCCTAAAGGGCCGCGGTACCTCGCATCGGGTGACGTAGGCACTTCCTACGCTGCCCCCAGGGGCCTTGCGTAACCCCCGAGGGTTTCCCGTACAAAATCACTGTCCTCGTAGGACCGCGCAACACCGCATAAAGGCCGCCTGTCGCCTTCCTACCGTCGCTCTCCCCGTTTCTCTCGTGTCGCCTCTGGGTCGATATCCGCCTCTCGTCGATTCTAGACCCCTAAACATCGCATCATCCTCTTGGCTTAAATTCCCCTCTTTGGCAAACCTGAAACACTTCGAAAATTGTTGTAGGCAAACCCGCTCTCCGATATCTCAACTTAGCTTCGTTGCTCTTCTCCTTTGTGTGTCTTTACAAATGACCCCAAGCCTTTCCTTTATACTTTTCTCATTGGGAAACCAATGCAAATGTTAACGTATCTTTGAATCAATGGCTAAGATTAAATGAAAAAAGCTCCATCTCAGGTGAATTAAGACAATTACATTTACATGTTTAATTAAATTCACTTTAATTATTTAAGTTACCTAAGTTTTAAATTTTAGGAATACATTAAAATAATTAATTAATTTAATATCTCCTAAACCAAATGAAATTTCAAAATCAATTTATGGGTCTTGTAGATCAAGTTTACTTCAGTCCCTCCACAAAATGTGGGAGCTAGAGCAATAACCGATGCTACCCCAAATACACAAAATCTCAACATGGGGTTTATGAATGCTTTAGTATGTATATATTTAATCGTAACGTTTAAAGGAACATAATAAAAAATTAAGCTAGAAGTCCTAGCTTTTGGATCGAGGGAAAATATTTGGCGTATATTTGTTCTATGTTTTAAGATCCCTCTATTGTTGGCTGTCCGTTTAATACTATTTGGTAGATAATTTCTATACAGTATTAAACCTACACTGGTATCGGTTGTTTCAACTTCAAGGGGACGGCGATGACTCATTGGGCCGAGGGTTTTTTCTCGTCCCGTGGTAGACCCTATTCAGCAGGAGATTCACAGATCGATTCTGCGGCAGCAGACACAATATAAGGAGAGATCGAGAAATTTAATGGTCATAGTTTTGATTTGTGGAAGCACAAGATGGAGGATATGTCGGTGGATAAATATCAATGGATCATGGTAGATCCGGTAATAAACCAATAAAAATTTTATGAAGACTAGGAAGAGTTGATTAGAAAAAAAAAAGCAAAGAGCACAATACATTTGTGTAGCTTAGATTTGGTATTATTGAATGTATCTAGGGAAGCTAATATGAAGCTTTTAGGGACAAGTTAGGACTTTGTATCAATCTAAGTATCCGGTGAGCAAACTATTCCTACAAAATAATCAGATAACCCGAGGATGAAGGATGGAGACTTGGTGACAGAGCATATAAACACCTTCAATACTATGGTAAGTTAGTTGTTACCCATTGATATTAAAATATCGATGAAGATAAGTGCATCAGCTTTGTTGTGTTTTCATTGAGATTTGTGGGATAATCTAGTTATTCCACTAGGCAATGACAACTACCTTGAAGTTTGATTAAATTTTCTCACCCTCACTTATGGAGGAAACAAGACGTAAAAATATGGAGGTCTAGAATGGAGATGTGCATTGTCTGTATGAGGAAGGTCTCTAGAACATAAACAAAAAATAATTCCTCGTAGTGGAGACCAAATTTCAAGAAAAATTGTAAAGGTTTGCTGAAATGTGGAAAGGAAGGGCACTTCAAAAAATGATTGTAGTTCTAAATCTTCTAGAGAAAGGAAGGGATTCGATGATGATCATTTTAGAAGCAAGTGGGAAAACACTCTAAATGAAGGTGGGGATTTGTACTTGGCTTCTCCTTCAAATATACATGTAGATCATGAGGCATCTTTGATTGACTCAAAGTATCCTTTTCACTTCACTCCCACAATGTATGGTTATGTGAGTGTGAAAGTATGATGGTGGTGATGTCTTATTACAGGGGATTATAAGAAGCGTCGTAATCAATTTTATCGTGGAAAATTCAAGTTGAAGTTGCAAGGTGGAAGGATTAGAACACTTCCTAGTGATCTTCATCTTCGTGCACGTTTAAATATTATTTTTGTGTTGTATGCAGATGACATGTAAAAATATGTCTTAGAAAGATACCCGCAAGATCGTTAAAGGAGCACTCATATTGACGCATCGAGTTCGATTGGAACTATGCACAAGCTTCTAGGTAACACTTTTATTGGGATGGGTGCGACATTTTGGCTTGAAAGTGGAGCAGAAAGCCGAGTGGTCTTCTGAGAAAACACTACTATGGCATCAAATACTTGGACATATTGGAGAGAAGGGCCTCTCAATGCATGGTAATGTTATGGCATAAGGTATTTTTAATTTCTATTTGGATTTTGATTGGTGAACATCATGGGCATATGGGGTAAGAATCGAGTGAGTTTCCCTTCCAAGCCAAAGAGTGGTGAACAAGATATTAGAGTTTGTGCAATGCGGATGTTTTTGCACCCATGCCTGCTCCATCGACCGGGCAAGTTTGTGTACTATGTTTCATTTATAGATGACTTCTTGAGGAGTACATGGATATATTTCTTGTGAAGAAATCAAGTATTTTATAAGCTCAAGAAGTTAAGGTTCGTGGAAAACCAAAAAGAGAAGAAGAGAAAGGTGCGAAGAGAAGACAATGGTGGAGGATTTTGCAAGAAGGAATTTTGAAGAGTTCTATAAGAAGTGTAGTATAGCATGCGTAATACCACCATACACACCTTAGCAAAACAGAGTTGTAGAAATACTAACAGCATTGATGGAAAAGGCAGCACATGCTCAAGGTGTAGGGTTAGGACAAGAATTTTGACTAGAGGTAGTGAGACTTCATGTTACCTCGTTAGTAGATCACCTTCATTAGTGTTGGAGGTTAAGACTCCACATCAACATGTCTGTAAAACTTGCCTCTTTCACATATGAGGGCATTTGGTTGTGATGCATATGTACATGTTCCAAAGCATAAAAGAACCAAGTTGGATAGTAAATTTGAAAGGTGCATCTTTAGTCAGTATAATAGCTTAAGAGGTTATAAGATTTGTAACCTAGAAACAAGGAAGGTTGTGTACAACCGAGATTTGGTGTTTAGAGAGATGAAAGATGTTTTTAAATATGATGTCTACCAAAGGAAACTGAGAAGATAGAGTTTGAGCTAAAGGATGAATAATCAAACTCTACACTAGAACAAGATTCAAAAGAGGTAGATCCACAAACTCTAGTTGTGAGAAGATCAGTTCCAGAAATAAGGCATCCAGGAAGGAGGCCATGGTTGATGAAATGACATCTTTGCACAAAAATGAGGCATGGGATCTAGTGGAGTTTCCAAATGGAAGAAATCACATTGGGAGAAAATGGGTGTTTAAGAAGAAGATGAATGCAAGAAGGCAAGGTGGAGAAATACAAAGCCTTGCTTTAGAAAAATTATTCCTGTGCATGTGAATGATTTTGGTGATTTTTCTTCCGTTTCCAAGGTAATCTCTATTATATTACTTTAATTATCAAGGTCGCATTTTATTTGGAGGTAGAATAGATGGATATGAAGACACCATTTCTTCTGTATGGGGATTTAGAAGAGGAGATATACATGAAACAACCTAAATTCTTTTGTGGTGAATGGTAAGAAAGAACTCGTATGCAAAGTTAAAAAAATTCTCTATATATGGGTTAAAATAGTCACCGAGGATGTGGTATCGTAAATTTGATACATATAGTGACCCTCGCTTCACTAGGAAGCAAAGTGAATCATTACTGTGTCTATTTTAAATTAATTTGTGAATGTGTTCTTTATTTGGTCTTATATATGGATGATATGTTGTCAAGTTGGAAATGACAAAGAAATTATCCAAGATTTGAAGAAATAATTTTCCCTCCTAATTTGACATGAAGGATATTGGTGTTGTAAACTATATTTTGGGCATGGAAATTAAAGGAGATCAGTAAAGGAAGCTTCCGGATAAACCAAAGGAAGTATGTCAATACAACATTGCACAGGTTCAATACGAGGGATAGTAAATCGGTGAAGGTTCTTTGTTATCCAAGGCAATAATTATGTTTCTCTTTAAGTCAATTTGGTTGGGTTAGTTATGGTTTTGAGTTTTTCTTCAAAATAATTACATCTAGAAAGGTTATTTATGTTATAAAATTAGTTTGTGGGGTCATTATGAACTTTAGTATGGTGTCATCATAAAGTGAAAATAAAAGTAAAACTCCACGTGTCTTAGGCTCATTTGGTCATGATTAGCAATTTGACATTTCAAAGACACTTCGCAACAACTCCAGCGCTAGAAAATCTTGGGTTTTCTACGAAGTTCCCGACACTTCCGTAGCATATTTGGCTTCCGGACATTGATAATGGTAAGAAAAAGTGTTTTTTTAGAAAACAACAAGAGTTAGAGTCATGCTGGTCATAATTAATATAATTTGTCTTATCCCTCACCCAAAAACGCGTACACGTTATAAATTCATTCCCATTTTCATACTTTTCCATTTGGAATACTGGCTATCATTAGCTCGTATCTCCCTCTTTTGGAGTTTTTCTTTGTTTTCCATAGCTCAAACATTACAGTATTGTGAGCTAGTCTAGTTGTCTTTAGGGTAGGTCTATAGGTTTCATAGTTTTCTCTAGTTGTCTTTGGGATATTTGTAGTCGTCAAAGAAGAATGTGTGCCCATGCATGATACCAGTGGAAACAATATAAAGGAGGGCCGGCAAGATACAAGCCAATGGATATGAAACTACCGGAGGAAGACCCTACGTTCATTCAAGCATTTACCGCCGTGGGTTGCCTTCGATTCTATTAGATGTCGTAGGTTACCATGTGAAAATTGCTAAATATTTTGCCATTAATTTTATAGGAAAAGTTTCAAAAGTGGGCATGTTGAGCTTTGTTAGTGTCCCTTGACACCATTTCTCAAGCTACGTAAATACCTAGGTCAGGAGAAATGTGGTTTAAGGTGCAGAAATATCAATTGCAGAGTTGTGATGAATTCCTTAAGGAAGAGCATTTTTATGAAACCAACTCCCAAAATAGAAGAAAATTGAGATCAACACCTTAGAAATCAGCCACTTCAAGGGGGAAACCTCCTTTACATTACATAAATGATAAATTCTTGGATGACACAAATGAAAGAACCTCTTTTCTATATATAAGAGTCTAATGGGTCACAATATAATCTTAGCTGACATAACAATAACAATGTAAGGGCACAAAAATACCAATAGTAGGCTTCTATGGGGCACAATAATAGCAATATGGGGACTACATGGGAGAAACAATAACAATAATGGGGCTATACTAACAATAACAATAAGGGGATACACTAGTACAGGACCTAAATATGCTCCTCTCTCCTTCAAACAAGTACAACCCCAATGCTTCATTATTTCTTGGATGCTTCGTATAGAATTCTCATCCTCCCATGTGGAACCTTTAGCGTAAGTTATTCCACTTGCTAAGATACTTCCGAAATTGATCGATTTATGTTTTTGAGTTCTTTTTTCTCGGTGATTTCTTCGTAACTTATTTCGTTGCAATGTTGATCTTCTTTGGTTGTTTCATTCAATTTCGCACTCAGAGTTAGGTTTTCGTTTCGTAAGCTGGGAGAAATTGTTGTTGATGCTCGATGTGATCTTCCACTCGATTTATAATCTATATTAGCTTTCATTTGATCCTTCAAATGATCCAAATTAGCCTCCATGTCTCGATTTAAAACCGTCTATCTCATATTTGGTTGCTTCTTGTAAGATCAAAATTTGTTTCACTTGGTACCGTAATTTTGATAATTATATTGAAATTATTCTTCTTCATGTGTCATAGTATATTTCGCAGAGCAATTAATGGGTGTGGACTATTTTTGTGAGACACATATAGCTCAATACTTATATCTATGCTTCAATATTTCCTTTGAATCACTTCAAACTAATTTTTTTCAAACAAAAGTTATGCAAACTTGTTTAAAAAATACAAACCTTTTCTCATTTTTTAGGAGGTCTATATTGATCGATCTTCAAGATCTGAATTTATATACCGTATTGTCCCTTTGATTCCTCTTTCCATTTCCACGGTTAGACCCGATTCGTATTCTTCTCAAGGCAAAGTTATTCCTAATCTCCACAATGACCTAATTATGGACTCAAGTTCTAAGAGAAAACTTTTATGGCGTCCCACGTGTCACTGGTTCCTCCTTCGACTCTAAAAGTGATATACAGGAAACTAAATTCCGTGAAATTTTGGCCACTTTTTAAATAATTCCAATACGATGCTCAGAGAGAGAGTTGTGATGATTTTCCCAAGGTCACCTCTTTGAGATGAAATTCGAGAGCCTGCCAAAACCCTAAATTCCACATATCATATCTCAAAAATATTGTGAACCAAGATCCTAAATTTTTACATGAAGTTCCCTCGTATTCTTCGCAAATGGGTTCTTTTTTTGCTTCCGAACATTTTAAAGAAAGTTATTGCGAAAATTCCACGATGACCTCGTTCAAAACAACAAACCCTAGAATTCAAAGCTTTGATACCAAATGCCAGAAACCAGCTCCAAAAAATAGAATAAAAAGAGAGAGATCATCGCCTTAGAAATCAACCACTTTAAGAGGGAAAAACCTCATTTACACTACATAAAAATGAAAATTTTCGGGATGATACAAATGGAAAAACTCTTCTATATATAGGACTCTAATGGGTCACAATATAATCCTAGCCGACATAACAATAACAATGTAAGGCCACAAAAATAAAAATAGTGGGCTTCTATGGGGCACAATAATAAAAATATGGGGACTACAAGGGAAAAATAATAACAGTAACGGGGCTATACTAACAATAAAAATAAGGGGATACACTAGTATTATAGGGACCTAAGAAAGACGTTGCCTTCGATTTCGTCGACGTGCTGTAAGTACCATGGGAAAATTAAGTAACATTTTTCCATTAATTTACAAGAATAGATTCTAAAGTGGGTACAAGCACAAAGGTTCCCCCAACACCATTGTTCAAGCTAAAAAATCCCTAAGTAAGGAGAAATGTGGTTTAAGGTGCGTAAATTTCAATTGTAGAATTGTGATGAGTTCCTTAAGGAAGAGAACTAAGCCAGGAAGTCAACGCCCAAAATAGAATAAAAGAGAGATAAATGTCTTATAAATCAAATCCACTTCAAGGTGGAACCTTTACATTACATAAATGAAAATTTTTGGATGACACAACCGAAAAACCTCCTTTTCTATATAGAGTCTACAATGCTAACATAATCCTGTATCTAATTTAACAATAATGTAAGGGAAAATAATAACAATAAGGAATAAATTAGCAATATAGGCCCAACATGCCCTCTCTCAAAAGTGTTGTCCTCAACGCTTGAGTAGTTCCGGATGCTTCTCGTATAAAATTCTCTCATCCTCCCATGTGAAATCTTCAAAGGTAAGCTCTTCCGCTTGATGAGATACTCGAAATTGATCTATTTCGTAGTCAACAGTCCAAGCTGTGAAGGCTTTAGGTTCCAATATGATTTTTCCTTCCTCATCAAGTTCTGGCTATATTGTTTGAATTGGAATTTTGTCACCTATAACCTTCTTTAAGCATGAAACATGGAAAACTGGGTGCACTTGAGAAGATGCAGGAAGATC
Organism: Pinus albicaulis; assembly: GCA_034641835.2. NCBI lineage: Eukaryota > Viridiplantae > Streptophyta > Pinopsida > Pinales > Pinaceae > Pinus > Pinus albicaulis. Next base: position 833,072,096 of record CM076572.1, on the reverse strand, counting down.
CAATTTGTATGATATAGTACCAATATTTTGCAACACCTTGTATAGACCATATTACTTTGGCGATAATTTATTATCCTTCTTAGCTTGCTTATGGGATTTTTTTTGTATAGTTGTAGCTATAAAAATACCCAGTCGACTACATCAACAAATCTCTCATTGCGATGTTGACCTCGCCTCCGTTGTTTCATTCGCACTGTACAAATTTAGGTATCCTTTAAGAGTTGGAGAACTTGTTGTTGATGCTTGATGTGATCTTCCACTTCTTGAACCTTATAATTTTCTCTTAAATATGGTGTGATGGATGGAGGATGATATCCATAAAGTGCCATAAATGGGGTCATTTTTGTTGTAGTGTGGAAGGAAGTGTTATACCACCATTCAAACAGAGGTAACCAATTGACCCATTGTGTCATTATTATTGCAGTATACAAAGCAACGAAGATATCCTTCCCAAACATTTATTCATTGTCTCAGCTTTTCCCATATAGGATTGAGGATGATAAGATGATCTATGAGCTTGTTGAGTACCCAAACAAGAAAATAATTCCGCCTAAAAATTTTTTAAAGGAAAATGGGATCTCTATCACTATAATACCTCTTTGGGTTTCCATGCAAATTTTTGAAATACCAAAAAATGCAATAGCATTTGTACCTTTACTTATATGCACAAGATAATGCAAAAAGTGATACATTTGAAAGCCTATCAACTACCACCATGATGACACCTCTTTCCTCTTAATCAGGGTAAAATTGCACAAAATCTTAATGAAACATCCTCCAACATTTACTTGGAATGGATAAAGGTTGTAGAAAACCCTATTTTAATTTCCAAATCTATTTTGTTGGAAAACCAAAAATTCTGCCACAAAATTTTTGAATATCGTATTTAAGGCTATCCCAAAAATCTTTCTGGGTAATCCCAAGTGTCCTCCTAAGGAGAGGTGTACCAAAAGAATATTTTTTTAGTTGGGAATTCTTACAAAGATATAAGCAATCTTTGTACCATAAGCGGACCAGTTTTTCCAACTAAATGTATCATAAGTAATCGGGATTCATGGCAACTTTTGAATGAATTTCAAACTTCTTCATCATTCTTCCATTACCCTTTGCTTTGAAGTTATCCAATCGTGCTCGATAATAGAAATGGCACAAGAAAATGCTTCCACATCCTTATCCTTTCGAGAGTGCATCTGCAACAACATTTACTTCTTTTGATGATTTCAAAGTCATAACCCAACATCTTTGTGACCATTTTGTTGCTCTTCTAAGATAGTCTTTGTTCCAAAAAGTATTTAAGACTATCATGATCATTTTTACCAAGTGTCTTCCCATTAGGTAAGGTCGCCTATTTATTTAGTGCATGTAGTATTTTCAACATTTTCCTCATAAATAGTCAGAATACTTTCCTTTGATTGGGTGACTTTCAAAAGCAAATTCCAGTCTTCCTTCGTATTAAAACAACACCAATTCCATTTTCCGAGGCATCACATTCCACAATAAAGGTTTTTATGAAGTCCCACATAGCTAAGACTCCGCTCTTGGCACATTGCTCTTTAAGATGTTCAAAGGACTTAGTTACTTCAGAGTCTATGAAAATGCATCTTTCTTCAATAATGTTGTTAGAGGTGGTACTATTTTACCATATTTTTTAAAAAACTTGCTATAATACATCATAACTCGAGAAATACTCATCTCGCTTTATGGTTGTGTGTACTTTCCATTCCTTAATGGCTTTAATTTTGTTAGGGTCTACCTTAACACCCTCTTAGATAGAATATGACCTAGATATTCCACTCTTTGCACTCCAAAGAAACATTTGAGGTTTTTTACATATAATTTTTTCTCCTCCAATAGTTTGAGTACCCTATCAACATGTTTAACATGATCCTTCCAAGACCTAGCTAGAATATATCATGAAAAGCCTAACACAAATTTTCTAAGGAAGGGTTTGAAAATGGAATTCATCAACCCTTGAAATGGAAGGTGCATTGCAAGGCCAAAAGGCATGACCAAAAATTTAGAATGACCTCATGAGCTTGAAAATGTTTTTCATATGTCTTCAATCTTCATTCTACTTTGATGATATCTTTAATAAGAGATCCAACTTGGTGAAAAATTGATCTGCGTAATTAATCCAATAATTCATCAATCACGGAATGGGATATATATATTTAATAGTGAGCTTATTGAGCTACATATAATCCGTACACATGCGCCATGACCCATCCTTCTTATGCACCAATACTACCGGAGCAGAGAAAGAACTTTGACTAAAGTGAATTATACCAACCTTCAGCATTTTCGCAATCATACGTTCAATTTTTCTTTTTGGACATAAGGATATATGTAATGCCTTATATTTGGAGGAAAAAATTCCCGGAACCAAATGATTAACATGATCATCATGAATATGTGGGGACCTCGGGGAGTTTTGAACACTTTGAATGATTATCCAAGACTTTTGGAGATCTCTGAGAAATAATACTTATGTTCGAACTTCTAGTGAGCATAATTGTGCAATGACACCTTGTTGTTCTTTCTTCAAAATATTTTTCATGACATTAGAGCTTATCATATTTCATGCCTTTCTTGTGATACCTCATAATTCAACTTCATTTCCTTTCGAAGAAATTTCAAGAAAATTTCATGAAAATTAAAATCTACTGTCCCCAAAGACTGTAACCATTGTACTCGCAGTACAACATGACGACCGCCCATTGGAATGGAAAACATTGGACTATTCAATACATATTCTCCCATGGTTACCTCTGATATTATGGCATTTTCCAAAGAAATTATGGGTTTCTCCATTTTCCACCATCACTTGACACTGGTACTGGTATAGGAAGCAATTCACCTATCAAGTTACCTTACAATGATAGAATAAAATTATGGGTACTACTCCGAATCAGTAAGCACTATTACATTTTTCTCGCTTGATATGTCCTTATATATATCGAGAGTTTTAGGAGTGGTAATTGCCAATGCATTAGAGATATGGTCGGATTCATTTATCCTCCTCTACAAACTTGGTTCTGGTATATTGTCTTCTTTTGAAGTTTCTTGTTCCTTTTTCTTCCTCTTCACAATCTATGTAAAATAATTTCGTCTAGCAATAATTTATGACCTTTTAGTGTATTTTATATAAAAACTATATCAAAGCCCTTTGCTCTTTTTTTATTCCAATTTTTGTGGTCTCATACTTGCAGATCCGGAAGTCTAGGAGCAGAAAACTTCCATCTTTATAGTTGTGAGTGGTAGGCTTCCTTGTCGTCATAATTTTGATTTCAATTGTTCTTGCCAACCTGAATGCCTTCTCCAATGTATGAAGTTCCGAAAGGCGAACCTCATGTTGGATGTTATCCTTTAGAGTCCTTTGTGAAGACATCAATCCTATGTTCCTCCGGAATATTATTTATGCTTATATTCAATTCTTGGAAGTCATCAATGTGCTCCATCACTGAACCCTTTTGTTTAAGATTGATCAATTGGCTAAAGAAGGTGTTTCTCTTTGTATCCTCATAATGTGCTATCATTTCCTCCGTAAAAATTGACCAAGTGACCAGTGGTTTACGAGAACAAAGCCATTGATACCATACAAATTGATTTTGTTCTAAATATAAAGTTACAATGCATACCTTTTGTGTGTTTTGCGTATTATGGAGATCAAAGTATTTCTCCATTCGTAGTATCTGTTATCATATCTTTGTCATCAAACTTCCTCATATCTATATTTGAATATGTGTATCTAATCAAACATTAGAGTCTATGAAATCATGGTTAAAATTTATTTGGTTCTCATCATGACTTTCCTCTACTGCCTTTTCGCCATTAGGAATATTTTCTTGTAGCAACTTCGCCAAACCTTCCTTCAAACCTTCCATGTATTTCTTTAAATCTTCCAGGTTGCCTTCTATGTCATCCATATTAGCTTCCACACCATCCATCTTAGCTTCCATGCCATCCATCTTAGATTTCATACCATCCATATTAGCTTCCATGCCATTCTTCAAACCATCCATCTTAGCTTCCATGCCTTTCTTCAAACCATCCATATTAGCTTCCATTACTTTGCCAAACCATCCATGTTTCCTTCTATACCATCCATCTTAGCTTCCATGCCATCCCTTAGCTTCCACACCATCCATATTACCTTCCATGCCATTATTCGAACCATCCATCTTATATTCCATGCCTTTCTTCAAACCATCCATCTTACCGTCCATGCCTTTCTTTAAACCATCTATTTCATTTTTTGTTACTCTTTGTGAGTATTTATATTTGTTGCACTTATTCTCGTAATTTCGATATCATGTCGTACCTCTCTTCCTCTTCATGAGTTATATTAGAGCCTTATATGATTAATGGGTGTTGAATCTCTTTTAGAGGTGAACTTTAGAACCCAATACTGATATATATGCTTCAATATGCCCTGGAATCATTTCAAATTGATTTTTCAAACAAGACTTATGCACTCTTGTTTAACAAAATACACACATTTTTCTTGTTTTCGAGGAGCTCGATATTGAAAACCGATGTATTTGTGTAATTTCGAATACCCAAGAGTTTATCTCGTAGTCCTTTAGTAGCCCTCTAAATCGTCTTTGCAATGCCATGGGTCAAACCATATTTGGATTCTTCGAAGGCAAAGTTATGCCCAATCGCCCTAAATGACCTAATTATGGACCGGTTCAAGAGAGTGCAATTTTCACGGTGTTCCACGTGTCACTTTTTCCCCCTTTGGCTCCTAAATTGATACACAATGAAAACTGGCAAAACTTCATTTAATTTTGGCTACTTTTTAAAGAATTCCAATTTTGTTTTCCAGAAAGATTTATGATACTTTTCCCAAGGTCACCTCTTTGAGAAGAAATTCGTGAGCCTCGCAAAAACCCTAACTTCCACAGATCATATCTCCGAAAATATTGTGAACCGTTGTCCGAAATTCTTACAAGAAGTTCCTCAAGAAAAGCCCTCACAAATGGGTTTTCATTTAGATTATGAACCTTTGTAGAAAAAAATATAGCGAAAATTCCATGATGACCTATTTGAAGCAAACAAACCTCGTAATTCAAAGCTCTAATACCAAATGTTTTTAAAACCAACCCAATAATAGAAGAAAAGAGATATCACTGCCTTAGAAATCAACCACTTCAAGGGGGCACCTCCTTTTACATTACATAAACGGTGTACCCGGATGACACAAATGAAAACTTCCTTTCTATATATAGACCCATGGGTTTTCACAATAAAATGCTAGCTTACCAACAATAATTATTTACGCCGGCACAATAATAACAATATGGGGACTAAAGGGGTACAAAAATAATAGTAAGGTGGCTACAATAACAATGTTAATGGACTACATTAGTACATAGGGCCCTAACAAACATAGAGGAATTGATATGACCACAAGAATTCCTATAACTTGCCTCAAAGAATATTATTCTAAACTCTTCGATGGTGATCTAGAAGTACTTCACTTCAGAAGGTAGGTTCAACATGGTTTACCAATACCATTTCAAATCACTTATGCATTTCACAGTAAAAAACCCCTTGTCATACCTTTTATCTATTTAGAAGTTTAGGAAAGATACAACAAGGTCCAAGCCAAGCTCCGATGCATGTACCACCTCTATTTTCCATTATGCTCTTATTAAATCGATGGTTGTTGAAGAATTGAATAGGTTGCACACATATTGGCTCACCTTTCATTTCTATGTGGCTATGAATTTTAGATACTTCCACTCTCAAGAAAACTCAAAAGTCTAAATCCATAACCCCTAGGGAGGAGAAGGAGCCTATAGTTGAGCCCTAGAGCCGACCCCTAAGTAGAAAGAGAGCCTATGGTTAACATGTAGCTAAAGATGTGGTATAACCTATGGTAGCAAGAAAACTTCTATAATAACCGAGATAAAAACTTATATAAGAACCAAAAGGTGGATGACTAGAAGCTAAAGCAAAGGGAAGGTACGTTAGATATCCCGTATGCTATTGGGATACTGGAAGAAAGTGCCATTGAGATTAAAAATCCTAATTGTGCAACATATAGAGATCAAAGATTAAGAAACTAGAACAAGAGAAAAAGAGCTAAGAAATTGGATTTTAATCAAGAAGATTTAGGTTTTATTTTCAAGCCTAGGAAGCCTATCACAAGATCAATGTAGTCTAAAGAAATGATGCTCGAGTTTCCTTGAAGAAAATATGCCATAGGTACCTACAACAAAAATAGAGCCATCAAGGCAGGAAAGGCATGGAGCCCGTACAAGAGAAAAGTGAAGTGGAGATTATGCAAGAACAAATTAAGAAATTCTAGAAATGAAGTGACAGAATCAAAATCACTTTTTTAGGAATTGAAGGAGGATATATCAAAGCAACTTGACTTTTATAACAAGGTTATAGATGAATCGAAGAATGATAAGGAGAACACCACTTTACATAGAGTGATGAAGAAATTGTGCAAGAGCAATAGTATGTGGTTACAAGGAGCAAGAGAAGGTTTCAGTGGGTAAGTTAGAGCTTTAGAAACACAAATTGAAATTATCCAAGCTTAAACATTTAAAGAAGGGTCTCAAGATTGTTGTTGAAATTGATGGCACTCCATGAAAATGGTAATATCATAATTTTTACTTATGTTGTGGAAAATAAATATTTTTAGTAATATAAAGTCTTTTATAGGCTAATAGGAAATGACTTGGAGGTGAAGAAAATATCAAAAGGACAAAATCTCAAAATTAGGTACAAGATAACTTCCATATTGAAGGTGAATATTTACACGGGATTTGTCGTAGCTTTTCATGGATGAAAATGCAAATTTAAAATTTAGCAATGGAGTGCTCAAAGCATGTGTTTAGCTTATAAACATGAAATAAGACCCTAGAACTATCGTAAATATCAAAATTTTTGTAGAAAGGTGTTTTTTGGAATTTGCTACCGGTAAGTTTGGTCGCAAACTTCCCATAATTGGGTTGTTTTCTTATGTGAATGAAGTTTTTGATAAGTTTTTGGGAAATCAAACAACAAGGTAGTGGATAAAAATAGGTCAAAGGTTTCCATATCAGAAATTTCAAGGAGGATAATTATTTTTTGTAAAATAGTCAACAAACACGTAACTGCAAATTCCACCATAAAAACAACGTATTTACAATGGTTCCGGTAAATGACAGCTTAGCAGTCAATTGCAAGCTCATCTTCTCGACCCAATGAAAAGGAAGTTTGACATCTCTGAAGACATTTTTCTTCAACATGAGGTATTCTATAAAAGCCTCAGTTTTTCTGAAAATCAATTAAGGTTTGGAAAATACACAATTATCTTTGATGCCTATTTTATGTACTATTTCCACCAAGTTTGTTGGGTAAATTTTAAAATTCGACTTGGTGGAGGTCCGACTCAAACAGTTAACAAGTCAAATCTCCACGTGGAAACCAACACACAAACCATCCAAGACACGTAGTTATTTATATTTGACAAGGGTCAATAGAGGAATTTTTGAGTTCTTAAATGATAATAGACTCTCTTTTGTATTCAAATCATGAAAAACCTAAATATCCCTAAAAAGGTTTCCACCGTTTTGAATATAAATTATGATAAGGACTTTTTTTGAGAATGGAGTCTAAGACAAAGTTGCGTACTGCTGTAATGGAGGCCCCACTATATATGTGGGTACCTCATTTTGAGGAGGTTGATGGATGTTATGAGAGAACCACCCTTGTAATATTTTTTCTTCAAGCACATACATTTTGCGTAGTCTTTATTTTTCACCTCGAGATTTTGTTTGGATTATATGTTTATCCGCATGTTTTGTATGTAGTTATCCATTTCATATAAATTCGATTACTTGGAATTTCGTCATATGCTCCAACCTCCTTCATTTGTTGTGCTTTAATCTAAATGTTTATTTCACACCATTTTTTAAAGTAAAATTTTCTCAGCCTTCCATAAATCAATGATGTTTGTAATTTGTTTTCCCCATCGACTCCATGCCCAATGGTGTTTTCATCATACCCTTTCACTTACAATCACATGAAAATTTCTAATTTCAGTCATATGATATTTTTGAGTTTTATACACAAGACTCTATAAGTACCCGAGAGAGCCCTCTCCCAGACTAGAAGGGCTAACTTTCATTTAAAGTTGGTTTGAAATAGTTATGTTGGGTTGATGTTTGACACAACCCAACTCGTTATAGCCTGTGTTGATAACATTTTAGTGCATTTTCCGAAAGCAAAAGCTTTATATTCACTAGAGAATGAATACAAAGATTATCTTTGATTGCCGATGGTGAATAGTAGTTGGACATCAACAAAGTTGTATATATTTCCCACTATTTTTACTCAAGTGTTGAAGAATCCAAAGTTTAGAATTTTCATGGAGACTCCACTTTCATAGACCAATAACTTCAAGAAGATGAGTTCAATTGAGAATGCAGTAGTAATTCCGTGTGCATGTCCCTACGAACTGCCTCACATCCCCGGCTTTCCAAATCCTGTTGCCCAAGATCGATTGGTGAACTTATCTTCCGATATTTAAATAAGAAAAGAAAGATAATGTTTTTCTTCACTTCACATATTCCATATGCATGTAAATAAGTTTCAAGTTGAGTTTCCCGAGGATTGTCTCATGAAATGCTTATGTCCACCCCAGAGGATGAAGCTAGAACATGAATAAAGGGATACAATAGGAAGCTTGTTCTCCTCAAATATTTCCATGGAATGCCGAACATTATGAGAAATATCATCTTATTTGATTTATTGTTACAAGGTCATGGTGACTTTTTTTAAGGTTTTGATTCCATATCTGAAGTCTTGTGATAATGGAGAGTTTGGGATGAGGATATGTTAGAGGAACATTATGAATTTTCTTGGCTAGTTGTCATGATAATCAAGAATGTTTCCAACAACTAGATGTGTCTTCTTTGCTTCAAGATGAAATAGACCAGTACCCTTTGACAACCAAGTTATATCCCATAGCTATTTGAAAATCGTAACAACTTTCCTAATCTTCATGGATAAAGATGAATATAAATACACACATAAAGAGTCTTCACTATTCATTTTCAAACCTTTGTTTCAAGAAGATTATACCCAAGAAATTAATGATAATCTCTAAGCATATAAAAAAAAAATCGAGCATTTCTCAAGAACAAACAACTGAATGTTGAGAAACATGAAACAAGGTGATAAAGGTGAAGCTATGTGAAACATGTTTCTTTTATCATGAGGAGGAGTGCTGATTCCTGAGGTGTTCAAGGTTGTCATAAAACACTTATAGAGAATAATCAAAGAACTTTCATCCATGTTGTCCCAAAATTTCTTGCTACGGATTTAAATGATAAATTTTTTTTAATACTCATGATGATATACATGAAGTTCACGCGGCAATTTTTTAGTTAAATACCTTATGTAATGTACGAGGTTGGTATGCTGGATGTTGTTAGACCCCGCATTGTAAGAACTACCATATTGGACCAATAGAATTTTGGAGTCGCATCAATAGTAGAAGACCGTTACATGATACTCCGAGCCGTGTTAAATGGTGATGTGCTATTTTCGTTGTTAAATGTTTTGTCATTTACTGCATCTATTCATATGATTGTAAAACATAAATTTTAGAATAATTTTTGGTCGTCGAAGAACTCCCACCCGTCTACATTTACAATTTTAATGTTTTCCGTCAAGTCCGATTAAAGAATTATTAACTCGCTCTTTAGCGCTAATAAACCTTACTATTTCTTCCACCTCATAATTCATAATTTTCTAAATATCCATTTAGCACAATCAGCTTGCTCCCGTGATGCTCTTGAAAGTCGATGCACCAATCTTACTTTGACTCCATAGCCCAATGACTAGTCCCCTGTGAGACCGTCTATCCCAATCAACAAAATCACTCAAAACAACCAATACCGTCAAACAACTATCCACACTACTGATATTATTAACATGGAAAAAATTAACTTAAAATGGTAGAGAGCCCTCTCCTAGTCTAGGAAGGCTAGTTCCTATATTCCAAAGCAACTTCATGTTGTCCTCTATCGTTTATTCTCGCAATCTTATAAATTATAGGGCCACAACAGTTTGCACCACACATACAAAAGGTGACCTTTTTTCTTGGATGTTATGTGTTGCCAAATTTTGTGCACTTGTGCCTTCATTTTCTAAGATCATATTTTTTTATTTTCTAATAGTGTTATGAATCTATTTTTCTATAGACTGTGCCCATCGAGATCATATTTTTTATTTTTTGTTATTTCTATGAATCCATTCTTCATATGTCACAGCTTAGAATGGAGAGCAAAATGGGAAGGAGAGTAAACTAGGATGGGGGACCCCATTTTTCATATGACTCCGCCCATGGTTTTGTGCATGGGTTTTCACATGGTTTTGGGGCATGATTATTTTCAAAATGTATTTTGTAGATCCTAACAAGGGAACTATGATTATCTTACAGCAACCTGGTAATAATGGATTAGGGTTTATGAATGCTTCAACATGTATATATATGTGGTGTGTAACACTAAAAGGAACATAATGAAAATCAAGCTCAGAAATCCCGATTTGGGATTCAGGGGAAAATATATGTATATATTTTTATGCTTTATTCTCTCGCTATTGTTTATTTTCTTCGTTTTTAAGATCTTCGTCAAGATAATTTATGTGCATGTATGAAAAAACTACACATCTCACATCTCCTTTTACATGTATGTATTCTTATTTTATTTATATTTTTGTACATTATTTGTATTTTCCTTTTTTAATAATCTAGTGGAGCGATATTCATCATTCCAAGTATCTAAATTCATTCTCGAGTCACGTTTGGATGCAAATGGGTAGTTCCGCAGCTCAAGTGTAGGCCCTCCGTTGATAGTCACTCCCCTATCAAATATTCATATATGATACTAATTTTCATATTTTTTTAAGGTGGTACCAACCTCTGTCCACACCATGAGATTCAAGTTACCATCGATCCTTAACCTGCAAGTTAGCATGCATAGTGCGCTTGTACTTATTGTTTCTACTTCATGGAGATATTTCTTCTTACCTAATCAAAGGTGACAACTTACCAATCACTGCCTTTATTCCTCAAGTTAAGCAACAACTTTATGTTTTATATGCCCAATTCATTTTTTGTCAAGTTATTCCTAACCCCTCAATCATTCTTGGTTTATTTCTTATATATAGGCCATGAATTGAATTTCAATTATTCTTTCTCGACCCAAATGGGGACCTCGCGATTAGTTTGTGATATTTCTCAAATTACCCCATTAATTCCATCAATGAAGTAATTTAATTGAGTCATACATCCCCTTAATCGAAGAAACAAACCCTATATTTATTCTCCATGGTAGAAAAAGACCGAAATTTCTAGAATTTGACATGCATGCCATGCCTATTGCATTGTGGACAAATGGGAAATATGTGGAAGCACATGTCATCGCATGATGGTTTTAACCTTGCTATCTAGTTAAATAAACTAATATATAATAATTGGTTAATTGCTTTATAGACCCAAAAATTTCATGCTATCCGTAAATTATTGTTTGAGAAAACTATTTTTTTCTTCTTTCACTTTCATATGTGTAACACTTCTATTTTAACCATTACACTAGTAACCAATTGTCATATTCTTGTGGTCTATCTTTAGAGGTGGATTCACACAATTCAAAATTTGAATGACATACCTCTATTTGTTTGCTATGTATCTAGTGAACATGCAATGTAACTCTAATTTATTAGTGGTGTGTGAGTCTAAAATAAAGGATCCTCGATACTCTATTATTTCTTAATATGAATTATTTTCTTATCTATATTGTTCATTATTTGTGTACAATGAGAGATCATTACCGTTGTTTAGTCTATCTAGAGAAATATAGAACTCTATACAAAACCAATAGGGGTGAGAAATGATACTAACTAACATTACTTTGATTTGCTTCCAAATGTTTTCTTGAGGGACAAAGGATTATATATAAAATTTCCACACAAATTCATTTGAGAAAACTATCATATGTGTGCTAGGATACCAACAATTAAATATAGATGAGATCTAGAAGAATTTTATATTTGTTTTCTTTTTCACAAAATCAAGGTGAACACATTTCTAACTATCACACTCGGGTGACTTTTTCAAACATTTTTCCAAGCCCCCGCTCAGGAATGTATCCTTTTGGTACCCAACTATGGTAAATATTTTCAAGGTATTACTAATGTCTAATGAACATAGAAAGGCTTCTTTTTAATTACATTCAATATGTATTTATTATAGCTTTCCAAAGTATACAACTTTTCTTTTTTTCTATCAATCCTCTAGCTATCTTGCCATACACTCAAGCTCTAGATAAGTTTGCACCACACATATATTAGGTAAGATTTTGTGGTCAATGTTCTGCACACAAATTTTGTACACTTTAGCCTTAATTGTCCGAGATCATATTTTTTATTTTCATTAATTTATGGATCTAAATTTTTGTATATTACAACTATCGAGATCATCTTTTTTATTTTTTGACAATGCCATGAATGTGTTCTTATGTGTATGTTGCAACATAGGATGGAGAGTAAAATGAGAAGGGATTTTCTATTAATGGTGTGATCCTTAATAAAGTTTGCTTGGTGAAAAAGATGTAGATTCTATTTCTCTCGCTATCATTCATTTTGTGAAGCTTGCCGAGGCCCACTTCTTAATCAACTTCTCTTCAAAATTATGTTATTGTCGACTTGGGGAATTTTTTTATTAATTGGATGGAACTCAATGGAAATAATGAAGCAATGTCTTTCTTCCCTAAGGAGTCATAGGCTTAAATTTAGAGGGGGTAGGGTATCTACATCTCTATAGACATAATGTCAAGTTTCTATATGAAAGGGTTACTCTCTTGAGGTATTTATGCATTGAAGACAACAAACCGATCACGATGAGTAGTAACAATATTTCTTATTAGAACCTTTGTTGTTCCTACCTTAACTACCATTTTTTTTTTCTAAGCAATTGTGAGACTACTAAAACAAAACAAGTTGTGCTCTCCTAAAATTTAAATGATAAGGAATATGATGGTTTCTTTGTTGATTCTTATCATGGATATTTTTATCTCATCCATCCTACATTATTTTTAGAGTTCATATCATGCTGCAGCCTATGTGAGCAAACTGGACTTCAGGTTGATTATCTCAAAATTTATCTTTATCCGCTACTTTCCTTTTCATTCTCTGCATCATGGGTGTTTTCTTCTCACGCCTCTCGCATGGTTTTGTTGCAATCGCAAGCCTTAAAAATGTAGGATGCCCAATAAATCTATTTTGTCGAATATCTTTCACAAAGGCATGATTTTAATTTTCAGCTCCTCTTGTTGACTCTTATTATATGGGAGACATTTTGTTTTTGTTAACTATGTATCATGTATTGTGCCAATGATGCCCCATAAATTATGTACCTTTTCCGAGAATTTCAAGGCTATTTAACTCGCATGAAGCGTTTATTGTGTCATTTAATAGTACTACTTTTGTCTATGCAACTTAGTGTGACGACGAGGTTGTAGAGGCTTTTAAAACTTCCCAGAGCCCTAAAACATTTATTTTGCTTCATTGAAGTCATTGCAATAATAAGGATGATGCCAATGGGTTGCTTGAGTTGGGTGGTAAGGGTCTTGTCAACAAACATTAGGACTCCAAATCACTGCATTAAGTGTGTTTTGGAAAGTTGCAAGCAATTATAAACACTTTCACATCCCATGTTTGAGCCTCATTATTTTTTGGTCATCTTGTTGGTATGATATGTTATAATCATATTATATATCCGAATTTTTTGATGATCTAGCATAATATGTTGTTTGGTTTATTTTCATAGGATCAAGGTGAACATATTTCTAATTATCACACTTGGTGAATTTTTCATAGAAGTTTTACTGGTCTCCTCAATGTGTGTGGAATGTACCATTTCGAGGTATCCAACTAGGGTAAATATTTTCAATATCTTAGAGTCTAATGGACACAGAAGGGATTCTTAAAATAACCTTCAATTTTTTTTTATTTCAACTTCTTCAGTAGTCTTATAACTTTTCTTATTTATGTCACTCTCAGTCTATCTTGCCATATACTCGACTCGGGAGAAATTTTTCACCACACATACAATGGTGTAACCTTATATCTTGATGTTTTGTGTCACGTATTTTGTGCTTGAGCCTTCAATGGTTCGAGATTGTTCTTCTTATTTTTCAATAATGCTAGAATCTATTTTTCTATATATTTCAAATTTTAATCGAGATCATCTTTTTTTTATTTTTTGATAACATTATGAATCTATTCTTATGTATGTTGAAAATTAGTATGGATAGTAAAATGGGACAATATACATATGTGTCTCTCGCTTTTAGGTTAGTGAAATAGATTTTGGAGAACCGGCACAAATGGTTCAAACATATAAGCCGGCATTAGTTAATTCATCATGTGAGACGTACTTGAGAACAGAACAAAGGTTTCTTGGTGAAAAGATGTAGATTCTATTGGTTTTATTATTTGTCCACTTTTCCAAGCTCGTTGGATGCCCACTTCCTAACCAACTTTTCTTCAAATATTATGCTTTCTGACTCGGGGACATTTTTCTCTTAATCGTGAACCTTGTCCATAATGGTTAGTAACATGTATTTCTTCCCAAAGAATCATAGGATTAAATCTAGATCATGTATGTTATCTACATATACATGTAGACATAAAGGTATCACATCACTACATGGAAGGGTTACGTCTTGAGGTATATGTTCCATTTTTGATGTAGCAAAAAGTATGTCGATTAAGGGCAACAATATTTCTTGTTAGGAACCTTTTTTTCTCCTACATTCACTAGAAGTTTTTGCTTACGCATCGAATTGTGAGATCGCTAAAACAAGAAAACAAGTTGTGCCTCCGTAAATTTAGAATGATCTAAATCATAGTCTCTTTTGATGATTCTTATCATGGGTACTGCTACCATCACTCTACATTATTTTTAGATTTCATATTGTGCCGTAGCCTCTCGAAATGTGGAGTTCAAGTTGATTATCTCAAAAATTATCTTTACCTTCTTATTTTTCTTTTTTTGTTCTTATCATGGGTGTTTTCTCTATTTTAAGCTTTGCATGGTTTGGTGCAACTTCAAGCCTTAGAAAATTTAGGATTCCCAATCAATCTATTTTGTTAAACATCTCGAGCATGATTTTAATCTATCGCATCCTCTCGGTTCACTACTATTATATCGACATATTTTATTTGTTTTTCAAATCTACATGGGTGTGTATTGTTCCAATGATGCCTCAAAAATCTTCACCTTTTCCTCAGATGCCAATGGCCATTTAACCGCACCAAGTATTTATTGTTTCATTGAACAAAACTACTACTTTTTGGGAAATTTACGATGGAAGAAGAGGTTGTAGAGGCTTTTAAAACTTCCTAGAGCCTAAAAGAGATTGTTTTTAGCCCATTGTAGTCATTACACACATGGATGACACAAGTAATGAGCTACAAACTGTGGTCTCGTTAGAAAAAAATAGGCTTCCAAATCATCGCAAGGGGGACTTTAAAAGTTTGAAAGCACTAGAAACACTTTCTACATCCCATGTTTGATATTTAATCATTTATGGTCATATTGTTGGTCCATATGTTCTAATCATCTAATATATCTAAATTTTGGATGATCTAAGCAGATCATATGTTTGCTTTTTTTTCAGACAATCAAGGTGAAATTTTTTTCCAATTATCACACTCATGACTTTTTCATACAAATTTTCTTGATCTCCTCAAAGGTGTGGAATGTATCCTTTCAGAATCAACAAGGGTAAATATTTTTGAGATCTTAGTAGAGCTTTTAATGGACATAGAAATGATTCTTTAATTACCTTCAATATGTATTTATTCTATCTTTCCAAAGTCTTGCAACTTTTCCTTTTTTTCTCGCCAATCTTGTAAGCTATCTTTCCATGCACTCAAGATTGGGAGAAGTTTGCACCACACATCCAATAGGTAACCTTTTGTCTTGGATGTTCCTTGTGTTTCCAAATGTTGTGCACTTGTGCCTCTTTATTTGAGATCATATTTTTTTATTTTACAATAGTATTTATGAATCTATTTTTTTCATATATTGCAAATCACCGAGATCATATTTTTTATTTATCATAATGCTACAAATCCATTCTTCATATGTTGTAGGTTAGGATGGAGAGTAAAATTGGATGGAAAGTAAAATGTGATGGGGGACCCTATTTTTCTAAGTAAGCGTAAGTTTATCTCGTAGTGAGAAGGTTCATTTAAGAAACACAAATAAGTTTAAAAACATAGTTCTATGTTTAATCATACAGATTACAAGCACAGACAGCAACACTAACTCCTGTCAGCTCAATGGGAAGAAATATGACTATTAAGTAATCACAATGAGAGCCTCCCTGTTTTCCTCTCAAGATTTATGGGAGCTAGTTGAAGATGGTTTAAGAACCAGCCGCATGGCACAAGTATTTAATGCCTTAACACATACATAGAAGGATTTGTTGAAGAGTACTGGGGAGAAGGACTCCAAAATCCTCTTCTATATATATATCAATCAATGCATGAAAGTGCATTTCCAAGGATCAACAACAAGTGGTCCAAGGATGCATGGGACAACCTCTGTGATGTTCTATCAAGAAATGAATATAAAGACAAACAAAGCTTCAATTAATGAGAAGGGATTTTAATTCATTTGCATGAAAGAGTCCGATACAATAGCTCTATTCTTCACAAAGGTTGATTGGGTTGGTTACCCAAATGACATATCATGGAGAGAAAGAAGAAAGAAAAATAGTGGAGAAAGTATTGAGGAGTCACTCCTAAGATTTTATGTGATAGTAACAACCATTGAAGAGACAAGGATCTCTCAAAGTTTATCAAGTTAGATGAGCTTCATGCATCATTGATGACACATGAACAAATATTGGGTAGAACAACAAACTCATCTTTGAGCATGCCTTCAAGACCCAAATGTCCTTCGTTGAAGAGGAAGAGTCAAGGCAGAGAAACTACAGAGAAAAAGGAAGAGGTAGAAGCCAAAAACAGAGAAAGAAATAGCCCGCAAATACAAGGAAGGAGCAACGAAAATCGTAACCAAGGCCAAGGAAGTAGCCAAGAAGGTGGGAAAAGTCAATCACATGGACAAAGGTATGATAAATCCCAATTCCAATGTCATTACCGTAAGAAGTATGGCTAATACAGGCAAATGAATGTAGGAAGAAACATGTGGACATGGGTAGTAGACCCACACACTTTACTAAGGAAAATACCAAATAAGAGAATTTATTTTTGGCATGGGTAATATGGTCAAGAGAAAATGAAGATATATATTCTAAACCTCGTGATGTAGCAAATTCATATCACCGGAAACATTTCAATGTTTCCCACAATAGATGAAATTGTGAAGTATCAAGTAACATTGGGGCTCTATGAAAGTTTCATTATAAAAGGCGATTAAGTGTTTTAACAAAGAAATAGAGAATGGAACCACATTTATGTATACTATGCCTCGGGTAAGGAAGTGTAAACTTTTTGAGCATCGGACAACTCATTCGTAAAGTCTACAATGTTTTCTTTGAAGATGATGTATGCACCATCATGGATAAACCACCAAGCAAGCAAAGGATTGCACAAGTGAAGATGACAAGAAATAGAATGTTTTCTCTCAAGATGAGAAATCAAGAAAGGAGTTGCAATGGTAGAAGTGACACAGAGACATTCCAAAGAGAAGAAAAAAAGATGAAAACTGTTATGGCATTTGAGATTCGACTTTCAACTTTGGAGGTTTGAATCAAGCTTCATAAGAAAGGAATGGTAAAGGGATTACTAATACTGAAATCCAGACAAATTTCTATGTGTGCATTTATACTGGGGAAAAAAACAACACAAAGAAAGCTTTCCACCAGAAAGAGCATAAGGAAAATCACCTTAGAAATAGTCCATTCCGATTTGTGTGGACTAATGCAACACCATCATTAGCGTATAACCAATATATGTTGACCTTATTGATGATTACACAAGAAAAACTTAGGTTTATTTTTGAAGTCAAGAGTGAAGTGTTTGAGAAATTATGCTTACTTAAAGCTCTAGTTGAGAACCAAAGTAGCAAGATATTAAGGTCTTAAGAATGTATTGCAAAGGAGTAATTACATCTCCAAAGAATTTTTGCATTTTTGCGCAGAAAAAATGGGATCTACAAACAATTTACGTTGTTGTATATAACACAAGAAATGGAGCACAAAGGAAAATAGAACCATCGTGGATATGGTAAGAAGTATGTCGAAGGCAAAACATTTGCCAAATGAATATTGGGTCAAGCCGTACATTGTGCAAGGTAAGGCCGATTAGATGCCTAAACAAAGAGTGTAATGAATAGAGTTCGAAGAAGCATGGAGTGGAATAAATTAGTTTGTCATGCACATGAGAGTTTCTGGTTGTGTGGTTTATACACACATTCCGGTATCTGGGCTAAGGAATAAGTTGGACAATAAGGGGAGAAGTGCATATTTGTTGGATACAAGAAGAATCCAAGGCATAAAAATTGTATAACCCATCCACCCAAGAACTAACTTTGCCATTTTCTACTTTCTTGGTCCGGGTAAACCCACTTGCAACTCACAAGTTTGTGATTGGAAGTAGCGTAAACAAATCCAAAGTCTAGTTCTCAATGAGAGAGTTATATTCCTCATCCACTTGCTGTTTCCCATTCAGATGCCTGGGCTTTTTCCTCGCATAAGTCTATGGATCATATGCATGCATCATAAGCATGCGTGGGCATGCATGGCTCCATAGCTAAGAGAGTGCTTATTGATCTCGTCAAACCGAAGGATAGAGGTAGGATCATCAAGGACATCACTCATGATATGCCATTTGTGTGCTGAATGCGGTTGAGAATCTTCCAAAATACACGAGGAAGTGTAATCTTGATGTTCAACAAAATGGTGCAAAAGGTGTCACGGAAAAGGCCCATCTTCATCAAAGTTCTGATTTCAAAGGTTAATCCGCATACCATCAATGAGTGTGATGAAACTGGTAATAAGTTCATCTACCGGTGCATGCAAAATATCTTTCACAAACTCTTACACTCCTTTCAATAAATAACTCTTCAGTTGCTGATACTGCTAACCGTGCCATTTGGACTTCAATGTATTATCCAACAAAGATGCATTCTTTAATTTGAGGCTCCAAAGCCTTTCTCTTCTCTATAGGGAATGCGTCCATGCCCGAGATCCAAAATGGGGAAATGACCGACTTCAGTTGCATGCTAGTCCAAGCCTCAAAAGGTGATTTTCCAAGAACATATTTATGAGGAGATATATTATGATGCAGGGCACAATTTAGGCCATTTTATACCTTTGTTGTTTAAAGAGATCTTACATGCAACATGCACTGGCCATCCCTTTCAAAGATCGATTCTTCCTTAAGTCACGTCATTTTTCTATGGAGGTAAGGAACCGTATTTACCGGTGAACGTATGCTCCTCGTTTCATTACAAGTATTCTTGATAAATTTTTCACATATTCGTCCCATTATCTCGTGCGAAGTATCTTAATGCCTTTTCTAGAGCGCATTTTTCCGCATGCATTTTGAAAATCTTTAGATGTTGAAAAAATTCGTACTTGAGTTTCAAGAAGGAACCCGAGTGAACCTTATGTAATCATCTATAAATGACAACAAATATCTTTCTTTTTCTCAAAGGAAAGCGACCGGGAAATGGACCCAAGGAGATCACCGTTTACAAGTTCCAAAGGTGAAGAGGCTCTCCATGCATGCTCCTTCTCGAACTTGTCTTGTGGATGCTTTCCAAGAGCACATCCATTACAAACACCATTTGAAGATTCAATTGCTCAAACTTTCTTCACTCATCCCTTGCTTGCTAAGTTGTTACATATATCAAATTAAAGTGCCCAAATCTCTCCTCGCCAAATCCTACTTTCTTTAATTTTCATGCATAAGTAGCAAAATAGAATCCGATCGAGGAACAAAATCGTAAAATGTATACAAAGATGAGATCGATCATTTACATTGCCAAATGCAATCTTTCAAGTTCGTTTACATGTCATGCAAATGTTTCGTCGTTAACCGGTAAATCTCCACTTTCCTTTTGCCACTTTCATGTGTCATCTCGATACATCGAGAGAATATTTATAGAAAGCCTTTGAATATGCAAGACATTCTCAAAACTTCCATCTTCGAATTGCACTCTCTCATCGTCCACAAATTGTTGCAACCGTGTACTGTCCCCTCGTGAGAAGGCAGTGTCCTAAGTATGCATGTAGAGAATAAAAAGGATTCCTTTGAAGAAACCATATGCCGTGAAGCTCCTAAATCGATGATCCATTCTTGCGGTGTAGAATGAAAATCAATCAAAGGGTGCTCCATTATCCTCGTTTCTACTTGCTTTTCCCTTTGCCTTCTTCTCTGCACTTTCTAGAATGTGATGACCAAGATTATTTTTCAAGTGTCTTTTCCATCAAATAAATATCCTTCTCGCATGCAAGAGGATTCAGATTATAACCTTTATCACAAGTGATATAATTTCGAATTCTATTATACCATGTTGGAAAATATGAGAGCTCAAAAGAAATAGGGAAATGTTTTTCCCTCAATACATAGCTTTACATGTGCTTATGTGGAAATGAAAAAAATAATTTACAGAGACACACACAGACAAAACACAAGATAATTCAGTTTTCTCATTCATCTATTCATTCATATAAAACATCCCTTTTAATACAAAATCGCAGAGCTTGACAATTTAATGTCAATTCAATGTCAAACTTTATTGTGTGTAACCAAAAAATGTCCTTCGCTCGTAAAAATATATTTATTCATAAAACAACGTACAAACCTTGTTGGACATTGGGTCTTTAATTCTCCTATGTGTTTTGCGACATGGACTAACCACCTTTCATGGATCCTAACTTTGGCGATTGTATAAGAGACTAATACCCAAGATTTTGGTCTAACGACAATCGTGATTCCAACTAGTGGTATCGTAGCAAATGATCTCGAGTTTGAAACCTGCTCGACTCGCGTTGGGGGGGATATTGTTGGACATTGGTTTCAACGTTCCCCATGTGTTTTGGGACACGGAAGTCAACCACCCTCTCTGGATCCTAATCCCTTGGCTATCAGAATGGGAGACTAATGTCGCGCGTTTGTCTAAACGACACCCAGGTTGTTCAACATACACTTCCTTCAACACTCCATCCAAGAATATTGACTTCTACATATAGTTACGATAAAATTTCCATTTTTTTTTGTGTTGTTATTGACAACACCGTATGCACTGCCTCCATCCTTGTGACTGTGCACGTGCTTCTCGCAGTTCTTCATGTCGATGCTTGTAACCTTTGGACAACCAGTCTTGATTTATGCCTTTCATCTTCGCTTCAATGTTTCTCTTGGACTTATAGACCCATTTCACTCCAATGACTTCTTTAAATTTGCAGAAGGTCCACTAACTCCCATGTGTCATTCCTTTTCTATCAAGCCCTATTTCTTCATTCATTGCCTCAACCCATTTCTCTTCTTTTGCCTTCATCTTCAAAGTGTGTTGGGTCACTCCACATGAAAATAATTTTCATGAAGAATTCAGACTGCACTATTATCAACTTCTTCTTACTCATAAATTTCACTAAATTTTTGAATTTTGGTCTTTCATACTTGTCAGAGATGAGCTTGGTGTTGAGCTTCAAGTAGATGGAGTTGCGTATATTTGTGGTGTGCTTGGAGAAACACTTACTTGATTGTGCAATGTTGTCATATTACTTGCTTACTTGGGTGGTGTTTGTTGAGCTTGTGTGCATGGAGGATTTACTATTGAGGAATTAGCCGCCGTCAATTTTTTCTTCATGTGACATACATGTCTTCACACTGATCGTCTTCTCTAAAATTCATCCCATGCTTCCTCTTCTATGAACTAACATCTCCGTTGATTATTACCTTCTTGGTTAATGGATTGTAGAGCTTGTATGTTTTGGATTCATCATCGTATCCACATAGCCATACATTCTCGTTGTCCAACTTCTTCCTCAACCTATCCGGGACATGTGCACACGCCACACACCCAAACGCTCTCATGAGTGAACACATCTCAATCCATGCCTCTTTAGGAACCTATTCATTACACTACATTGGACATCTATTAATTATATACACCGCACAAGCAATAGCTTCTAAATTTCAATAATCATTTGGAAAATTCTTCGCCTTCAACATACTCCTTGCCATTTCCATGATGGTCCTATTCTTTCTTTCGCAACACCATTTTACCGAGGTGTATACCTTTCGTAAATTGTGAATTCCATGCTCCCCGCAAAAACATAGAAGTCATTTGAGATATATCACCTTTAGTTGTCCTCAACACTTTTATGTAGTGTCCACTTCGCTTCTCAACAAGAGCTTTGTAGTGATGGAAGCATTAAACACTTCACTTTTTTGTTTTAGAAAATAGATCCATGTCTTCCTTCGTATTCATTTATGAATGCAAAAATGTAATGGTCGCCACCAAATGATGGCAGGGTGCCATTGGTCCACATAAACCGAGGACAATATCCAAAGGTACTTTGCCCTTATTGACTTTCCGTCGGAAATGACCGTGTTGTTTGCCCAAGATGCAACCTTCACATAGGTCGTCCAATTTTTCTATGAGTGGTAATCCTTCACCATGCATTTCGTTAACAAATTAAAACCTCCAAAGTTGAGATGACCAAAACTCAAATTCCATAACCAATTCTCATCTTTGACTTATTCTTGAAGTTTATGCATACCTACTACACACCTTCTTCCTTCAAGTCTCGATCTTATATCGAGAGGAAACATTCTCGTTGTTTGTTATATGAACTTTGCAATGAGTTGTTTAATGAGTTTATCCAAGATTGTGCACACATCATCTTTAAAAAATACATTTTAGCCCTTTTGCATGAGTGTCCTAATGAGGTTATGTTTCAAACTGTGGACAAAATAAATATCCTGCATGAAATTCTTTCTCCCATATTTGTTAGTATGTCTACTCTTCCTTTTCCCATGACAGACCTTGCTATTAGTCCCCAACATTAGATTACTTCACACTTTAATCTAGATTGGAAAACATTTCTATGTTTCTCTATTGTGTTTATACACGCTAAATCTAAGAACCATGCATCTCCTTGTTTTTATTGTGATATATTACAAGATAAAGCAAGCTACTGTCTCGATCTTCCTTTGTGCAATTTACACTTGGTTTTCTACCCATGTCATATTTTCTCTTTCTACATTCTTTTGCATAATGACCATACTTCTTACACAATGACATTGAACTTGGAGATTTATCATACCCCTCTAATCATGTGCTTGATTTTGTCAGCCTCGACTTGGATTTGATTTCTGCCTTCTACTGAGTCACAGCCGTTTCTTCCACCTTCCGTGTGGGCTTCTTCCTCTTCCTGTGATTTTGATCTTCTTCGACCTCTACCTTGAACGTCAGCAAACTTGCAGTCTTGGAATGTGTGCTCCAATGAGGATTCTTGTTGCTCTGTTCTATTCATCTGTGTCATGAGACATGAGTGATGCATGAAGCTCATCCACCGAAAACTCGTGAGAGATCCTTTTGTCTCCTCTATGGCTATAAGGGACCATGGTGCATCGACCATGGTAGACTTCTGCATCTTCTCAACTATTCTCCCTTCTCAAGTATCTCACCACAGACCGTTTGGGTAAACAACCCAATCACATGTGTAAATAATGAGTCCATATTCTTAGACTCTTTCATACATACGTTTCTGCACCTCTTCAACATTTTTAGTTTTGTTGTCTTCACTTTGCATATGCCCTCGGTAGGCTATCTAGAGGTTATCCCATGCTTGTTGACTTCGTCATTGGGCCGCAACTCTTGGGAAAATACTTTCATGAACTACTTGTAAAATATAGAAGACGGATTCGAGTCCTTCTTTATTTTCTCTCAACTAATCTCTTTATACTTGTGTCAAAGCATTGTGGCGTCGTCGCATCCGCTAGTTCTCGGAGTCCATTCTCCACCTCGGGGCTCTCAACATCTTGTGAGGAAAACATAACCTTCATTGTAACAGCGCAATGAATAATTTTTTTCCATTAAATCGTGGTATTTAGACTAGTCAAGTCACAGTTTTGTTACTTTCATTTTCACCGGTAAACAAAAACCTTCTCTATCACAAGAGAATCCGCTTCTCAAAAAACTTTCAACTCTTCAAAGAAAAACACTTTCTTTTACCGAGAGATTAAACTGGCTTCCGATACCATGATAGAATTTCTAATGCCTTGATACCATGTTGGAAAATACGAAAGCTCAAAAGAAAAAATCTGGGAAATTTTCCTCAATACACAAATATGAAAATATGCGGAAATGAAAAAATAATTTATAGAGCCACAAACGTCAGAGAAAAAAACATGAGAGAATTGAGTTTTCTCATTTGTCTATTCATTCATATGAAAATCCTTTTTAATACAAAATGGCGATTAGCACTGAATGCCAATTCAATGCTCCATTTAAAAGCTACTATATTTATAAAACAACGCATTTATATTGTACGGACTGAAAACCTTTCAAAGTTTCAACTTTGAAACCATATCACATCCGTGCGCATCAAGATATCATATTCAAACGATGACAAGTTTTACCCAAGCGTATCCTCAAGCTTTCAGGATTATGATATGATGGTGATATCGCATCGCAATTTACAACAACAAATCACATGTGTTAACACTTACACAAAACGATCAATGATTTTGATGTGCGATGATGATATCGCATCGCACCGGCCCAAGGTTTGGGACTGTGAGCAAAAAGGTAAGAACTAAATTTTGTGAGATGCAATGTGATGCGCTAAACAAGGCATGCGAAAAGGCACGGTTAAGAAAATGTTGAAGATGGCAACAAGAAACAAAGAAGGAGGCATCCCGAAACATCATTCCCGATCCTAGTTGGAAAGTGATCACCTAAACTAGGTGGGGACCACACAGGTGATTTTTTTTGTCGCAAAGTCTATTTTTAGACATATGGATCATGTTCTATAAGTTGCGGGATGCTAAGCCTAGGATGGTTGGTCAGTCGGGAAAAATAGATGGACCTCTATTTTTAGACATACTGAAAAGTCTATTTTTAGACCTAATAATCTAAAAATAGACTGGCCGAATATTATTAGCTCTTAATAATATTTGGACTATAAACATTATCTTATCCTCTTGCGCACTTCAGTTCGAGCTACTGACAAAATACGCAACTTAAGGAATTACGATATTCCTAGGTTTAGTTGAGCTATTGCATGGTTGACGGCCAGAATCATGTAAGTAGTTTGGTGGAGTTGATGAGGCAACATGGAGTTGTCCTTAGTTTAACTTAGTCGAACTAGTTGTATTTAGTCTAACTTCGAAAAATACACTAGTGATGAGTGGTGTGAATTAATTTTATTAATTAATTCACTAATTATTAACTCATAAATCAACCAAAGAACACATCGCTTAACCTGCATGGATGGGGCTCAAAGGAGACAAAGTGTTAAAGGTGGGTGAAAGGTTGGAGTTCACTATCAGCGTAATTATAGCCGTGGCATGATATTTACACATTGATTGATCGGGAGATTGCCAATGAGGATTGCGCAATTAAAGCTGTGGGGATTGGAACCCGAAACCAATTCATTCTAATCTTGATCACAGAGAGGCAAACAAAGGAGGAGATTTGAACCTCGTGACTTGTTCGTATCCTAGCTAGCCTAGTAACTATTGGAGATAGTACCGAGTACTTGTGGAGAGTATTGTACTATGATTGTTACACATCTATCATTATAACATACGTACAGTTGGGGGTTTTTACCGCATGTTTTCCCCATTACATGCTTTTCACCGTGTTTATGTGTGATTGATTAATGTTTCTATGTGCACATGCGATCGCTATTTCCGGCAAATTGATGACTTACTATGAAGAGGCTATGTGTTATATGAAGTTCAATAGTGTTTGACTGTGGATAATATTTTATGGAATAATTCATTTATTATTCAAAATTTCTACATGGTATCGTAGCGATACGACCATCAAATCTATTATAAGGATTACATTTTATTTCTATAGGCAGTAGTCCGTAGCGCGGGCCGTAGCCTCCGGATTCATCCTTCTTGAAGGTGAAAGGTATGGTAAATGCCCCTACTAACATCTCTCAGGACAATAATTTTTTTCTTAATTTTAGATTGAAGCATGGAGTTTGGAGCTGTGGAATTCGAATTCTGTTAAAGTGAAGAGCTTGGTGTCGAAGTCAAAATGTCTTATCAAGGATTGCGATTGGAGTATGTTTGAAGGCAAATTTCGAATTATATTGCATGGAGAGATAGGATGATATGTGTTAGATGACAATGGGTCAAGGAGTTCATAGATGTCAAGTCCGAAAGCCTCGGGCCGATGTCGCCGCTGAGGCTTGGCAAAAGAAGACAACAAGGTGTCGAAGGATTCGTTGGAGGGCTTGAAGGATCACATTGTATCTGCAAATTTCACATGGAAAAGTTTGCTACTTGATGTGGAAAGCGTTGATGATTTATTCCAAAGCAAGAGTGACCAAAGGAAGTTGGCGTCAAGGATAAACTCGTGAAGATAAAGATGGAGAAGAATGACACTATTCCTGTAGGCTCTGACAAAGTTTGCTGCATCGCAAGGATGAGCTTGGGAGTGTAGGAGTTATGTGGATGAAGAGGACTTGGTGAGCTTGGTCAGGGCTTCCGAAGAGTTAAGTATTCTCGTTAAGGGACTTCGTCAATGGTCGGAGAAATTGCCAGATGGGAAAGACTGGTCACCCAAAAAGAGGATAAGTGAGTACTGTAGACCTGAGATTCTCATCAAAGGCATCTCATGAAGAGAATTGCTCTTGGTCGCCAAAGCAAGGAAGGGGAAGGGCAAGAAGAATGCTTCTCAATCCTATAAGTGGATGGTAAAGAGCGAAAGACATGTCCAAAGTGAAGTGTTTTCATCAATACGAGCATGGACATTACGCTCTACTTAATTTGTCAACAAAAGAAGAAGAAAAAGAAGTCGTTGAGCTGGCATCAGGAGATATTTTGCCTCATAATTTGAGTCGGGACTTTTCATTGATCGCATGCATGGTGTCTAGTGCATTGGGATTCTGGGGTGGCATTTTGATAGTGGCACTTCCTTTCACATGACGGGGAGAGATGAACTTTTTCGTTGACTTGGTGGAGAAAGATATCTAGTCGTGTTGAGTTGGGTGACAATGGAAGATGCAATGAGACCAACATTCGTACCACAACCTTTCGTAGGAGTCGCAACCTATTCTTTTACAAGATGTACTGCATGTCTCCACTAAAGAATAATTTAATCTCACCAATGTTAGAGGATAAAGGGTATGAAGTTCTTCTGCTTTCGTTGATGAAAGTTTTCCTTTTCAAGACAAGGCACGAGGATGTCGGTTAGTTGTTGGGATTCGAGCAAAGAATCTCTGCACATGAAGTAGATGGGATGTTCACGCAGCTTCCTACTATTCGTAAGGCGAGAAAGACATGCAATTGATGCTTGGAGAGGGAGCAAGTTTGGTGAAGGGTAAGAGTGAACCCTGCGGGATGTGGAGCAAACACAGATGAGGATCATGAGTGGAAGAAAGTCCATCATGCAGAGAAATTTCGTGAAGCGTATGTAAGGTAGGTGTATGCAAACATACTCACTGTGTGAGAGGTGGGCGACATGATGATTAATCCCAAGAGGAGATTGGGCGGTGATTCATGAGATGGTGTGGATCTCGAAGTGAGTTGAACCCGGCGAGGAGCCCACAGCACACGTAGCATGACCGCCTGGATTGATGCAGCAGATCAAAGTGACAGTATTTTATACTAGAGTGCGAATCAGAGTTGACAAAGAAGCGCAGTGCATGGGTGCAAGAGTTCAATGTGTCACATGGTTCCCGATGACATGTGCACTTGGTACCAGCAGGTCGAAGACTTTGATGATAGATGACTGTGACCGATTGAGTTGTTTGGAGCTCATTCGCTCAGAGGAGTTGCGTAGCAGATGCATGGAGTTGCATGGCGTTTGTGAAGGTTGCGGTGGCGACGAAGGAGTTGCATGTCGCATGCAAAGACAACATTCTTTCCCCGTTGAGAGGGAGTGTTGAAGATGGAAACAAGAAACAAGGAAGGAGGCATCCGAAACATCATTCCCGATCCTAGTTGGAAAGTGATCACCCAAACTAGGTGGGGACCACACAACAGGGATTTTTTTTTGTCGCAAAGTCTATTTTTAGACTATGTCTATTTTTAGACATATGGATCATGTTCTATAAGTTTATGGATGCTGTTTGTAGATGGTTGGCTTAAGTCGGGAAAATATATGGACCTCTATTTTTAGACATATCAAGTAAAAGTCTATTTTTTAGACCGGCTAATCTAAAAATAGATCGCCGAATATTATTAGCTCTTAATAATATTCGTGACTATAAACATTATCTGTATCCTTTGGCAAAGACTTGCCTGTTACTTAGATGTGGCACATGCAATCGATAAGGAATTACACTATTCCTAGGCTTAGTTGGAGCGCTGGTTACCGCTATAACTCATGTAAGTGTAGCTGGGTGGAGTTGATGAGGCGGGGCCAGATGGAGTTGTGTTCAGCCAAACTTAGTTGAACTAGTTGTATTTAGTAAACCGAAAATACACTAGTGATGAGCAAGATGAATTAATTATTAATTAATTCACTAATTATTAACTCATAAATTAACCAAAGAACACATCGCTTAACCTGCATGGACAAATAAAGGAGACAGTGTTAGAGGTGGGTGAAAGGGGCTGAAATGAATATCGGGCCAGACTATAGTCGTGCATGAGATTTACACATTGATTGACTGAGGCTACAATGAGGATTATGCCAGTTTGGGGCTGTGGGATTGGAACTCAAACCAATTCATTCTCGATCTGATCAAGGCAAAGAGAGGCAAAAAACAAAGGAGGAGATTTGAACCCTGTGACTTGTTCAGACCGAGTTGCTCAGGTAACTATTGGAGATAGTACCGAGGCACTTGTGAGGATATCGTACTACATTGTTATATTTTCTCTATCATTATAATATACAGATAGTTGGGGTTTTCTACCGCACAAGCTTTCCCCATTACATACCGTGTTTATGTGTGATTGATTAATGCTTCTATGTGTGCGCATGCGATCGTTTATTTCCGCAAATCGATGATCAATGGTAGAAGAGGTTATGTGTTATGCATGAAGTCTGGCTTGCAAAAATCAGATAATCTTGGTGAATAATTCATTTATTATTCAAAATTTCTACAAGAAAAATAAAGGAAAACAAAGGTTTGTTGCGTAAATGGTAATGCGATAAAGTTAGAGGGTCCCACCGATATTGCATCGACTTAAGTTGTAGGATTCAACAATGCGTTTATGAAAAGAAAAAAATGCTAAGGCTTGCGAGGTGCGTAGTGCGCTCAAGAAGGTAGGTGTGAAATGTATGAAAGGATTTTAACACAGAGACGAGAAAACATTAACTTATGAGCATTATGGAGGTTGCATAAGTAAATAAGCTTCATGGATTTGAGCTTTGTCCTTCTCTGCAAAACTCCATTCGCCACCTACAAAAACATTTAACTCAAGTATGGATGTTGCCAATTTATTCAATGGGGTGGTTGGGAGTAATTTCCAAATAATAAGGACAATTTGAAGTTTCCTTTCTTTCCCTTCTTACGCTTAGAGTCGGGAAGAACCATATGGAGTGTTTTGGATTTCCTCCTCTTTCTTGGATCTAGTCTCTTGCCTTTCGTTTGCCTTGTGATGCTGATTTAGTTTCGTTTTTGATTTTCTTCCTTTCTCATGCATGGAAAGTGCATGCATTTAAGACTTTAATGAACCTGTCTTATGAGATTATCCTCGCCTATGAATAAGAGACTCAATAAATGAGTCAAATTTGGGAATTTTCCATTTTTCTCTAGTTGCAAGTCTTAACTTCGTATGAAATTTGGAAACGAAATGGTATATTCGTAGGCTTAATTTAGACAAAATAGAAAGGATCAATTGACCTTCTGCTTTTTATTTTCCTATCAATTCCGCAATCACGTAGTTGTAGAAGAAATGATTTAAATTTCGTAAAGCCCTGATCAAGAACAGCTCCAGCGTGAATCTCATCCTCTCGCTTCTGCAACAATTTTCTGGTGATTGTAACAAACCTATTTGATGCTGTATGTCCACATGGAACACAATGCTAGAGATATGGACAACAAATAGAAACACTTAAAAGTTTCCATCCATCCTGCTAAAGCATTTTGATTTCAACTGAAGGAATGGGTTCCCATTCGTATTCATAAATATTCGCACAAGCCTTTGCCTTTGAGGTGAAGCAAAATCTATGTGGCTCTCCATTGGAAGTAGTTATAACGGAAAATAATCGTCAAGATGAGAACTCCATTATGAGAATTTTGAACATTTTGATTCACAAATCAAATCTTCAAACAATTTCCAATTCTATGCTCTTCAAATCGTTAAAAAATTGTTCATGAAATCCTCCAAACCTCAGAAGCTTTATACCATGTAAAATTATTAGAGAACAAATATGGATCTTATTCAAGAATAATTGCACAAACTTTCCAAGTTGAAAAGGAAAACAATTATAATTGAGAAATGAAATTAGCTCATCAATATTAGTTTTAGAATCCTATCACATAAAAAGCAACCCAGTTAATTCAGCTGCACATGCAATGATCATGGATAATTAAAGGAAGTAAAGCCACGCATGAGATTTATGTTCACACGTGCACATGCACCCACATGCAAGCACTATAGTCAATTCAACCAAAGGCAGCACATCAACACAAGCACTTGAGTTAACTAGCTAAAGATACAACATTGGTCGGTAACTTGTATTTTGAACTAAAGCTAATCTAAGTTAAGTATGTACATGTTTAGAACCTAGTTAACTAGCTAAAGACAAGTGCAATATTGCATGCAACTTTCAGAGTTGAACTGGAAAACTAATCTAAACGCATGCATACCAAATATACCTCTATTACATCGTGACAACCTATGTTATTTTCATTACACACCTTAAACAAGAGAGCACATTGTTTTGATGCTTACATCACTGCACTCTATAATTTAACATTTTCAACAATGCTAGTTTTAAAATTATGTGATTCATCTCTAACGCTATCTCCATGTACATTGAAAAGGTTGTGTGACCCACTACACAATGCAAAAAAGGGGTTTTCAAACTTTGATATCCATTTTGATTTTGTAATTATTCACTTAGTTTGTAAAATGAAATGTAACTCATGACCGATTAAAATTACAACATTTCAGAGCAATCATCACTGTCACAGTGATTTTCATTTTTCTACACAACTGTGAGATAGTTGAGGTCAATACATCATACTGTAAAGAAACATGACGTTGCACCAAACATTAATTAGTATTTAATTAAAAAAGAATGAAATTGAATCATTACCAGACCAAAAGCTATTCTCCTATCATTTATTTACTAATCTCATAATGTATATGTCGTAATGTGGTACACTTATCAAAGCTTTGTTATTCATAGGTAACTTTAATTATCAAAGTACATAGGTAGTGCAAAAATAATGTAAGAACATTAATTTTTTTTATTTAAAATGTAAAGTTTTTGTTTAAAACCCAAACATAGTAGTAAAATAACGTGAACAATAGTAAAAATCTTGTAATACAGAGTTCATCTTTCCATACTTCATCCCTTACTACAATAAACAGCATAAAAATCAGTAAAAATAGAAAAATGGAAAGGCTACTTATATAGTGTGAGTATGGCGAAGATGGTCTGGAGAGTGGAGAGAGACAGTAGAGCAATTCCTCCCAACAGACCTAGAATTTTCCATGGAGAAGAGAAATACTCGTTCACAAGCTCAGCTAATTGGACCCTAATTTTATTGTTGTAGTGCTTATTTCTATCAGTCGTTCGAGGGCACCTTCGAGATTGATAGTGACTCCCTTGCATAGACCGTTGAAGAGCTCGGAAACCTCTCCGTTGCTCCCAAGGTGGTTTTTAATAATTTTCTTTTTTCTGAGAAAAGCCACGTCTTCTTCGGAGTCGATTAACTAGTCCATCAAACACACATAACGCGAAAAGTAATTAAATTTAGATGGTTTACACATCTCGAAAGCGATTAGATTACGAAATATTATCTCTGTCGATTCATCGATCATGATCAGAGGAAGGAAAATTGTGGCATCTGACTTGTCATAATGAATATCTGCGATGCCTACTTTGCATGCCTTAAATTTGATGCCATCGTTTCGTAGATATATTGCGCAATGGATGTCTTCTTTGTTGGAATTTTTGAATATTTCGAACGAACTAGAGAATAGAAATTCTCCTCTTTTAACACAAAGAAAAAAAAAATTTGTTTGCTGATAGACTGAGATGGCATAACAATAATCTCTATTCCAAAACATAAAACAATATTACAAAATGCAGCTCTTCCTCTTCTGGAGTGCTAAAAACACTTCTCTGTCTCTCAAAAATTTCACATACAGTGCTCTCTATTTTTCTGTTTAGCCTTCGGGCTTTTTCACACTACACAGCTATTCTATTCTCTGTCTTTTATTACATTAAGCCTAACAGATTTTTCTTTATATATGGTGCGGTGTTTAAAAACATAAAACAAAAGAAATATAAAAAGGTTTTAAGAAAAAAATTTAATACTCCGCTGGAATAAAATTTAAACCAATGTTTATGAACTAATAAACCCAGACCTCAAACTTCAAACAAACTATACTGCAAACAAATTCACGTTACAAATTATCCCTCTGTCAGCAAGCCCAAAACCAACGCAAATGATTTCCTAATGGCTAGTGCTGGGCCCCATCGGAACTCAGATGATTTACTAATTGGATTCCATATAAAATTCGCGTACCAAAAGGTGAAAGTGACGTCAGGGAAAAATTGAACGTGAATCAACGCAATTGGTCGACGAGCTGGCTGATTTGGAAGTGGGACCACATCGCATCGGTGATCGGTAGATGGACGGTGCTGTGGATGGCTTGGACATTAGTGAATGCGATTGTGATGTTGCGATGAGCGACATCAGTGATATCGCATCGGCGGATCGGCAGACGGATGAATGGAAGACTTTGGCGACGAGGGCTTGCGATGTGCAATGGTGGTAGGGACCACATCGCATCACGGCTGGAACAATGAAGCTTGTGGTTGGGAGATGTTTTGGGGACCACCATGACGTGGCCCTTTCAAATCAAAAATTTCCGCATAACATAAACTCTCGTTTGTTGGTTGGTGAGGGCTTTTATGCCCGATAAGACTGTTCTTTAATAAACTCTATTGTTGCATGGTTTAAACCACAAATCCTTCAATTCCTGTGAAAATTCAGCTACGCCCATAAAACATAAATTCATCCTTACAACTTCATTTAAACTCTGTTGAATACACCATGGTGTGCACTCAACCTTCTCTGCCCCTATTGTACTCCGTTCGACCTACACTGGGTTTTGCAGGTGACTTTAATATTTTCAACACTCCCCCTTAAAGTCAGCTGTTGGGTTATCTATCATACCCAAGAATTTCCTCAAATATTCAAAACTATTTTGCCCCAATGGCTTTGTCAAAATGTCTGCAAACTGCTCCTTTGTTCTACAGTGCTGTAAAACAATTTCTCCATTGTTCACCAATTCCCTAATGTAGTGAAACTTGGTATCTATGTGTTTAGTTCTTTTGTGAAACACATAATTATTTGGAAATGCTATAGCTGAGCTATTGTCACAGAAAATCACTGTCCCTTTTACCTATTCTTGACATAAACTCCTCAACATTCTTCTCATCCAAACTACTTGACAT
This sequence comes from Pinus albicaulis, assembly GCA_034641835.2. Taxonomy (NCBI): domain Eukaryota; kingdom Viridiplantae; phylum Streptophyta; class Pinopsida; order Pinales; family Pinaceae; genus Pinus; species Pinus albicaulis. The sequence continues at coordinate 833,038,264 of CM076572.1, read as the reverse complement.
GTTGTTGTTGTAGCTGCCACATACTCTGCTTCTGCTATAGACAGTGCCACAATTGGCTATTTCTTGGAAGCCCATGAAATGGCTCCTGAACCCATATGAAAAACATAACTGGATGTGCTTTTCTAATCATCAATACTTCCAGCCCAATCACTGTCAGTATATCCAATTAACTCAGAATTTTCTGAAGTGGTATATAGAATTCCATACCTTTTAGTTCCTTTCACATACCTCAGAATTCATTTTGCTGCTTGCTAATGTGCCTCCTTTGGCCTTTCCATAAATCTGGAAATTAAACTAACAGCATGCATAATATCCAGCCTAGTTGCAGTCAAATACATAAGGCTGCCAACTATGCTTTTGTACAAGCTTGGATCAAAATCCTTGCTGCTGTCTTCTTTGCTGAGTTTCAATCCCATTACTGTGGGAGTAATTGCTGCCTTGCAATCCTGCATGTTAAATCTCTCCAAAACTTTATTTACATATTTAGCTTGAGAGATAAATATTTTATTTTCATTTTTCTTTACTTCTATTCCTAAGAAGTATTTCAACAATCCCATATCAGTCATTTCAAATTCGTCTTTCATGACTGTTTTAAAATTCTCAATGAGGTAATCATCATTACATGTGAATATCACATCATCAACATATAAGACAACAATTAGCATCTTACCATCTTTCTCCTTGATGTATAATGTGGGTTCTCCTTCACATTTTTCAAACCCATTTTCTAGTAGATATGAATCTATCCTACTGTACCATGCTCTTGGTGCTTGTTTCAGCCCATAAAGAGCTTTCTTCAATCTGCAAACTTTGTGCTCTTGGCCCTTTTTCTCATAGCCGAGAGGTTGTTCAACATAAACCTCTTCCATTGAAACTCCATTTAGGAATGCTGATTTTACATCCATTTGGTAAACCTTCTATTTGTTTTGTGCTGCTATGGACAACACTACTCTCACTATTTCCATTCTTGCAACTAGTGCAAAATTTTCTTCATAATCTCTTCCATGTTGTTGCTTGTATCCTTTGACAACAATTTTGGCCTTGTGCCTTTCCATCTTACCTTCAACATTTCTTTTGGTCTTGTAGACCCACTTTACTCCAATGAATTTCTTGCCATTTGGGAGATCAACCAATTCCCATGTTTTATTTTTCTCTATTGCATTCATTTCTTCATCCATAGCATCTATCCATTTCTTATCTTTTATAGCTTCTTCAAAATGAATAGGATCATCAACATGACAATAAAATGAAAATAAAGAATTCATACGTTCATTTTCTGTCTCTTGCACATAAATATCATTCAAATTTCTAAATCTGGTTCCTGTTTTGCTTGGTGTAGCTGTGCTTGAAGAACCACTTAAATCAGCTCCATGTGGTGTGCTTGAAGAAGCATTGTCATTTCTTCTCAAGGGTGTTCTTACTCCAGCTTGTGGTGTCCCTTGCTGTCCTTGTGTTGGTGGAGGTGGTGCTACCGATGAGGTGTTCCTTTCAGCCACATCTTCCTCATCTTCATCATGAGACAAACAACTTTTGACATTGACCGTTTTCTCAATGCTTCCATCCCAAGCTTCTTCTTCTATGAATTGCACATCTCTACTTATAACAAATTTATTTGTGGATGGGTTATAAAATCTATATTCCTTGGATTCTTCACAGTATCCAAGGAAGATGCACTTATCCCCCTTACTGTCTAACTTCTTTCTCAGCTGATCTGGAATGTGTGCATAAGCCACACACCCAAAAACTCTCATGTGGGTGACTCCTTGTTTTTTGCCACTCCACGCTTCTTCTGGAACTCTATTCATTACTTCTTTTGTTGGGCATCTATTCAAAATATATACCGCACAATTTGTAGCTTTTTCCCAATACTCATTTTGCAAATGTTTTTCCTTTAGCATACTTCTCACCATATCCATAATGGTTCGATTTTTTCTTTCAAAAACACCATTTTGCTGCGGTGTGTACCTTGTTGTGAATTGTTTGTGTATGCCATTTTCTCTGCAAAAATGTAGAAATTCTTTTGAGATGTACTCACCTCCTCTGTCAGTCCTTAAGACTTTGATATGCTGCCCACTTTGTTTCTCTACAAGAGCTTTAAAGTGGCAAAAATTTTCAAACACTTCACTTTTATACTTCAAGAAATAAACCCATGTTTTTCTTGTGAAATCATCAATGAAGGTCAACATATAATTGCTTCCTGATATTGATGATGTTTTCATTGGCACACACAAATCTGAATGGATAATTTCTAAGCGTGCCTTTGCTCTTATGCTCTTTCCTAATGGAAAGTTTTCTCTGTGTTGTTTTCCCAAGATGCGGCCTTCACATAGGCTGTCTGGTTTCTCTATCAATGGTAGTCCTCTTACAATTATTTTCTTGTGCAACAAATTTAGACCTCCAAAATTGAGATGTCCAAATCTCAAATCCCATAACCAATTCTCATCTTTCACTTCTTTTTGAAAGACCTCTTGAGTTACAACTGCTACATTCCTTCTCTTTCTCTTCAAGTCTGCATTTAGCTTGAGTGGAAAAATTCTATTGTTGGTCATTTGCACTTCTGCATTAACCTTCTTGCTTGGAGGTATGTCCATTATTGTGCACACATCATTTTTGAAGAATACATTGTAACCTTTGTTAATGAGCTGCCCAACGCTCAAAAGATTACATTTCAAGCTAGGAACATAGTATACATCTGGCACAAATTTCTACTCACCATTTCTTGCAAGGATACTTACTCTACCTTTTCCCTTGACAGAGATCTTAGTATCAGTTCCAGTTTTTACTTCAAATTTAACATATTCATCAAGATTGGCAAACATTTCTATGTTTCCAATCATGTGATTACTGCAGCCTGAATCTAAGAATCATACATCATCCTGCATATCTTGTGCTACATTACATGTTAATAGCACTTTATTTGGGTTCTTTTCTTTTCTTGTAACATTAGAATTCTTCCTATTATTCATGTCATATTGCTTTTTCCTACACTCATTGGCATAATGCCCATATTTTTTGCAATAATGACACTGGACATTGGATTTTTCATACCTTTGTTCATGAGCATGTTGTTGTCCACCTTGCTGGCTGCTGCTTTGGCCTTGGCTTTGATTCTGATTGCTGCTCCTTCCATGAGTATGTGAAGGGATATTTCTTCGTCCTCTGTTTTGGCTTCTGCCTCTTCCTCTTCCTCTGCCTTGACCTCTTCCTCTTCCAAAAGGCATCTGGGTCTTGAAGGCATGCTCCAAAGATGGGTTTACTGATCTTCCCAATATTTGTTCATGAGTCATCAATGATGCATGAAGTTCATCAACTGTGAAATTTGAGAGATCCTTTGTCTCTTCAATGGTGGTTACAATAACATCAAACCTTGAGGGTAGGCTCCTCAATACTTTCTCCACTATCCTTCTTTCTTCAAGTGTTTCTCCATGAGATCTTATCTATGTGACCATCCAAATCACATGTGTGAATAATGAGTCTATGTTATCAGACTCCTTCATGCAAAGAGTTTCAAAATCTCTCCTCAGCAATTGTAGCTTTGCTATATTCACCTTCTCCATACCTTGATAGGAAATCTGGAAGGTATCCCATGCATCCTTGGATCTCTTAGCTGCTGCTATCCTTGGAAACACACTCTCATGCACTGCTTAATAGAGATAGAAGAAGGCTTTAGAGTCCTTCTTCCTATTGCTCTTCAACAAATCCTTCTCTGCCTATGTCAAGGCATTAAAGGAATTTTTATCTACTAGTTCTTCAAAACCATCTTCAACAAACTCTCATAAGTCTTGAGAGGCAAACAAGGCTCTCATGGTGATTACCCAATAATCATAGTTCTTCCTATTGAATTGTGGGAGCTGAGTATTTCCAATACTCATACTGGTGCTTGGTCCAGCCATGGCTTACAAACTGAACTTTGAAATAAAACTTGACTGTGTTTTTCTTAAACACGCTGTCTCTTTGCCTAAGAGACCAAACTTTGTTTCTGAAAAGAAAATTTCTCTGGACTGTTCTTTTAAACTCAAAACAAGAACTTTGTTTTGATAAATACCTGGACTTGAACTTTTGCTGGGCTTGCTAGAGATCTGTTGATGAACTATTGCAACAAGCTTCCTTCTTCCTTCAGCTTATTTGACACCTTCAAAGAGCCTGGATTAGCTTCGATACCATGTTGGAATTTTTGAATATTCCGAACAAACTAGAGAATAGAAATTCTCCTCTTTTAACACAGAGAAACAAAAAAATTTGTTTGCTGATAGACAGAGATGGCATAACAATACTTTCTATTCCAAAACATAAAAAAGTATTACAAAATTCAGTTCTTCCTCTTCTAGAGGGATTTACAAAATATGTCAAAGACTGCTTCACACGCAGTGCTAAAAACTCTTCTCTGTCTCTCAAAAATCACACATACAATGCTCTCTATTTTTCTGTTTAGTCTTCGGGCTTTTTCACACTACACAGCTGTTCTATTCTCTGTCTTCTATTACAATAAGCCTACGGGCTTTTTCTTTATATATGGCGCGATGTTTAAAAACATAAAACAAAAGAAATATAAAAAGGTTTAAAAGATAAACTTTAATACGAATAAACTTTAAACCAATGTTTATGAACTAATAAACCCGAACCTCAAACTTCAAACAAACTATACTACGAACAAATTCGCGTTACAAATTAGCCCTCCGTCAACAAGCCCAAAACCAACGCAAACGCTTTCCTATTGGCTGGTGCTGGGCCCCATTGGAACTCAAATGATTTACGAACCGGATTCCATAGAAAATTCGCGTACCAAAAGGTGAAAGTGATGTCAGGGAAAAATCGAACGCGAATCAACGCGATTGGTTGACGAGCTCACTGAGTTGGTAGTGGGACCACATCGCATTGGTGATCGGTGAACAAACAGTGTTGCGGATGGCTTGGACATTGGTGAATGCGATTGCGATGTTGCAATGAGCATAATCAGCGATATCGCATCAGTGGATCGGCGGATGGATGAACGAAAGACTTTGGCGACGAGTGATTGTGATGTGCGATGGTGGTATGGACCACATCGAATCACGGTTGGAATAATGAGCCTTGCAGTTAGACGGATGGGCGATGTTGTGGGGACCACCATGACATGGCCCTTTCAAATAAAACATTTCCGCATAACATAAACTCCTGTTTGTTGGTTGCTGAGGGATTTTACGCCCGATAAGTCTGTTCTTTAATAAACTCTGTTGTTGCGTAGTTTAAACCACGAATCCTTCAATTTCTTTGCAAAGTCGGCTGCACCCATAAAACATAAATTCATCCTTACAACTTCATTTAAACTCTTTTGAATACACCATGGTGTACACTCAACCTTCTCTGCCCCTGTTGTACTCTGTTTCCACCTGCATGGGGTTTTGCATATGACTTTAATATTTTCAACATTCTTTGTCTCCAACAAGACAAGAGGTATTAAAAAACCTCTCTGAAACTTATTCCATTGGAAACTCCTCAAAAGTCAGACAGGAAATTCGAGCTTGGGAGTAAGAAATTCAAACAGATGAGGAAGATAATGAAGCAAAAGAAGAAATTATGGATTTCATCATAGATCCCGGCAATATTCGTGGTCGCTTATCACTGTTTGATCAAACAGTTCATACTTACTGGATTGTTAAATGCCTCTTGGCTAAGGCTATGCAGAGTTTTCACCTTCATTAAGAGAAGACAAAACCAAAAATAGTGGATTTTTTACAAGATATCAACAATCAACTGAAGCACATCAAAGTCACACAGTACTAGGCTATTGATCGTATGAGTAGAATTGATGATCGTATAGGCAGAATTGAGAAACAACTCCAACAGATGCAACAAGTGGATATGACAGGATCCATAGCAAAGGATCCAACACCGATTGAATCCTCAGATGGATAGCAGTTTTAGCACTCTTGTCATGTTTATAATATGCATTTTTGTTTTCTGCAAGGACATATATCACCCAATAGATTTTTAGATAATAGAGTAAATAGTTAGTTAGCTAATGAAGTAAATGGTAGAATGAAACTGTTCCAATTTTAGATGGCTTTTAATGCTTTAAGGTGGCCAAAAGACCTGGTTTCCTCCTAGCAGGTTGAGGCCATTGACTGAATATTATTTTTGTAACTTGCTTTCAAAATGTAAATAGAAAATTGCAAGGCACTACTAAATTGACAAAAAAAGAAAAAAAACATTCTTTTTCTCCATACTTTGCCATCTTTTCATCTTTTTCGCAGACCTTTACGTAATCATTCCCATTATGGGAATGAGGAGATACAATGTTGCTCGCATGCTGGCCAATCTGGGAAGGTGGAGACACAATGAATTGATGCAACAGACCAAGAAGATGAACAACTCCATCTGTTTGCAGCTAGGACCATTCCTCGATACGCTCCTTTTTATAGTCGAAAGGGTAGAAAGTAAACAACAACTCTGAACACAGCATTTTGAGATGCTTCCACTGTGCGTCAATATCTGCGGAGTTGAGCTCCAATTGTAGCAGCTTTCAGAGAACGATGAAGGGGATTTGGTTCTCAAGTTTTAAAATGTCCGGCAGTATATCCATCCTAGTATACACAATCTTATTTCTCTCAAAAAGTCTTTCATAGTAATGACCATCTCCTGGTATTCGGTGGCATCCATTCAGAGTCCTCAATATTTCTAGAATACAACAACCGTCGAGAATTAGCATCAAAGCGAGGGCCTCTTCATGCCCATTGATATTTTCTTCATAGCTGTCCCTGACTTCGGACTGCAGGTTCAACATTTACTGCCATGCACAATTGAAGAACGCCATAATATTTCCATCATTCCCCTTATTGAACCTCGTCGTCATCCTCTGCAGGGCTCTTGATTTGAGATCACCCATTGGAGTACAGAGGTTGTTTTCACCAAAATCTTGATGATCCGGACCCAAGGAAACTCTTTTGGGAACATATGCTTCCATTTTTTCCATGTCCGTAATGAGGGTGCTGGGAACTCTAAATATTGATACAACCGACGGCGATGGCAAGCGATGAGCGGCCAAATTCAAATTCTATTTAACTTTATTGCTCATCTCTCCTTGCGTTTTTTTCTCCACACACAAATCTATCGGTTTCTTCTGCTACGATGTCTGTCCATCGTTAGTCTCGAAATGGGAGTGGGATGCTGCCATTTTTATGAGAAAAATTAGCAGAACTAGAGAAAAAGAAGATGATAGCGTCTAACGCTTCAGCATATGGTTAACCACTATCGAAGTGACTCCTCTTTGTCGCAGCGAGTGGCTTCTATAATGGAAGTAATGTTTTGAGATATTCTGATTGGGGAAGAGTTAGATATCATGACACGTCAAAAGCAATTTTCAACCAAAGAAGTATTGTGGTAGAAAGAATTGGACCGACCTTATCAACAAATGAACCAAATCAACTAGATATGGTGCAAAAGCGTGGAAGTGATGCATGCTACGGATAAACCTGCTTTTATTAATAGCGGTACTATTATTTATGGATTTCATTACTACATTCTTTTATTAATTTTCGACCAAGGAGCTATTGTGGGAAGAAGAATTGAACCGACCTTATCAGTAAATGAACCAAGTGAATGAGATCTGGTGCAAAAGCGTTGAAGTGATGCTAGTTACAAATAATCATTCTTTCGCTATAGATAATCATTCTTTTATTAATAGCGATAATTTATTTCTGGGTATCATTGATGTGAGAGTGCATTCTTTTATTAATATAGTGATCTTTGTGGATAAAATTACTGTGAGAATGCATTCTTTTATTTATATAGTGATTTTTTATTATAAGTGATATTTCTGGATGTCATTAATGTGTGAGTGCATTTTTTATTAATATAGTGATGTTTGTGGATATCATCAATGTGCGGTTGGATTAAAGATAGTGTTTAATTTTTTTGAGTGGATACTTTATTTGTTCTTTGGTATCAAATTTATAAAGTGATCAGAAAAGACTTTTTAATATATCAAAAAAACAAAGTGATGAGAAAAGAATAAGCATATAAGATTTAGTAGTGATTAGAAAAGAATGAGCAGATTTTTAAAAATGGGAAGAAAGAGCCACTTAAGATTATGTAATTATTACATATGAAGGGAACACACTGAATTAGAAACACTCATAAGAAAAAAAAAATATATATAATATGGAGCTATGATGTCTGAAGAAACCAGGAAAAGGTCAAATCTAGAAACCTCTACATCAGAAGCAATGATGGTTAGAGGTCGATCTAAAGAAAAATGCTTCAGTCAGAAGAACGACTCTCGGTCAAAATCGAAAGGGAAGAAGAGTAAGCTAAAATGTTGGTTTTGCAGCAAATATTTGGGACATTTGAAGAAGGACTGTTGGAAGAGACAACAAACATCCAAAGGAGACTCTTCAACAGAAAATAAAGAGGCAAACATGACAGATACAGGTTCAGGTTCGGCATCCGGTTCGGGTATAAGTGATGAAGTTCTATCAGTTAGTTTGTTAAATCATGATCAACATTGGCTATTATATTCTGGTGCGTCCAATCACATGTGTATTCATAAAGAATGGTTTAAATCTTATAAATCAATCAATGATGGAGTTGTTTACATGGGTAATGATTTCTCATGTAATGTTGTGGGAATTGGAAGCATCCTGATTAAAATGTTTGATGGGACAAATTAATTCTTAACTGATGTAAGACATGTGCCTAAACTCAGGAAAAATCTTATTTCTCTAGGAGTGTTAGACACAAATGGATATAAAACTTTTATTGAAGGTGGAGTAATTAAAATTTACAAAGGAATCCTATTAGTAATGAAAGCAAAGAAGGTTGGAAATCTTTTTCAGTTAGAAGGAAGAACATAGTTAGATCATGCTTCTATTGTATCTGAAAATGACAATGATTCTATTCGACTATGGCATCAACAGTTGGGCCATATGAGGGAAAGAGTATTAAAAATTTTATCTGATCGTATGTTACTTCCTAGTTTAAAATCTTCTAAGTTAGATTTCTACAAACATTATATATATGGGAAAAAAAGCAAGCAGAAATTTAAAACTGGAAAGCATACATGTAAGGGAATCCTTGATTATATCCATTATGATGTTTGGGGTCCATCTCCTACAACTTCATATGGAGGATCATCATATTTTGTATCTTTTATAGATGATTTCTCTAGGAAAGTATGGGTCTACATGTTAAAAATAAAGTCTGATGGATTCACATTTTTCAAGCAGTTTAGAGTATTAGTAGAGAACATCACTGGAAGAACCATTAAATGTTTAAGAACTAATAATGGTGGTGAGTTTACTTCAAAGGCATTTGATATATATTGCAAGGAGGTTGGGATCGAAAGACATAGAACTACTGCTTATACTCCTCAGCAAAATGGAGTTGTTGAACGCATGAACAGGACTCTCTTAGAAAGAGCAAGAAGTATGCTGAGTAACGCCAATTTGCAGATGGAATTATGGACAGAAGCAGTATCTACAACTTGCTATTTGATAAATCGATCACCATCAACTATAATAGGATGCAAAATTCCTCAAGAGGTATGGAAAGGTCATCCTTGTGATTATTTTAAACTAAAAGTTTTTGGTTGTGATGCATATGCTCTGATTCCGAAACATCAGCATTCTAAATTAGATCCTAAATCTAAAAGATATATCTTTGTTGGATATGGTGAAGGGATTAAGGGATACAGGTTGTGGGAACCTACTACTCACAAGATCATCATTAACATAGATGTTAAATTCAGTGAATCTTCACTTGATAATCCAGATGTAGATAATAAATTGAAACAGGAAAATGTACCTAAGTTTCAACATATTCAGTTTGAAACCAGTTCAAATACTGATGATAGTCAAGATGAACAAGTTTCAGATGCAGATCCTGAAGAAGTTCCTACAGATAATAATCAGCAAATTGCAGAAGAACCAGAAACATCTTTAAGGAGGTCCACGAGAATTAGACATCCTCCTAAAAGGTATGATGATTTTGTTACTTTAGTTGCTTTAACCACTAATGATGATGAACCTTTATGCTATTAGGAAGCTGTAGAAGGTTCTAACATTGATAAGTGGAAAGAAGCTATGAAGGATGAGATGAAGGCATTAGACAAGAATGCCACATGGGATCTGGTAGATCTTCCTAAAGACAGAAAAACTGTAAGATGTAAATGGGTTTACAAATTGAAAAGGGGCGTTGATGATAAATAAAACAGGTACAAAGCGAGGCTGGTCGCAAAAGGTTTTTCTCGGAAAGCAGGAATTGACTTTCATGAGATCTTTTCACCAATTGTTAAAATTGTTTCAATTCAAATTGTCTTAGCATTAGTTGCTTTACTTGATTTAGAATTACAACAACTATATGTTAAGACTGCATTCTTACATGGAGATCTAGATGAAGAGATTTATATGGAACACCCTAAAGGGTTTGTTCAAAATCGCAACAAGAAATTTGTCTGCAGGCTCAAGAAGTCATTGTATGGTCTGAAGCAGTCGTCGAGAGAATGGTACAAGAAATTTGATTCTTTCATGATGAGCCAAAATTATATAAGAATTGAATATTATCATTGTGTTTATTTTAAGAAATTAAGTAATGACATATTCATTATCTTAGTGTTATACGTTGACGATATGTTTTTAGAAAGAAAAAGCATAACTGAGATCAACAGGTTAAAGGCTCAGATGGCTAGGACGTTTGATATGAAAGATTTAGGAGTAGCAAGACAAATTTTGGGCATGGAGATTTTCAGAGACAGGAGCAATGGTAAGCTGTGGTTATCACAAGAGAAGTATATTGAGAAAATACTCTTTAAGGTTTGGTATGAACAATGTGAAGCCAGTTTCAGTTCCTTTAGCTTCCCATTTTAAGCTTTCTTGAAGTTTATGTCCTAACACAAATGAAGAAAAGGAATATATGTCTCGAATACCTTATGCTAATGCAGTAGGAACTTTGATGTATGCGATGGTTTGTACACGTCCAAATATTTCACATGCAGTTGCGGTTGTCAGTAGGTATATGGAAAATCCAGGGAAAGAACACTGGTCAGGAGTGAAATGGGTGCTTCGGTATCTTAGAGGCACAAGTGATTATTGTATCACTTATGACAGAACTAGTGAATTTGTTTGCAGATATGTTGATTCTGATTTTGCAGGTGATTTGGATAAGAGAAGGTCAACTTCAAGATATGTCTTTACTCTTGCAGGTGGAGCTATTAGCTGGATGTCAAAGCTACAAAATATTGTTCATTTATCCACTATAGAAGCAGAATACATAGATGCTTCACATGCTTGCAAAGAAACGGTTTGGTTGAAAGGTTTGTTTGGTGAGTTTGGTAGGTTGCAAGACAACATTAAGTTATTTTGTGATAGTCAAAGTGCAATTCAGTTGGCTAAAAATCCAGCCTATCATAGTAAATCAAAGCATATACCTATTAAGTACCATTTTGTAAGACAGGGTATAACTGAACTGGGTGTCTCTCTTGAAAAAGTGCATACAAAGGAAAATTGTGCAGACATGTTCACGAAATCATTGTTATTAGAGAAGCTACGATGGTGTCTGGCTTCTCTTGGCTTGCAAAGAAAATAAAAATAATAAAGGAACGAGGTATTAGGCTAATTGTTGTCAAGGTGGAAATTTTTGAGATTTTTTTTTGTATATTAATTTGGAGAAAATCTCATAGATAATGCCAACAATGGGTTTGTTCCAAAACTGATAGCATCAAATCAGCAAGAGGAGATATTTTATCCTATTATGTTGTGATAAAATTTATGATTCAGTTTCTTCTCTACATCTATAAAATGTAAGCCTATAGAGGCAAATGAAGATGAGATGTGAGGTGTGTGGAAGAGGAAGTGCAGATGTGCAAATCTGCTGTTGTAATCTCCTGTTGATGAATCAGATTGCCGGTACCTCTGTTTGGTGGATGTAGCCCGGATTGGTTGGGTGAACCACGTTAATTCTTGCCTTCATTGTTTAATTGCTGTGTGTGTTTTTTAGTGTTCTGCTGCATTATCTTCGACAATTAATACTCATAATAATAATGATTATTAACTTTTATCAATAATTATCTTTAATAAAAACCATAATAGTAATTATTATTAATATCAATTGCTAAAACTTTATAAATTCTCTATAATAATTAATTAATTTATTTATGTTTACAATTTTTCCATATAATTAATTTTAATTAACACGTGGTTTTTTCACATTTCTTATCCTTACTTTCAATATTTCTTATATATCCTCTTTTCTCTTTTTCCTGGATTTTCCTTAACAAAGAGTCTTGTTATAGACTAACGGGGAATTCTTAAAAAGTGAAAAAGGAAAGAGCGAGAATGTATAATAGAGAGGTGTATGATAAAAAGATAATAGTTATTAAAATTATTAAAAATAGAAATTTTATTAAATAATTTAATGAATGCGTGAGACTATGGAAGAGATATTGTATTCAAATTATATAAAAAAATTAAATTAAATAAAAAATAAATTAATAATTAAAATAAAATTAAGGTAAATTATTTAATTGATTTGGTTCTAAGTTCTTACAACTCATGGTTTTTTCATGATATTCTTATCTATTATACTTTATTTAAATGTATAAAAGTAAATTACATTACAATAGTCAGGGTGTGTAATTAAATTAAATATTTTATCTTTTTTCAAATTAATTTTTATTTAAATTTAGAAATTTAGAAATATATTTTAGTTTCAAATAATTTGATTAAAATTAATAAAAGAATAAGTAAATTTATGTATCATTATAAAGTGAAAAATGGTGATAAATAAAAAACATAATAACGACAAATTTATATTTCAAAATCATCTCCAATAAAATTTTCATTTTCTTAAATTTAATTAAATTTTTATTTACAGTTGGTAGTTCGAAACGCGTCGTTCCAAAAATTCCTTATGTGATTTCCCCGAAGATTTATAATTAAAAAAATTTTTCATTATTTAAATTTATTTGAAATATGAAATTTAGTTCAAATTTTAATTTTAGATTTAAATTTTATAAAATTTTGAAACTAAAATTTTATGAAATTAAAATTCAATATGAGAAGTTAAATTAAATTAGATTGTTTTATATTTTTTAAAATCAACATTTATTTAAATATATTTTTATTTAAAATAATATATTTATAGTAATAAATATTCAATATATTTATATTAATAAATAATTAATATATCTATCTTAATAAATATTTTCATATTGAGACAAATTTTTTAGTGAAGGGTTTTTGATTCTATCTATTTAAATATTTTTATTTTAAAAATAAAACCAACTTAAGTCTATCTTAAGTCTGGATCTACCAAGTCTAGAGAGGGATCAGATCTCTTGAGGTGCAAACCTCTTTTAGAAAGGAAAGAGATTTGATCTCTCTTGGTAAATCAAGAGTTAAGATGGATCTAAGGTAGTACAAAACTAGAAACCTCATTCTCGAAAAGAAAATTAGTCTTACCCCACACTATTAACCCACACATTCTCCAACCTAGTGTGGAAGAAGAGATAGTCTTACCCCATTCTATTAACCTACGCCTTCTCCAATCCAATATGGAAGAGATGTATGGAATAGATGTTTTATTTTTACCCCACACTATTAACCCACGCATTCTCCAATCCTTCTCCAATCGAGTATGGAAGAGATGTTTTGCTTAGGTCAAATTAAATAAAAATAAAAATAAAAAATTAATTAAAGAAATACAATTATTAATTATTACAATTTGACTTGATAAAATTACATAAAAATATAAACAAAAATATAAAATTAATAATTAGAATTAATAATTAAACCAACCTAGATCCATCTTAACTCCAGATCTACCAAACCTAGAGAGAGATCAAATCTCCTAAGGTGCAAACCCCTTTTAGATTAAAAACAGAATTGATCCCCTCGGTGCTTGGTAGATCTCGAGCTAACATGAATCTAGGGTGGTTAAAGAAATAATTAAAGCAATTTTTTTTATATAAATGAAGGTGAAAAGAGTGAAAAATTAGAGGCTAGCGTGAATTAAATATAAAGAAAAATAAATAAAGAAATGGTAATAATTATTATAATTATTAAAAATGGGAAGGAGGGGGTTTTGAAAAATCAAAGTTTAAGGTTTTGAATTATAGGTTTCTAGGAATGGCTTAATTTGTAGGCATCTTCCCTATTAAAATTATTCATATGTATAATTCCAGTGAAATAGAAGGGGTTGCGGGTGAGGATTTTAGCTTGGTCAAAGCATATAAGAATTTTATATTTGAAAGAATGTTTAGTAGAGGAAGATTTTGAAAAGTGATTATGATATGTATCTACCATGTGTTATTTTAGACACTATTTTACTAATCTACTAGTTTGACCAATGTAAGAATGCCAATAGAAGCATGGAATATTATAAGCTCTAGGGTGTGTCAATAAATCCAATTGATATTTGGTAGATTTAAATAACAGTTTTAAAGTATTGAATGGTTTGAAGAGAGTTTTAATTTTTTTCTTCGCTAAATTTTTAGAGATATGATTAATGGTTCATTTTATATAGGGAAGTGCAATCATGGATCTAAGGGAGAGGTTTTCAGGTTTCTTAGAGGAAGAAAGACGAGTTTCCTAGAAAGCATTACTGATTTGGCTAGAGGAATAACCATTATTTTTAAGATCTTTCTTAAGATGATAATTCTCTTGAGAGAGGAATTGGGGATCAAAGATGTGAATGGCTATGGAAAAGACAATTTTAAAGATGGAAAATTTCTGGGAAGTATGGTGATGGGAGAAAAAATGGAGGTATTGATTTGTATGGATCACTTTGTCATATAGTTGATGAAAAAGTGAACTAGCACGACCATGAGATACCAACACATCTAGAAACAATAAAGCAAAGTTTTCTTCTAACTCCATGGTAAATTGAACGTAGGATAACAAGTTGTTGAGGTTTTCCAAGTATTCATGAAGGGTAGGAATCCCATGAGATTAGGCCAAAAAGGTATCGTCCACAAAACGCTACAAAATTTTTGGATTAAGGTGCTATAAGTTGATGGTTTTAACTTAAAAATGTTCCATGAAGATATTTACAATTGTTGGAGATATAAGAATGTGGAGGTGATGAATATTTTAATGAGGTTAATGGTTTTAGGACCAATAAGGTTGTCGATTAGATCAAGGATTTCTGTCACATGGATTTTAATGAACAATGAGACCACATAAAAGCTAACCATGCTGTCATTGGAATATATGCTCACTCTTTTCTAATCACTCTGCTTCTTTGGTCCTCGAGGATGGGTGGAGATTCCACCTCAAACATTGGAAAATATTCTCAATCCAATCACTCGGTAACAATATCTAGAAATATCACCATTAATTATTATGGACTATGGAAGCATACATTCTTCTAAGCATTCTTTTAGCTTTGATCCTATTAATTATTTTGTCTCGTGGTTCATAGTTGTAAATTTTTATAGCGAGGGGAATGGGGTGGGTGGGGTGTTTCTCTCTAATTTGTTCAATTAATATCCTTTCCCCTTTAATTAGATGGCCCTTGCCTCCCTTCCTTCTACCTTGGCTCCTATAGGTAGAAATCAGATGGAAAATTATCCACCGAAAAATGAGGTCTCCTCTTTAGTATGTAATCCCTCCTCTTCGAGTCATGAAGACTATCTTCTATGATCAAAGTATTTCAACCAATATTGGGTTCCTTAAAAGGGATTGGGGTTCAAAAAAATTTAATATCCAAGACACTTAAAATCAAGTCACAAATTCTCCTTAAAATATGCTCAAGAAAAGGCCTCCAAATAATTCTTAGAGGGTGGATTGAAGTTAATTTCTAGAGTGACCCCTAGAGAAAGACGAGCCCTTTAAAAAGAGACCATATGAAGGTATTATATGTTAACATGTGAGGCCTCGTAGGAAAAGCTAAAAATATCTTACTCAAGAGAAAAATGAAGGATACAAGGTTGGATGTATTCTCAAGAGAAAAATGGAGGCTAAAAGTTGAGATGTATTTTGTGCTTAGGAATCTATGAAAAATATGTGATGAAATTAGTATAGAGCTACATAATATTCCTACAAGTTGGTCTTTCATGGGTCTAAATTCATCTAGTGCTTTGAGAGGAATTATAATAGGATTATCCAGCCATTGCTCACTCATAAATTGCTATGAAATTTTTTCTCATATAATTATTACTTAACTCTATTAAAAATAAAAAATTGATGTTCTAAATTGATGTTTTTGATAATGCACCGATACACTATATAAACATATAAACAAATGTTTTTTATCCCTCTAAAAAATTAGCTTACTTCTATTCATAAAGCAATTCGGAGTATTTAGAGTATAATTTAAGAAAAAAAATTATACAAAATTTTATAAAAAATTATTAAAATTCTTAAATTATATAATTCACACAATGATAAAAACATTTTTTTTATTTTAAAATGCCTAATATTTATATAATTGAAGACAACGTCTTCTCGTTTAGTATGCCTTCATATTACATTGCACAGAAACGTTATCCTTATTTATACACTCCTTAAACACTGGGTGCATATTGTTTGTGAGTGATGCACGTGATGATGGTGTACAGATGGTTTGGCAGCACTTTCATGGTATTCTATAATTTAACATCTTCGACAATGCTAGTTTTAAAAATTATGTTATTCATTCATTGTAAAATTCTCTGGATTCTTCATTCACGGAATGAAGAGGGAAAAAGGGTCTGGATTTTTCATTCACTTAATGAAGAGTGAAAAAAGGACACACGGGTTAACCTATGCATTTTTTTTTCACTTTTCATTTTTATCTTTTGAAGAGGAAAAAAAGGACGCACAGGTTAACTTGTGCGTCTTTTTTTCACTCTTCATTCTTATCTTGTCCTGAAGACAAATGTTTTTTGATACTATAAATAATCCAAAAAAATTTACAAAAAATAATAACCACAAAAACCTAAAAACCATAAATATATTATTCATCCTCCACCTTATGGAAAGGAAGAAAGTAAGGAAGAAAGTTATGTAATGCAGCCACAAAGAAATCATTACTCTCGCACAAAAAAGAGGCTTTCAAACTTAGACATTCATTACGATTCTATAATCATTCATGACTTAGTAAAATGAAATGTAAAACTCATCGATTCAAAAGAAAAAATTTCCTGGAAATCATCATTAGTCATATAACATTTTCATTTACTCAAGCACCAGATAGATAGTTGTGGAAGACCATGCATTGTTACCAAAACGAAACATGACGTTGCACCATACATTTATTTGCAGTGTCATAACAAAAATGAAACCGAATCAACATCACCAGAATCCATATTTTCTGGTGAACAATATTAAAGAACAATACAAAATAAAAAATTCTTCAATATTAAAGAACAATACAAAACAAAACATTCTTCACAGCCGTTGCTATAGCCAACGGCACACAAATCACTAAATATAACTGTAAACCTCATGCCTCAGACACGATTCACATTATTGAAATCATTTACTAGAAAAAAGGAAAAAGGAGAGGCTACTTATATACTGTGAGTATGGCAAAGATGGTCTGCAAAGTGGTGAGCAACATTAGAGCAATTCCTCCCAACATACCTAGAGTTTTCCACAGAGAAGAGAAATACTCGTTCACAAGCTCAGTCAATTGGACCCTAAATTTATTATTGTACTGCTTGTTGAAATATTAATTTCAACTGCTGCAACAGAAGGATGAATGCGGAAGCGTTGTTTTTTTTTAAAGTTTGTGTGCACGCTATCACTGGATTTATGAGGCCTGAAATTTTTGGTTTAATGGCTCTGCAACAGCCGGTTTTACATTGAACGTTTTGGTGGCTTAACCACGCCACCACAGTTCTATGAAACAAGTATATTCTCATCATAAAGCCCTCACCAACCAACTTATAATTTACACAGCAGTGTTTAAATCTTTGAATTGGGTCACGACTGCATACGGTCCCACTTGCCAACTCAACAGCCACGACAATCAACGTGGACCAATAGAAATTTCTCGCATAAGTTTGAGGCCGAGTCGACACAATGGAAATCCGGACCCGAAAGTTTATAAAACGGATTTCATAAAGTTTTCATATAACGTTTTGGCTTGATGTCATCACAGGTTTTTGTTATGCGAACTTTTATAAAACATAGTTCAGTTTATGGTTTGAGATCCGATGGGGCCCAGCACTAGCCAATAACATTGCGTTCGCGCGAAGTTTGGGATTTGTGATGTCACACAGATTTGTGATGCGAATTTGTTTGCAATATGGTTTATTGAAGTTTGAAATCCGGTTCTATAGTTTTTAAACTATGGTTTTGTTTTATGCAGTGGAGTGTGAGGCCTAAATAAATTTAAAAAAACTTTATCACATAGTTTTTTTATTACCGCAACATTTGATAACTTTGGTTATATACATATATATTATAAATATGTAATATTTATAATATATATGTTACTTAATGTCTTTTAATATAGTGTGTGCATTGTTTTCATTTACACAGAGAGAGCCCGAAGGCTTAATGAAATAGAGGTTATTAATATATACACAACAGTGTGTTAAAGTAGTATTTTTTTTTTTTATAACAGAGAGACAGAGCATTTTTTTAAGCACTGCGTTTTGTAGCAGTTTGTAATCCCTCTGTCAGAGTAATTTTTTTCTTTTGTAATAGATTTTACAGTGAATGGAATAGAAGCATTTTTTTTGAAACCTTTGTCTGGCAGTGAGCAATTTTTTTTATTCTCTGTGTTCAAAGGAGAGTATTTTTCTTTCTGTGATTTGTTCTGGAATTCTCAGAAACTTCAACATGGTATCATAGCTAGTATAGGCTCCTTGAAGGTGTCAAAGAAGCTGAAGGAAGGATTTTTTTTGCTGCAGCAGTTTATCCAGCAGTGTGAAGGCTCAGCCAAAATCCAAGGTATTTCTCAAAACAAAATTTGTGTTACTGTTTGAAGACGGTCGATTTATTTTAAGAATCACAGTCAAGATTTAAAGCATAGTTCAGAGTGCTAGGCATGGCAGGAGCCAGCACAAGCATGAGTATTGGTAATGCTCAGCACCGACAATTCAATGGGAAGAACTATGATTATTGGACAATCACCATGAGAGCCTTGTTTGCCTCTCAAGACTTATGGGAACTTGTTGAGTATGGTTTTGAAGAACGAGAAGATGAAAATGAGTTTAATGCCTTAACACAGGTAGAGAAGGACTTGTTGAAGAGCAATAAGAAGAAGGACTCTAAAGCCCTCTTCTATCTCTATCAATCAGTACATGAAAGTGTGTTTCCAAGGATAGCATCAGCTAAGAAATCCAAATAAGCATGGGATACTCTCAAAACAACCTATCAAGGCATGGAGAAAGTAAAGACAACAAAAATACAATTGCTGAGGAGATATTTTGAGAGTCTTTGCATGAAGGAGTCTGATAACATAGACTCATTCTTCACCCATGTGATTGGAATGGTCACACAGATAAGGTCTCATGGAGAGACACTTGAAGAAAGAAGGATTGTGGAGAAATTTTTGAGGAGCTTACCCTCAAGGTTTGATGTTATAGTCACCACCATAGAAGAGACAAAGGATCTCTCAAACTTTTCATTTGATGAGCCTCATGCATCACTGATGACACATGAGCAAAGATTGGGTAGAAATGAAAACTCATCTTTGGAGCATGCCTTCAAGACCCAAATGTCCTTTGGAAGAGGAAGAGGTCAAGGCAGAGGAAACAAGAGAGGAAGATGCAGAAGCCAAAACAGAGGAGGAAGAAATAGCCCAAAAAATGCTCAAGGAAAGGGTAGCAATCAAAATTAGAACCAAGGCCAAAGCAGCAGCCAGCAAGGTGGACAACAACATGCTCATGGACAAAGGTATGACAAATCCAATTTCCAGTGTGATTATTGTAAAAAATATGGGCATTATGCAAATGAATGTAGGAAGAAGCTGAATGATATGGGTAATAGACCCAGTGCAAATTTCACTAGAGAAAATATCAGCCAAGATAGATTGTTTTTAGCATCTAATATGGCTAAGGAAAAGAGTGAAGATTTATGGTTTCTAGTTTCAGGATGTAGCAACCATATGACAGGAAACATTGCTATGTTTTCTTTTTTAGATGAAAATGTGAAGTCTCAAGTCACATTGGGAACAGATAGTAAGATTTCTGTCATAGGAAAAGGCATAATAAATGTCTTGACAAAGAAGGGAGAAAAGAAGAGCATATATGATGTATATTATGTACCAGGTATGAAATGTAATTTGTTAAGCATTGGGAATCTCATTCAAAAGGGCTGCAATGTTTTCTTTGAATATGATGTATGCACCATCATGGATAAACCTCTAAGAAAACAATGTATTACTGAAATAAAATTGACAAGGAACAGAATGTTCCCTCTTAGGATGACGACATATTTGAAGAATGGAGAAGAAATGGCAGAAGTGACAGAAGAGGCTTTCCAAAGACAAGAAAAAGATGATAATTGGTTATGGAACTTGAGATTTGGACATCTCAACTTTGGAGGTCTTAATTTGTTACATAGAAAAGGAATGGTAAGAGGATTACCATTGATTGAGAAACCGGACAGCCTTTGTGAAGGTTGTATCTTGGGTAAACAACACAAAGAAAGTTTTCCATCAAGGAAAAGTATAAGGGCAAAGGCACCCTTGGAAATTGTCCATTCAGATTTGTGTGGACCAATGAAAGCACCACCACTTGCAAGAAGCCACTATATGTTAACTTTTATTGATGATTTTACAAGAAAAACTTGGGTTTATTTTTTGAAAAATAAAAGTGAAGTGTTTGAAAAATTCTGCAATTTCAAAGCACTTGTTGAGAACCAAAGTGGGTAGCATATAAAATTCCTTAGGACTGATAGAGGAGGTGAATATATCTCTAAATAATTTCTTCATTTTTGCAGAGAAAATGGCATACATAAGCAATTTACAACAAGGTATACACCGCAGCAAAATGGTGTTGTTGAAAGGAAAAATAGGACAATCATGGATATGGTAAGGAGTATGCTAAAGGAAAAACATTTTCCAAATTATTATTGGGTCGAAGCTGTACATTGTGCAGCATATGTACTAAATAGATGCCCAACAAAATTAGTGATGAATAAATTCCCGGAAGAAGCATGGAGTGGGATAAAACAAGGAGTCACCCACATGAAAGTTTTTGGTTGTGTGGCTTATGCAAACATTCCAGATCAGCTAAGGAATAAGTTGGACAACAAGGGGGAGAAATATATTTTTATTGGATACAGTGAGGAATCCAAAGCTTACAGGTTGTATAACCCATCCACCAAGAAATTTATTGTGAGTAGAGATGTTCATTTCATTGAAGAAGAAGCTTGGGATGGAAGCATTGAGAAAACAGTCAATGTACAGAATTGTTTGTCTCATGATGAAAATGAGGATGATATGGCTGAAATACATCCATCATTAGCACCACTACCTCCACCAACACAAGGGTAGCAAGGGACACCACAAGTTGGAGTAAGAACACCCTTGAGAATTAATGAGAGTGCTTCTCCAAGCACACCACAAGGAGCTGATTTGAGTGCTACTTCAAGCACATGTACACCAAATGAAAGAGGAACAAGATTCAGAAATTTAAATGACATTTATGAGCAAGAGGCAGCAAATGAAGGTATGAACTCTTTATTTTCTTTATATTGTCATGTTGATGATCCTATTCATTTTGAAGAAGCTATAAAATATAGGATAGAAGCTATGGATGAAGAAATTAATGGCATAGAAAGAAATAAAACATGGGATTTGGTTTAACTCCCAAAAGGTAAGGAAGTTATTGGAGTTAAATGGGTTCACAAGACCAAGAGTAATGCTGAAGGTAAGATTGAGAGACACAAGGGTAGACTTGTTTTCAAAGGTTATAAGCAGCAACATGGAAGATATTATGAGGGAACTTTTGCACCAGTTGCAAGAATGGAAATAGTAAGAGAAGTGTTGTCCATAGCAGCACAAAAAAAATGGAAGGTCTACCAAATGGATGTAAAATCAACATTTTTAAATGGAGTGTTAATGGAAGAGGTTTATGTTGAACAACCTCTAGGCTATGAGAAAAAGGGCCAAAATCACAAAGTTTGCAGATTGAAGAAAGCTCTTTATGGGATGAAACAAGCACCAAGAGTATGGTATAGTAGGATAGATTCCTATCTACTGGAAAATGGGTTTGAAAAGTGTGAAGGAGAACCCACATTATACATCAAAGAGAAAGATGGTAAGATGCTGATTGTTGTCTTATATGTTGATGATGTGATCTTCACAGGTAATGATGATTACCTCATTGAAAATTTTAAAAAGGTCATGAAAGATGAATTTGAGATGACTGATATGGGCTTGCTGAAATACTTCTTATGAATAGAAGTAGAGAAAAATGAAAAGAAGATTTTTATTTCTCAAGCTAAGTATGTAAATGAAGTTTTAGAAAGATTTAACATGCAGGATTGCAAAGCAGCAATAACACCCACAATAATGGGATTAAAACTCAGCAAAGAGGACAACAGCAAGGATTTTCATCCTAGCTTGTACAAGAGCATAGTTGGCAGTGTTATGTATTTGACTGCAACTAGTCCTGATATTATGCATGCTATTAGTTAAATTTCTAGATTCATGGAGAGACCAAAAGAATCACATTGGCAGGAAGCAAAGAGAATTCTGAGGTATGTTAAAGGAACAAAAAGGTATGGGATTTTGTATACTACTTCAGAAAATTCAGAATTAATTGGTTATACTGACAGTGATTGGGCTGGAAGTATTGATGACTGGAAAATTACTTCTGTTTATGTTTTTCATATGGGTTCATGAGCTATTTCATGGGCATCTAAAAAGCAACCTATTGTAGCATTGTCTACAGCAGAGGCAGAGTATGTGGCAGCTACAATAGCAGCATGTCAAGCAGTGTGGATGAGAAGAATGTTGAGGAGTTTATGTCAAGAACAGGTAAAAGACATAGTAATTTATTGTGACAATAGCTCAGCCATAGCATTGTCTAAAAATTCTATGTTTCACAAAAGGACAAAGCACATAGATGCTAAGTTTCACTACATCAGGGAACTAGTGAACAATGGAGAAATTATTTTAAAAAATTGCAGGACTCAGGAGAAATTTGCAGATATACTGACAAAGCCATTGGGGAAAAAAAGCTTTGAATACTTGAGGAAGTGCATGGGTATGACAGATAACCCAACAGTTGAACTTAAGGGGGAGTGTTGAAATATTAATTTCAGCTGCTGCAGCAGAAGGACGAATGCGGAAACGTTGTTTTTTTTTTTAAAGTTTGTTTGCACGCTATCACTGGATTTACGAGGCCTGAAATTTTTGGTTTAATGGATTTGGAATAGCTAGTTTTACATTGAATGTTTTGGTGGCTTAACCATGCCACCACAGTTCTCTGAAACAAATCTATTCTCGTCATAAAGCCCTCACCAACCAACTTATAATTTACACGACAGTGTTTAAATCTTTGAATTGGGTCATGATTGCATACGGTCCCACTTGCCAACTCAACAGCCACGACAATCAACGTGGACCAATAAAAATTTCTCACATAAGTTTGAAGCCGACTCGACAAAATGGAAATCCGGACCCGAA
Source organism: Pinus albicaulis (assembly GCA_034641835.2). Classification (NCBI taxonomy): domain Eukaryota; kingdom Viridiplantae; phylum Streptophyta; class Pinopsida; order Pinales; family Pinaceae; genus Pinus; species Pinus albicaulis. The sequence continues at coordinate 833,014,720 of CM076572.1, read as the reverse complement.
ATTTTATAAAATGGATTTCATAAAGTTTTCGCATAACATTTTGGCTTGACGTCATCACAGGTTTTTGTTATGCGAACTTTTATAAAACATAGTTCAGTTTATGGTTTGAGATCCGATGGGGCCCAGCGCTGGCCAATAACATTGTGTTCGCATGGAGTTTGGGCTTTGTGATGTCACACAGATTTGTGATGAGAATTTTTTTGCAATATGGTTTATTTAAGTTTGAAATCCGGTTCTATAGTTTTTAAACTATGGTTTTGTTTTATGCGGTGGAGTATGAGGCCTAAATAAATTAAAAAAAAACTTAATCACATATTTTTTTTTTTATTACCGCAATGTTTGTTAACTTTGGTATATATTATAAATATGTAATATTTATAATATATATGTTATGTAATGTCTTTTAATATAGTGTGTGCATTTTTTTCATTTACACAGAGAGAGCCCGAAGGCTTAATGAAACAGAGGCTATTAATATATACATAGTAGTGTGTTAAAGCAATTTTTTTTTTGTAACAGAGAGACAGAGCATTTTTTTAAGCACTGCTTTTTGTAGCAGTTTGTAATCCCTCTGTTAGAGGAAGTTTTTTCTTTTGGAATAGATTTTACAGTGAATGGAATCAAAGTGTTTTTTTTGAAACCTCTGTCTGGCAGTGAGCAAATTTTTTTATTCTCTATGTTCAAAGGAGAGAATTATTATCTCTGTGATTTGTTCTGGAATTCTCAGAAATTTCAACACTGCTTATTAACTTTTTCTGTCAGTTGAGCGAAGGCCTCTTGTAGATTCACAGTGACTCCCTTGCATAGGTCGTTGAAGGGCTTGGAAACCTCTCCGTTGCTCCCAAAGTCGTTTGTAATGATGCCCCTTTTTCTAAGCAAAGACACGTCTCCTTCGGAGTCAATTAACTGGTCCATCAAACACATGTAAAGCGAAACGTAATTGAATTCAGATGGTTTTCACATCTCAAAAGCAATTAGGTTACAGAAAATTGTCTTAGTGGAGTCTCCGATGGTGATCGAAGGAAGGAAAAATGTGGTGCTCTTCTGGTCAAATTTAATATTTGCAATGCTTCCGTCGCATGGCTGGAATTTGAACCCAGCATTTGCTAAAGACATTGCGCGATGGATATGATAGCATGCAATGTCACCCTTTGCATCACGTTTCGTGACGGTGGTACTTGTGTAGCCATTATGGGAGTATGCCATGACACCCCTTGCATTATCTTAGGCAGGTATGTGTAGCCATTATGGGAATTTGTGATGTCACCCCTTGCATTGTTCCTCGCATGCTGATCACCATTATCAGAATGATGAGATACAATGATTTTGTGGATAAAACCAAGAAGATGATGAACTTCTTCATCTGGAGGCCATGAGGAGCATAGATTTTGATATTTTTCGTAGTTGAAAGGGTAGAGCAAGGACAATAATGATCGTCGATGTGACAACGGTGGGAACAACATTTCGAAAAGCTTTATCTTCACAGGATCAATATTTGTGGAGTTGAGCTCCAATTTTAGTAGCTCTAGGAAAATCTTCAAGGGAATTTGATTTTCGAGCTTCAAAATGTCCTCGAGGATATCCTTTCCAGTATAAAGTATTTTACCCCCCCTCAAAAAGTGGTTCATATAATGGTTCATAGAAATGACTACTTCCTGGTAGTGAGTCACCACTCAAAGTCCTCAATATTTCTAAAATAAAACATCCATCCAAAGTTAGCATTCTAGCGAGTGCCTCGTCACCACAATTGATTTTTTCTTTATAGCTATCCCTGATTCCTTTATGTAGCTTCACGATCTCCTCTGTTGCACCATAGAAGAACTCCATGATACAATCTGGATCATTTGCGAGATTCCTCACATGTTTAAACCTCATCGTCATTCTACTGACGACTCTTGCTTTGTACTCCTCCATTGGAGGAAGCTTTTCTGTTGGAAAGGCAGAGGATTCAATCACATAAATAACGCAAATATTTCACACATGAACAATGAGCTGCGGCTCTTCAATTAATCTAAAACTCTGAATCATAAAACTCTCTCTTTCTCTCTTAATACATTGAACCCGTGAAGGGTATTTAATCTAATTGACATGCACACACTCTCACACATAACTGAACTTAATCAACTCGCTTAACTCACTCTCTAACTCACTCACCAAATCTAACTGTAACTCAACTCAACTAATTCCACTTAACTATTTGTCTAACTTCTACATGAGGAAGTAATTATATATTTTAGCACTCCCCCTTAATTATGACCGCTAAACTAAAACATAACTCATGACAACTCAAACATGCCTGCTGGTCTATGTCTCAGCTAGGCTTACAACACCCAAGTTTCTTTTATGAAACTCAAACAAATCTACTGCTAATGGCTTTGTAAATATATCAGCCAATTGATCACTCGTTCTACAAGGCTTCAAGTGAACTTCTCCATTGTTCACAAGTTCTCGAATAAAATGATATCTAGTATCAATATGCTTGCTCTTTTGATGAAACACACTATTCTTGGATAGTGCAATCGTTGATGTGTTGTCACAGTATATCGTTGTTGATCCTTGTTGTTTCTACTTGAGTCCATCCAATACTCTTCTTAACCATACTGCTTGACATGCTGCTGAAGTCGCTGCTACATATTCTGCTTCTGCTGATGATAGTGTAACAATAGGCTGCTTCTTAGATGCCCATGCTATCACTCCTGAACCGAGATGGAAAACATAACCGGATGTGCTCTTCCGATCATCCAAACTTCTTGCAAAATCACTATCTGTATATCCAATCAATTCTTTCTTTTCTGTACTTGCATACATTATGCCATAATCTCTGGTTCCTGCTATGTATCTCGGAATTCTTTTTCCAACACTCCAATGTGTGTCTTTTGGAGTCTCCATGAATCTGGAAATCAAACTCACTCCCTGCATAATATCTGGTCTTGTAGCTGTGAGATACATGAGGCTGCCAACCAATCTTTTGAATAGAGTTGGATTGACATCTGCCCCTTCATCATCCTTACTTAACTTTGTACCCGTTGCAACTAGTGTAGGTACAAGTTTCGAATTATCCATCCTGAATCTTTTCAGCAAATCTGTTGCATACTTATTTTGACAAATAAAAATGCCTTTTTCAGATTGCTCAACTTCAATGCCAAGAAAATATTTCATGAGACCTAGATCTGTCATCTCAAATTCTTTCATCATGGCTGCTTTAAATTCATCTATTTCAAGATCACCTGTAAAGATCATATCATCAACATATAAGCAAACTATCAAAATCTGTCCATGCTCATTTACCTTTTTGTATAAGGTAGGCTCAATGCTGCTTCTGCAAAATCCATTCTTGATCATATAACTGTCGATTCTACTATACCATGCTCTAGGTGCTTGCTTCAGTCCATAGAGCGCTTTCTTCAATCTGTAAACTTTATCTTCTTTTCCTTCAACTTCATAACCTGGAGGCTGCTGCACATAAATTTCTTCTTCTAAAATTCCATTCAAGAAGGCTGATTTGACATCCATCTGATACACTTTCCACTTGTTCTGAGCTGCTGTCGCTAGAACTGCTCTTACAGTATCCAATCTGGCTACCGGAGAAAATGTTTCTCCAAAGTCTATTCCCGGTTGCTGCGAGAATCCTTTGGCTACAAGTCTTGCTTTAAATCTGTCAATCTCACCTTTCTCATTCACTTTAGTCTTGTACACCCACTTCACACCAATGAGATTTTTATCGTTTGGTAAATCAACCAAATCCCATGTATCATTCTTTTCAATTGAATTCATCTCTTCATCCATGGCTTGCACCCAATTGTCATCTCTGATTGCTTCTTCAAACGAAGAAGGTTGGAATGCCAACAATGCAAAATTTGAACTAACATCTAAATCATCATAAATATCTTTCAAACTTCTCATATTTTTCTTACCTGATTCGCTGCTTGGAGAATTCTGATCTATGGATCTGCTGGAAGATCCATGCTGGTATGAAAATTTGGGAGTCCTTGTTGGTGTGACTCTATTTGGTGTCTGCTCTTTTGGTTCTTGCTGCTCCTCTTCTTCTACAAGATCATCCTCCATCAATGGTGTTTGAGCATCGGTTAGTGTGTCTACAGTCCCATTCCATGACTCTTGTTCTTTGAACACAAAATCTCTGCTAATGATTGTCTTCTTTGTGACAGGGTTATACAGTTTGTAAGCTTTTGACTGCTCACTATAACCAGTAAATATACATTTTTCACTTTGATCATCTAATTTGCCTCTTATTTGCTTAGGCACATGTGCATAGGCTACACATCCAAAAACTCTGAAATGAGAAACACTGCAAGACATACCTGACCATGCTGCTTCTGGAACTCTGTTCATCACACTCTTTGTAGGAGATCTGTTTATCACATAAACAGCACATGCAACTGCTTCTGCCCAATACTCATTAGACAAGTGTCTTGCTTTCAACATGCTCCTTGTCATGTTCATGATTGTTCGGTTCTTCCTCTCTGCTACACCATTCTGCTGTGGTGTGTATCTGGTTGTAAACTGTCTTCTGATTCCATGTTGTTTGCAGTACTCATGGAATGCCTTCGAATCATATTCGCCACCACGATCAGATCTCAATACCTTGATCTGTCGATCACTTTGGTTCTCCACCAAAGCTTTGAACTCTTTGAACTTTGCAAAAGTTTCAGACTTCTGCTTCAAAAAGTAAACCCAAGTCTTCCTACTATAATCATAAATAAAGGTGAGGAAGTAACAACTTCCACCAATCGACTGTGTCCTCATAGGTCCACACAAGTCGGTATGCACCAATTCAAGTGGTTTCTTTGCTCTGTAAGAAACTCCTTTCGGAAAAATTTCACGGTGTTGCTTTCCCAAGATGCAACACTCACACGTGCTAGTAGGTTCTTTGATGGAAGGTAAACCTCTCACCATCTGTTTCTGCTGCAACAATCTTAACCCGGAAAAATGCAAGTGTCCAAACCGAAAGTGCCATAACCAGTATGCATCAGAACATGCAGTTGTAAAAGAACTAACCTGATCATTGTAGTTCATAATGAGAGGAAAGAGTCTGTTCCTCGTCATCTGCACCTTTGCAATCAACTGCTTGCTTGGGGATTTGTCGTAAATAACACACTGTTGCCCCTGAAAGATAACTTTGTATCCTTTCTGCATTAGTTGACCAACACTAATAAAATTGTGTTTGAGTCCAAGGACATAGTATACCTTTGATATGGTCTTTGGCTCCCCCTGCTTGGTCATAATGTTGACCACTCCTTTGCCATCTACAGCCATGGTTTTGTCAGTCCCCAACTTTACCTCTGTCTTCACTGAGACATCCAAATTAGCAACCAAATCCTTGTTGCCTGTCATGTGGTTACTGCAACCACTGTCTAATAGCCAGACCTTATCAGACGGTGCATGCATGGTGTTGCATGCTAGAAACATAGAGTCAGTATTCTCTGTACTAACATTAGCTCTCTGATTGCCTTGATCTGCAATCTTCTTCCTACAATCACAAGCATAATGACCAAATCTATTGCAGTAAAAGCACTTTACCTTAGATTTGTCAGACCTTTGATTGTTATGAAAGCTTCTGCTGCTGCTGCTTCCATGTTGATGCTCATGATCGTCTCGGCCATCTCTGTGACTGCCATAGTTGCTGCCTCGTCCTTTGCCTCTCGATCGACCTTTGCCTCGACCTTTTGAAATATAGACTTGACTTTGGAAGGCTGTTTCCAAAGTGGAATCCTTATTTCTATCTATCCTTGCTTCATGCGATAGAAGGGATCCCATCAACTCATCAATTGTGAGTTTTTCCAAGTCCTTTGCTTCTTCTATGGCTGCTACCACAACATCAAATTTGGTAGACAGGGATCGAAGAACCTTCTCGATCACTGTTCGATCTTTAATATCTTCGCCATAGATTTTTAACTGATTGACAACAGACATGACCCTATTCATGAAGGAATCAATGTCCTCTGTCTCCTTCATCTGCAGAATTTCGAAATCTCTCCTAGTATTCTGCAATTTAACAATATTAACTTTGGCCATACCTTGATAGCTTGTCGCCAAGGTGTCCCATGCCTCCTTTTCTAACGAGGTTATCATGATCTTCTGGAACATGGCTCGATCTACTCCCTGCTGGATTAGTAGCAATTCTTGTGCATTCTTTCGCTTATCTTTCTTCCACTATTCTCTCTTTGCATTACTGAGGGCTCATTCTTCTGCATCATCTTTAGGTTCTACAAACCCATACTTGACATGATCCCAGACATCATGCACTTTTAGCATGGTCTCCATATTAATGGCCCACACATCATAATCCTTCCCTGTGAAAGAAGGAATTTGTGGCTGGAAGCTGCTTGTAGCCATCTTTCTTCAAACAAAAGTTCACTGCTGAAATCCTAAAAAATTTCTTCTTTTATATGTGCTTTACAAAGCTCAACCAATAACCTTCCAATAAAACCCTAGGTTTGATCTTTTATATAAACAATTTCTTTTAAAAAAAAAACTTTTATATAGAAATCTTTATATATTAAAATCCCTTGTTAAAAAAAATACCTTATTATAATCCCCACTTTTAAAAAAAACTTTTCAAAAATCCTTTGAAATTTCCCTTTTTAAACCCCTCGCATGCTTTTTAAAAACTCTTTTTTATAAAGAATGCTTTATAAAAAATCTTTTCATATGATTTTTAAGAATACTACGTATTCAAAAATCCTTGCTTGGTTGACTTTCAAGTCATTAACATGGTCGAACATGAATATGATAGCATGCTAATGCACTTCTCGATACATGGTGCTGCGTTAGTGCCTTAACGCACTGGAAAAGGCAAGGCGCCCGCGTGCTCCAAAATCGCGTTAAGGTTTTCATTTTTAACGCGGTTCTCTACAGTGGGAACCCGCATTATAAGGCTCTGTCTTTAATTAACAACGGCGTTATAGCATAAAAACGCGGAAAAAAAATTTCCTTCTCACACACGGACGATTGCTAATCCGTTTTTCTTCCGTTCTCTGTGACCTCGCTCTAATACCAATTTGTTGGAAAGGTAGAGGATTCAATCACATAAATAACGCTAAGATTTCACACATGAACAATGAGCTGCGACTCTTCAATTAATCTAAAACTCTGAATCATAAAACTCTCTCTTTCTCTCTTAATACATTGAACCTGTGAAGGGTATTTAATCTAATTGACATGCACACACTCTCACACATCATAATAATATACATTCCCTAAATCCAAAAATCCCTTATTCTACAAACAAAAAAATCTTTTATACCAATAATAATAAATAAAAATGTCTACATCTCAATAAGACCCAACAAAGAAAGCACTAGGTAATTGTCCCAGAAATTGCCTTATACTATTAAGAATGCTATCTTCTTCTTGATAGGACCAATCTCCTTCTTGATATCTTCAAAAACATGTTCTCGACCAATCTCCTTGCTCTCTTCAAAAACATGTACTCCTCACTTTTGGCTCTCGTTCAAAAATTCAAACGTTCGTAGTCCTCCAAATGCGAAAATCCTTAAAATCCGAAAACCACATTATTAAGAATTCTTAAGTCACTCTAAAATTAAGCATATGGACAACTAAGAAAGAGACAAAAACCAGATATGGACAACCCAGAAAGAGGTGGTTCACATCTTGTCAATTTAAGATAAAAACAATTTGAGATAAAAGAATTGAAGCCAAAAACAATTTGAGGCAAAAATATTTAAGATTAAAAAAATTAAGACAAAAGTATTTTAGAACAAAACTTTATATTCAAGTCAAAAACCAGTTTGAAACAAAAATATTTTAAGATAAAACTTTATTTATATTTAAAGCAAAAGCAGTTTAAGGCAAAAATATTTTAAGACTTTATATTTAAGACAAAAGTAGTTTAAGACAAAAATATTTTAAGACAAAATTTTATAATACAAAAGCAATGTGAGACAAAAAAAAATAACACAAAACTTTATATTTAAGACAATGACAATTAAGACGAAACCCATTTAAGGCAGTTAGCAATTAAGACAAAGGAAACGTCGTAAGGCATGAAATAGAGAAGAATCCTCACATATAAGAAATCATTGAATGATAAAAATTAGTAAACAAAATGCCATTCAAGAAAATATTCAATGAAGAAGGCTCATTAGGTACAACGGATGAAAATTTGGTTTTCAAATAGTAAATTGGCATTTCACATTCACCAATATGAAACCTCATACTATTTCAAAAATGTTATCGGCACAATAACATAAATAGATTGTTGGGGGTATAGAAATGATGCAATTGAGTGAGTTTTTGAGGAAGTACTCCCTGATGAAGGAGAAGGCAGTGGTCCTTGAGGGAGACAAGTTGTCAGCTTCAAGAGTAGGGGTTGTTGTTAGCTTAAATTTTACCAGTTGCCTCTTTTTGGGTGTGCCACAACCTTGATCTTGCTGATAGTTCATCAACTGGCTACTTGAATGCCTCCTCGGAGAGCTTAGCTGTTAGTTTATTGAGCTCATGATAAATGTGGGTGAAGGATGACCATTATAGCTCCTAAATGTGCGGCCAAATTTGAGACATCAGGGATTGTATCTGCACATTCTACCTATAAAACTTGCATTAGCCCAGTCAACAACTATTTGATATTCCCATCCCTTGCAACCTCTTCAAACCACAACCACTTTCCAAATAAGTAACAAAAAACAATGTTGAGAACTCGACCTTTAAATTGGAACCATGAGCTAGAGTTTATCTGATATGGATGAATTGAAATGAATTTATATAGAAAAAATAGTGAAGAGAAAGAATAATCAACATATAAAGAGAAACATACTTTTTTAATGAGATCACCTAGAGATTCTCTGATAATTTGAGTGGGATTTCCTTCAAAATTCCTGCAAGATATGTTTCCGGTCAGATGTACGAAAATACATGAGACATTATAGCTATGTAACCTGATCTTTCTGGAAAAATGAATTGCTTCACCTAGAGAACTTTATTATGAATACCATTTTCATGTGATCTCGAGATGTGGGTAACAGTGCATTATATAAGAAAATAAAAATGTTCATGAACTTCCCATGAAAGTGAGTGCATCGATCGATTTTAAGTTTGTTTTTCCATGTCGGTCTCTCTACTGTAGAGTTGTGGGATAGTTATATCATGTGACTAAACTATATTCAATAAATATTGTTGCACTTACCTTGATATTTGAGGAGTAGTGCATTTTTATGTGCAACGGTATGGTCTGTGATATCCTAATTGTGAACTATATATAACATATCTAATTGGATGTTAGCCAAAGTTTTCCATAGGTATAACATACCCAATTTTCACCCTCTGAGGTTTTTCTTTCCCATGATCACAAACAGGTTCTGATGACTGTTATAATCGGGCCACTTGCAATGCCTCTTCTAGAGTTTAAAGGAAACACCTCCTTGAAGAATAAATAAATAAATAAAACAAGAAAAAATGTTGTAACAATTTAGTTAGACAACAACTAACAACCCTCTTGAGGTGGAAAATTCCATCCCAATTGAAAGAAGCAAGACAACTCGAGCTATTGGAGAGATAAATCAAGACAATTGTGCAACTTTTTCATGGATGCAACAAGAAATTTTTCTGTACAGAATAAGAAAATATTTGCAAACGAGAAGATACCACAGTTGGCATGCATAAGAATAAGAACCAAAGAAATCAAATTCAATAAAGGAAGCACAACCACCACTCCAAACTGGCTTCTCTAAAACACATACAACTGGAATAAATCCCACTGAAGCTTACAAATTGATCAAACCCTAACTTACTAACAAATTCAACAAGCCAACATGCTACAATTTGTTAAGTCACCCCCGAATCAATTAGTAATTATCACCTAAATGTATATTTGTTTGTAATTTTATTTAAAAGGTTGAAATTCTCTCAAGGGTGTATAAAATATATCCAAGAGTTTAAAAAATGGAAATTTTTCCTACCTCCACAAGGTATCATCACACCCGGATAGGTGACCACATACAATTCTAAATCTTCTACCTCTAAGTCTCAATGGAACTTCAACATGTCAATAACATACTTTCAACAATACTTAATGAGTTTTATATATTGGCTAAAGAGATGTACATCCATCCATCTAAAAATAAACATCTCAATCAATCCAACACCATAAATTGTGCTTTTTGTTCATCATGTTATTTCAAAGATTACAATATGGTTTTATATTAGCTCACATATTCCTTGAATATTTGAAAGCCAAACTGCCTTAGCACAGTAGTCTATCAGAAAGATTCGTACTCTAAAAGACAAAAAAATACAACAAACTAAAATAGCAAATTTAATTGTAATCTAGACACTTCATTCTTAGCAACATGATATCTAATGAAGATGATACGTGGAAAAAAAAAGGCTTCAGATATTTTCTATCACATGTCAAACTGAGTGAACAAACACATGCACAGAACACATTAGAAATAGGGTTCATAAATCAACTTGTATTCTATGGTTTCAAACCCTTCTTGTCTCCTTCAAGGGGTTTTCTTGAGGTCTTCAAAAATACTTCCTTTTTCTAACCAAATGAATTGTTTCTTTCACACATGTATGGAAACGTACTTTCCAAATCATATTGTAATAGATTCATAAGATTATATTATTGGTATTAACTACACCTTATTTGGAGACATCATTTTTATCGTAGGGGTTGATACCTTTATATTGGATGTGGTTGGTGATGTGAAGACTACTCAACTTCTAGAAAATATTCATACTAACTCTAACGAGCTTATGGATGCTTGTTTACAATGGGAGACCCCTCTAAGCTTAACTCATTGGATTATTTGTTTTTTCATGCTAATTATTGTTCTCAACTTTCGTTCTCCAAGGGTTTGAGACTATTTGCTTCATTTATTTTATGTGGCCCGGTGAAAGAAGAAGAATGGAGATTGTCTCCACATATTTTCCATTTCGCTAAGTTACAAATAAAAAGAGTCAAATTCTATAGCCAATAGACTAATAGCCTCTTGATACACCTTTAGTGAGCTATGCATAGCTCTCACCTATCATTGTAGCTCAATGAAATGACATCTAATAGATCCAAGACACCATTATAAATGGAGTAGTTGTGAAGCTGTTGTTAAACGATCGCCTCTGAATGTTCAATTCTCATGAATTTTGGGGGAGGGAGATCTTTTGGTGTATTGAACAAGGCAAGGGGGCATAAGGGTAGCATGGACGGGTAGAAGTGAGAGGTTTGAGCATGGTTTACTGAGATCTATAATCCTAACATTATATAATGAGAAGGAGCCTTGGGGCCTTATGGCATAGGGGCTAGGAGACCTATAGGTAAGGCAATGAGAGAAATTGATAGGGGAACCCCCAATAGTTGTGACAAGGGGATTAGGGGCCACATTATCACAACCCATACGCACTTAACCCATAACCCTAAAGTCCCTATCCCTCTAACCCAAAATCCACAATCCCTTAACCCCTACACTCATAACTCATAACAAATTAACCCTTGATCCCTTAAACCCAAGGCCACTAACCCCTTAACCCATAACCCCTAACTTAGAATAATTGAACCCCATCAACCCTAATCCCATATCCTCTTAAACCTTGACCCTTAACCCTTAGCCCCTAACCCTAAACACATTAACCCCTAACTCCTTAACCTGATGACACCTAAATACCATAACCCTTAAGCACTTAACCCCTAAATCCCCTAACATGTAAGCCCTTGATGGTTAATCGTTAACCCCTGAATCCCTTAACCACTAAGCCATTAACCTCTAACCCTTAAACCCCCTATACCTCAACCCCCCAACCCCTAAACCCCATAAGCCCTAACCCTTTACCCTTTACCCTTAACCCCTTTCTCCTAAACCCTTAAACCCCTTAACTCTTGGAACCCCTTATCCCTTCTCCCAAACCATAGGTGCTCCAACACTAATATTCTTGGGCATATTATGTTTTTTACTGCTAACTGCCACAAATACAACCTCTAAGAACTAGTAGGGTCCAAGGAAAAGAGCTACAAGGTCCCCAAATCTGATCTACATTTTATGGACAATCAAATTTCCCCAAAATATCTTCCATGTATTTTCCTTGCTGTATTGGAGTTTGAAAAATACATAGGATGCCACAAGAAATCCTAATCATAAGAATCAAATTCCCTAATGACTAGGATGCCTTAAAAATCAAACAACACCTTAACTTATAAGTAAAATTACTAAAATTTCCTATCCTAAATATGAAATTAGAAATTCTACAAAATTATAGGGCAACAAGGAAACCAACTTCCTCTTTTATAAATCTCTAAGACCTTCTGGAGGACAAATAAAATTTTTGAAATAAATTGTTGAGATTATGTTCTTGCATCAATAGCTACCAATATATCCTTGTAGGCCACCCCCTTTAAAAATATTAATACCAATGTCCTTTACCTAGAAGGAACTCCTTTCATAATTCTCTCTTAGATCCTACCAAGCATAAATGTTTTTAGTAAAATGGATGTTCACCCTACAAGATTCTATCCTCATGTCCTAAGATAAGACATCCCTCTATGTCACCCATGACTATTGCATTAATGGTACACTATTAAAGAGAAACAAACTTTGAATGGATCATTCTTTGTGTTGCATTTCATAGAGAGTATAAGAGATTTTTTTGATCAAGTTGTGTAATTTTTCATCATACTCGTGAGAAATTTCTCCAACCATTTTCTTAATCTCCTTCATCTTAGTGATGTTTTGTTGTTCAATGTTTAGCCTCTATAACTTAGATATAAATATTGCCTTTAATTTTTCTAAGGCATTAGATACACCCTAGGGATAAATCTATATGAACTTCATGCACCATTAGAGAAGCTTCCCCCACAATCTGGTTAGGAGCTTTATCTACTTAGAAACTAGCACTGCAATCCTTTTCACCCTCCAAATGAATCCACATAAGAATCGATGTGGTTTTTCATCACCACCGCCCTTCATAAAGTTCTTGGAACTACTATAACCATATCTTTGGTTGGGTTGTTCACCAAGATAAAACCTTACGAACATGTTTGAATAATTTGGCCTACTCTCCCACTTGAACTAAAAAATTCAAACATAACATATGCCACTTCTACTTGAAATTCCCACCTTCATTTTATTTTCACTACTACTATATCCCAAACTACTAAGAAAAGGTGCTTTCAAGTCAAAAGTAGAATAAAAAGTTGGGATTACCTCTATGATTTTAAAATTCACAGGGTGGTTGGTTTGGATTGGATCCACCTTTCTTAGGATATATCATGTCTACTACTTGACCTTCCTCTAGCTCAAACAATTACAACACATTATTAAGTGTTTCTTCCTCTTCTTTCTTTGTGATGATATCTCTCTGCATAGGCAAATCAATACCTTACAAACTGAGGCTTCCTTTTAGACAATCATGATCCATCTAACTAAACGTTCTCACCTCCTTGTGCCATCACTTATTTTTTCTCTTCCAAATTTCTAGACATATTATCCCCACCTATTCTTCTCTCCAATCTCTTTCCAATTATTAAATCCCCTTATTTGAACAAATGTTTGGTACTCTATTGACACCTTTGAAACCTTTTGAACTCTTTTACTTGTGCCTCTATGTTTCCATCCTCACTAATACCCATTTTCATTACAAAAGTATTATGATGAATCCCCTTCATTCTATTCATCCACCACTTCTTAATTATTGCATTTTGATTAAAATCCTATTTTTCCCTCTTTAATACATGTGCTTCCTCCATGGTACCTTATTACCTTAGTTATTCAATATCATTCAATCCATTTTAGGTCACCTCCAAGCATTGGTGCTTACACTTCGATGGTTGGAGAACTAAAAAAAAATATGTTGCGTACATGAAATAACAATGCTCAAATAGTCAAGAACTAGTAACTTTTCCTTATTATAATATATTTACACATGGGTTTTATCATGCCATTTAATAATTTGGTTAAATATCAATAATGCTAACAAAGTTCCTTCCAAACAATAATAAACACAAGCAATAACTTACCAAGCCAATATAGATTTGAAACTTGACCTTCCATATAGGCCAACAATGACAATCATATATTTTTAATGGGAAATATCTACAAGATATTATTGTCCCTCATGCAAGTGAATAGGAGGAAAATACCAAAGATAAAATATATCAGGTTTTTTTTGGTTGCATTGTTTTCGTTTTCATTTTCTTTTTATTTTTCTTTTGTATGGAAGGTGATAATACGACTTTTTCACCACCCTATCCCTACTTGACCCATCTCTCGATCTAGATCAAAATTCAATGTATTCCCCACAGACTGCCAGTGAATAACCCTCATTTCTCTACATATCATTCAACCAAGACTTCGGTTGTTTTTCTTGTGGATCACAGTAGGGTTTCCAAGCTAGACTTTGACTATTTTTCCTGTGGCACAAAGGAGGGTTTCTAGGATGGACTTCAATTGTTTTGTCTGTGGAACAGAGCATGGTTTCCAGGTTTACAACTATGATCTATTCAGAGAAACATTTAAAAGGGAATTCAACAATGGCGGTATTGGTGTTGTAGAGATGTTATTCCGATGTAATATTTTGGCCCTCGTGGGCGACATTTCGAATCCCCAGAACCCGCCCAATAAGGTCATGATCTGGGATGATCATTAGAGTCATTGTCTTAGGGAATTATCCTTCAGGTCTGAGGTTCAAGTTGTGAAGCTAAGATAGGATGGATTTTGGTGGTGTTGGAGCACAATATTTGTGTACAGTTTCGTGGATTTGAAGTTGGTGCATCATATTGAGACAAAGGAAAACCCTAAGGTTTTTGTGATGTTTCTCATGCTCCCAATAGCTTCGTGTTGTCCTACTCAGGATTGAAACGTGGGAAAATGAGATTCAAGCACTATGGTGTCAAGAGAACCATATTCGTAAGTTCCCATGACTCTCACATCGTCTAGTTTGCGCTCACCTTCATGACATCCTCCTTGTGACTGCTAGTACAAAGGGGACTCTTATAAGGATCTTCAACACCCTAGTCACCACTCAATTGCAAGAGGTAATACCAATGTATCAATAGATACCAATGTATTCTTGTAGGCCACCCCCTTTAACAATAGTAATACCCATGTCCTTTACCTAGAAGGAACTCCTTACACAATTCTCTCTTAGATCCTACCAAGCATGAAACTGTTTAGTAAAATGGATGTTCACCCTACAAGATTCTATTGATCATTATTTTTGTTGAGTTTCATGGATATTATAAGAGATTTTTTTGATCAAGTTTTGCAATTTTTCATCATACTCCTGAGAACTTTCTCCAACCATTTTCATAATATCCTTACATTCTTCAACACGTCTTTATGTTATTGATGGGTTCTTCAGAAATCAAAGCGATGGAGGTTGACAACAATTGATTGGATTTAAGGCAATGGAGACTGATTCGAGATGTTGGGAAATTTCTCTATTGAGGTGAGTGATTCTTCTACTAGTTCAATAGTGATAATTGAAGTCATGATTAGGTATCGTGCACTCTTGCTCCATTGTTGATGCTTTTTGGAAAAAATTTCCAACCTTTTTATTCAATCATTAACAACTGACTCCTTCATATTACTATCGCTTTGAGCTAAAATTGGAATTCCTCTCAACCTATTCAATGCCCAGAAATACTGCTTAATCTGGTACATAAGAGGCTCAATTATCATTACCATATCTCTCAGAGAATTCAACCCCTCCTTGCAGTAAAGTGCACTCCTAACATGATGGAAAATTTGGTGGATGGAAACATCAATGCTCACACCAATAAATCCATAGACGAATCCAAGATCATGAGGCCACATGATGTGATTTTGTGATTAACACAAATTCAGAGTGCAGAGGGGGAGTTGTGATATGGCGTTCCTCCCTTACGTGCATGACGCATGTAGTCTATAAAAAAAAAAGATTGTGTCACTTTGTAGTACAGTGTGGAACATGCTTACTATGCCAACGTTGTTTTATGGTGGCTTTTTTGGAATGAATAAACATTCCAAAACCAAGAGTGTAGCACACAATAGCTTCTCTTTTCATTGATACGTGCTTTGATAGGAATTCATTTCATGATTGATGGCTAACTTCTCCCACTTCTCTTATGTTTTTGGTATTTGACTTTGCATATTTCCTAATTATGTGTTTTGATAAACAAATATATCATGGATAAAACTCTAAAATTCACCTATAGTTCTAGTTAACAATATTATAATGTCAAAATTTGCATCAATCCAATAATAAAAATTAAAATACTACGATACAAAAGGTTACCATACAAAATATAACACTGTAAAGCTTTAGACTAACTCAAGAAATAACAATACTCGGAACTGCCAATACAATTTCTTGAGATAATGCAACCACTTCAACATTCAAGAACCATTATAATAAAACTGTATGATTCCAAATATAAGACAATTTTTTTTTATTCGAAGTGTATTATGTGATCATAAAAAGTAGCAATGAGAACCATCCAAATGTGATGCCAAGGGGCAATGATGAAACTTTGAAATATAACATTCCAAGGGGAAATGATGAAACTTTGAAACATAACACGTGTCTTGAGTTGTATTTAGGTTTAAGAATGTATCCAATAAATTTATCATTTCCATAACATATTTATAACACACAATGTTATTTTAACCATCAAAGCAACAATTAAACTCATGAATAATAATGGAATCCTGGACATGGAATGTAAGCGGTGGGTGGTGATCTTAGTATGAAAATGTTATTTATAACATACGATGTTATTTCAACCATCAAAGAAACAATTAAACTCATGGATAACAATGGAATCTTGGACGTCAAATGTAAGCAGTGGGTGGTGATATTAGTATGCAGATATAAAGTTATATATGAGATGCATTCTTGCATCCGTGGATTGTGATCTTAGTATGCAAATGTAAAGTTATATATAAGAAGCATTATTTCACCTTTGGGTTAAGAAATATCTATTTATCCTATATCTAGTACATATTTGGGTTAATAAATATATTTTATTCATTACACCTTTAGGTTTCAAGGGTTATTTCATATGCGCTAATCAATGGTTTCAAGAGTTTTGATTATTTTCCTATGCGCTAAACAAAACCAAAAGTCAGATCACAGATAAACCAAAATATAGGAGGGAAAAACGGAGTATGCAGCACAAACCCACCTCGAAGGTGGAGGAGAAGGCGGGAGAGCACAGTTTTACAGGGTTGTTTGAAGTTTTTGTTATCGAAAATCATATAGGTATGTAAAGAGCTATGTTTTCAATATTTTCACTGACTTTTAGCAATCTTATTTATTTATTCTTTTCCACGGTGACAGGGGTTTGAGCACTGGTTTTTGCCCCATTGAATTCATCTGTTTTGTTTAATCTCTGTATGTTCTCTCTTCAAAAGCATGATATTTTCTCTCTCCACGCTTCTTGTTCTGTAATTTATGAATTATGTTGTTTGTGTGGTCTCTTTCGTTGAATTTTTACCTGTTACAAAAAATTGCTTGGATCGCCACAAATTCATTTTAGTTATAAAATAATTTGGATAATTTTTCACGTCATTAGGTTCTATCCTATATAA
The DNA here is from genome assembly GCA_034641835.2 of Pinus albicaulis. Lineage (NCBI taxonomy): Eukaryota > Viridiplantae > Streptophyta > Pinopsida > Pinales > Pinaceae > Pinus > Pinus albicaulis. The sequence goes on along the minus strand of CM076572.1, from coordinate 832,997,180 downwards.
AAACATAGCTCTGCATATTAGTTTTTTTTTTTTTTTAAGAAATAAGCTTATTGTATCGGGAAAATTAGAATATAAACTTAACGCAAGCTGGCAAATATAGGAGAACAATTTCAAAAGGGAAACAGTAAAGGTCTTTCAGGTATCTGTGACATTAAGCACTTTTAGTAAAATAACTATAGAATCTAATTTGGACTGCCAACAAAATTGGGGAAAAAGGAAACTATCAAATATGCTTCATAAATACTAGAAGTGTCAAGCACCCAACACATATCAATAGGTGGGATATTGTTCATCATTGTAATGGAAAATTTTGTGGCTTTCCAGACTCAAAGGTCACGATGGCCCCGTTGTTTCACAGGGGTGAACATACCGCACTTTGAGGGGAACCCTTGCTTGACCAATTTGTCAAGGTTCCCTGTTGTTAGGGGAATAAAACATTGTTATCACCAACCTTGTTTGACCAACCTGTCAATGCTCCCTGCTAGTGGAAAAATTTGGAAACATCGGCAAAAGGTGAAAACCCAAAAAACACAATAAATTACATTTTCACATTTTCAAACAGGCAATTATGGAAAGAATGCATGCTAGTGAGAATAGAAGCCTAGTGGAAGGCTTAAATATCTAGTGAACTAATTAATGTATTAATAGCCCCATTAGCAAGCTGCTAAAGTTGGGCAATATACAAAGAAAAACAAAACTTCAAGCATAATAGCATTGAGGAAATTATTTAGATACTTCCAGGAAATAAATCACAAACAAATTACCCCACAACTGCCCATGAATATAAACCATGAAAAGACTACAAGCACAAACCAAAACGGTTGCCACAAGAAATATTGCAAGATGGCTAAGAAAGGAAGCCCTATCATGGCACATGGAGCACATCTTAGATGAACTTCATAATGGCCAAATTCAACTTCTTACTGGCATTGCCGAAATTGAATTAACTTGGAGGTAAACCTCCATAACCTCAAAACTCTAGCTCTTGTAATCATTATTACCGACACTGATCCCATGGAGACACCAATCTCATACTCACCCAAAACATTTGTTGGAAGGCTTGTTCCCATGCTAACCTAGATGGATGGCATTGATTCCATTTTAATGCAACGATGTAGGGGGTAAAGCATCATTCTTCCAGAAAATGAAAAGAGCCGCATTTCACTCTCCAAACATGAGAGCAGCATCAAGAGAATCCATTTTGCAAGAGGCTGGACTCCATAAACCTTTCCTGCAGCAGAAAGAAGCTAGTGGTCACACTAGCCTTGGTATCTATTACCATATAAGAAGAGGTTCAAGTTACGCTTATCACCATAGAGAGCTTGTCATCTCAAGTTAGGCTCACAAAGGGATCTACTATCATGGAATATCATTTCCTTCCACAACTGGATCCTTCTACTTGCAGCACACTCGAATACTTGCACGTACAGCCAGCACTCAAAATTGAGTAGGGCACAGGTTTCCTCTTCAAGATGGAAAACCTTGGTTATTACATTTCTAAGAAACCAAATTATTAGAGTTGAGTTTGTGTAAGATTCACCAGAAAATAATTTTCGAATCGGTAGCTCTACAGTAGACCCATTGCTTTTATTCATTGTTGTTTGAATTTTGGAAAAATTAATATCTATGAATCTATCTGTCATATGTCTATTTAAATTGGATCTCCTCTGACGAAGTCTGACAGACTTGCATTCATTTTCCAATTTTTTTGGTTTCTTATTTTATTTTTTATTTATTGCATTGTGAGGGAAACTTAACCAGCCAATGCACTCTCAAATTTTCTTCTTCTCAAGAAAAACCAAATTTCCTATTATTACCCCCTCACTTCCAAGAACAACTAGAGCAAATTTTCTTTACTGATCTGCATCATAGACAGTGGTGTTGATGATGAAATTCAGAATTCTCCAGACAGTTGCCCAAATATGCCTCTCAGTTCAATGCACATGGGGTACATTTTTCCATTGCTTCATACCAAGTGTTTATGCCCAATGTATTTGACATGAAACTAGGGATTGTGGGTTGAATTAGATAATGAATCATGATTCTTGGAAGTTATGCCTTCTGCTTTCGTTTACCTTGGCAGCCATCGTCAATCTCATAGTTAAGTGTTTCCACTCTTCGATAGAAGAGTACTACTGGGGAATTATAATAAGGGTAATTTTCCCACACCCTTTCCCATACATAACTTGTGCTATTACTTCTAGATATTATGATGGAATCCTAAGGCATCATCAATATTGTAAACGATAATTTGGTATCTTAGTGGGGAACTATGTCTTCTCTGTGATTGAATATGAGTATCCATTCATTTTCCAATTTTTTTGGTTTCTTATTTTCTTTTTTATTTATTGCATTGTGAGGGTAACTTAACTAGCAAGTGCACTCTCAAATTTTCTTCTTCGCAATAAAAACCCAAGTTCTTTTTGTTACCCCCTCACTTCCAAGGACAACTAGAGGAGATTTTCTTTGATGATCTGCATCACAGATAGTGGTGTTGATGATGACATTCAGAATTCTCCAGATAGCTGCCCAAAGATTCCTCTCAATTCAGCGCGCATTGGGTACATTTTTCCATTACTTCATATCAAGTGTTTATGCCTAATGTATTTGACATGAAAGTAGGGATTGTGGATTCAATTAGATAATGAATCGTGATGCTTGGAAGTTATGCCTTCTGCTTTATTTTAACTTGGCGGCCATCATCAATCTCCTATTTAAGTGTTGCCTCTTCGATAGAAGGGTACTACTGGGGAATTCTGATAAGGTTAATGTGTCCACACCCTCTATCCCTTTTCTATTGTCCTTCCTTTTGGGTTGGATGTTAGATGTCCCCCAAAAATTTCCATGCTTCATAATCCCATGAGAAGGGGATTGGATGCTTGAGGTTGATGCAGTTTTATCAAAAAAACTGACTAAATATATG